>JAYESA010000004.1:176947892-177462614 GCA_036927795.1 Iris macrosiphon
TTTTTTAGGTGTAATTTCTATGTAGAAACTCTTTTAACTAGAATAAATATTTTCTTAAAGTACAATGTCAAGTAGGATAGAAACTCAATTTTAAAAATCTCCAATAGAGATAGCCTGATGTTACTAAAGGAGATTGTTGTTTGTGATCCTAGCTAGCTTAGGATCTTTAGATCACAATAGTTAATTTGGACTAACTAATAATTAAGTTTTTTCAATCTAATAGTCCGTCATCATGATGGGTAGTTTGGCAGTTTGCTTGAGAAAGTGCTTTGAGCTTTCCCTAATATCTAAATAATGGTTGCTTTTATTTTTCTTTTTTTCAAAAAAAAAAGAAAGAAAGAAAATACTCCCGAAATTTTTAGATGATAATTAACAAAAGCTTACCAAAAGACTATGGAAAACCAATTCAATTTTAGAACATATTTTGAAAGTAAGTGGAAACCCCATTAAAGCTTCTTATGCTTGCTATTTTAAAAAAAACAACAATAATTCTAAGTCTAGCTTAAATATCTTGAAATTTCTCAAATTTGTAACATGTTCTTCCTATACTTAACAATATATACTTCATATTTTCATATTGGTTAATGACATTCTATCTTACCAATGTAGGGTAAGAAGATACCAACCTGAAAAGATTAAAAGTATTTTGTCGTTAATTACAAAATTTAGAATAGCAACAAAATCGGATAAATTCTAGAATATTTGTTACAAATTAGTCTATAATACAAATAGGGGGCCATGGGATTTTGAAATGGGAGTAAAACTTTAATACAGTCTTTGATATATGACACGTGAATTCCACCTCAATATATATATATATATATATATATATATATATATATATATATATATATATATATATATATATATATATAGAGCATGTGGATTCGGAGTTCCGTTGAAGTCCCGTCCTCCGCACCATCCGATCGGGAGGGGGGGGGGGGGGGGGGGGGCATGGGACCCGTATAGGACTCGCTCCGAACCAACGACTAAGGAGGACGAGGCTCCCATGGGACTCCGTGGACGGACAGCGAATCCGAATCCACACATACACACACACACACACACATACACACACACACACATATATATATATATATATATATATATATATATATATATATATTAGTCATAGGCTCATATTTCTATATGAGTCATGCACATGTGGACTAACATAAATTAATTCTTACATTCTATGTGCACTAGTACACTCTCATATTCCTTTATATATATATATATATATATATATATATATAAACTTGTATGCTTTATCAAGAAAAATGAGAGTACTCGAGAGGGAGGCCCACATGTCATATATTTATATATATATATATATATATATATATATATATATATATATATATATATATATATAGGTTATCAAAACTTTGATAGAGCCTATTGTATCAAAGTTTTACTATTGAAACGGTGGTAGAGGGAGACAAATGGATCCTCTTATTGCCATGTGGACCAACCCTCTTGTAAGTCTCCCACTCTCTCCCTCCCCTGCTCCATCTTGTCAAACTGTTTCTCCTGCAAGCAGATCTCTTTCTTCTTGGCTTGGGCACATGGTATATACTTGCCAGACTTCTAGCACGTATAAAAAAACATTTGTGGAGGCTTATTGGGAAGGGAACCTTTTTCTTCCTCTGATTAGTACATTGAAGGAAAGGAGGACATACCCTTCCCTCTACTGTGTATACTGTAGAGGATGTGGGGAGAAGAATGTAGGTCACAATCTGAAACAGTCATGCAATTCTACAATTGAGAATATAAAAACACTTTTGGATTATGAAAACAAAAATTTCATGCTTCAAATAATAGCATATAAAAGAAAAAATCAAAAAATATTTCGTATGAAAGAATAAGTCGCCAAATCAGTTAGCGAGATAGAAAAAATTCGTTAACTCACTTGACAAAGTTGTCTATTGTCCGCCAATCTTGCCAAATTAAATGGCAGCAACAGGAAACTCCCTAAACTGGATGAAGATACTACTGATAATGTTCGTAAGGGTCTTACTGTAATTATTTGCTTTTATGATCTAAAAATAATACAGAGATGGACTGACTTGGATGTCAATCAGTATGTGAACATACATATGGGTGGATTCTTGTGGTACATTCGATATTATAGATTCTAGTAAAGTAATTCTTTAATACCTAAATATTTGTGTTTCAGTGGATTTTAATTCCTTTGAGGTTATGAATGGCTAGTTACTGAATCTAGTATTGTGCATGTGTAGCACATTTAGCTGATTTAAGAACTATTTTGATGAGTGATTTTGTTCCCATTCACCCAGGTGTCTGGATGACCATCAGTGACAATATATTAATGTTTGTATAGAATGTAGGGTCTAGCTTTAATGTGATTTTGCAACAAATGCTAGCCATTTAATTTGGCGAGAATGGACAACTCTCCAAGTAAGTTGGCGATCAAATGCAAGTAAGTAGAACCACTCGATATTTAATTTGGAGAGAATGGACAACTCGTCAAGAGAGTTGGAGATTTTTTCCATCTCGTCAACTGATTTGATGACGTGTTCCCTCGTACAAAATTTCTACAATTTTTTTCATTTAGTTGCTTTTATTTGAAATATTTTCTCCCCATGTGAAAAAAATTAAAATTTCTAGAGAAACTCATGAGTTCTTAATTTTTTAAACTCATACAATTTACAACCGTTGGATTACATATATCTTACCTTTTGACTTTTTCGAATGATCTAAATGTAAAAATACAAAGGACTAAACTGAAAAAATTGTCCACTTATCATATTTTTATTTTAAGTCCAACTCATGATCTAGTTCTTATTTGAGTTTCTGTAGTTGGACGCTATGAAAATTTATGTTATGAAAATTAAAACACTAGTATATGCGTGTAGGATTTTTTTTCCTTCTTTTTAAAAAATTGTGAATAATCAAGTAAACCATATGCGTGTTAACTAAGACATAAATTGACACATTATACTCAATATTGCAATGAGTATCTGATTCCAATTATAAAAATTTGAGAGTGATATATATATATATATATATATATATATATATATATATATATATATATATATATATATATATATATATATATATATATATATATATATATATATTACAAATATTCAATGATGAAACAAAAAATTCGAGTTAGGGGTGGACTGACTTATATAAAAAAAACAAAATCCCAAAAAATATATGAATGGGAGCCGATGGGCTGGAGTGTGGGCGGCTAATATTATATATTTTTTATCGTATTATTGAATTTCCTTGACGTGTTTATCAGTTAGTTTTTTTTTTTTTTAAATTACAAAACTAACAACTTTATACTACCAAAGGGTGGGCTAGTAACACTAGTAGCCCAAGACAATAATTAAATGGGAGATTTGGTGCTAGAAGTCCAAGGATCATTAATGACTTGTGTTTTATCTCATAAACTAAAATAAAAAAAAATAACAAGTTCAGTAGACGGTATCAAAGTTTTGATACTATCCATATATGACATGTGGGCTAGAGGAGGAGCCCACATGTCATACAGGGACGGTATCAAAACTTTGATACCGCCTACTGTATCAAAGTTTTGCTCGTTTATACCATGCTCTCCTTGTCGGCATCTTAATAGAATGCACTAGTTTTATGATTTCAAACTATGAAACTCCAAAATAAACTCTATGCTGAATATTCAGTTGAGTCTAAACTCCAGTTAATTTTAGTGGAGTCGACTTGAAACTCCAGTTTCAACAACAACAACAAAAATTTTATACCAAATTTCTGGGCCAGCTATTTGAATCCTCTTCTTCTATTCGGCTATGTTAAGTGCCATGTCTTCTACAACGGTAATACCTCTGACCATAGTTGCTCCATGAACTACTATTTTATTATTATTTTTCTACGAAATATTTATTGGTTTGCGTTGCACTAAGTAGATTTTCTAGACCTTAAAAGGACTTTGGGCTGCTAAACTATGTACTTTTGTTAAATTTAGGTAAAGTCAGCTTAAAGCTTTATATCTGCCAATACTGAGTGCTGAGAGAAAGTTGTTCTAAATGGCAGAAAAGAGGAGGTGCAGAGTTTGCTAACACTCTTTAACTCAACATGATATACTAATTACATGTATAGCTGAAATCTTTTGAATTAAAGTTCCAAGTACTTATGTGACCAGTCAGTGTGACCATATGTATTAACTTCCCAATATTAATACCATCAGAATGCTGATCTTCTGTACTGCTCACACTGTGGGGAGTGTCACAGTGTTAAGGAATTAAACACTACCACTACGGCCATTCATTCAAACCTATATGTATTGTCAGGGGGGATATAGAGAGCAGAACAAAGGGGTTGAAAGAGACGGAAGATGGCATAAAGTATGAAGCAAGTAAGTTCAGAAAGTTTGGAGTCTAAACCCGTGCTGCAAACAAGCAGACTGCCCCCTTCCCAGTTTTTTCAGCACATATGCTGCTGCACTATGCATTGTTGCTGAAGTGACCTATCGAGAGACTTTAGTTTGACTGATCTAAACTGGCATGCCACAAGGATCCATTCCATCTCATCCTCCATGTTCATGTACTTGTCACACCAATATTTTATTTGGAGTATTAATAGTATGTGAGGGAACACAGCAAAGCTAATCATTTGATTTGAATATCTCATGTGTATATAGGTTCCATCCATCAAAGCAAACACACATACATACATATATTCACTATCCCAAAAGCTGATGCAGTTGGCAGGAGAGGGGGTTTGAAAAGCATTTCTAACTGCATTTTGTTGACGAATTCTGCCCATGATCTTGTTTCCTCCCAACAGGCCTTGAAGTTGAATAGACATATTTATTATAATTACCAAATATGTCATTCAAAGAGGGGATGCAAAATGTCTTCCTCGAGTAAGCAAGGAAGGATTCTCTTTAGTCAACTTCTAAGATGCTTAGAAGGAAAAAAAGAAGTAATGGCTAGGGTGTCAGCCTTGAAGAGACAAAGTATCTCTAGCTGGAGAAGAAGCAAAGCTTGATGCTAAAATAAGGAGTCATAATTCAGAATTCCAAAAATAACTAAGACATATTTGACTGAAAAGGGGAAAAAGGACATCTTGATATAATTTATTCACATGAGCCAAAACAAAATCTGTATTCTAACAAAAATGGATGAAAGAAGCAAAAGTTCAATTAGAAAGTTGGGCCTATAAACATGGTACTGTAATATTGTTTTACTCTTTCCTTCTTAGAATATTTCTGTTTGGCAAAAATATTGCCTTATTCTCTTGTTCTGTAAATAAGTGAATAGTCAAGCAACCTTTATATGCATCATGCATGCACTACTTATATGCTTGTTGTTCTAGCTAACGTGTTCTTCCAGTAGGATATTATTTATTGTATTTTATGTTTTGTTACATCCACATAGATACCTTCTACAATATGAAAGATGATACCAAAGGCTCTTATTATTCGAGTTTATACCTAAAAGAGTATCTAATAAAGTAAATATTTTTTTGTCATGTTTTTATTCTTTTCTTATGTTAGACACGATTCTACATTGGCCAAATACGGTATGATATAGACACGATGAGATATGGACATGATGATACTGAATTTTGTTTAAAAAAATTCAGGACATTTTAATTAAATTCAGTCCGGAATGAACTGAAATCCTGGTTCCGCCCTTGCCTATAAACCAATTACATATGATATAAACAACAAGCTGCAGCCTCAGCTAGAAGAATTTAGTGGTAAATGATAGAAATTGTCAATATTTTACACAATTCTTCTATTTATATTGGATATTACAGGATATAATATGAGACATTAGGAGATAGAGGCAATAGGGATCCAAATCTGAGCAAATTAGGTTACTAGTTAAATCAAGAACCTATGAATTAGAAAAATGTACATAACAAGCAGGAGTTGCATGTTTGCAAACATGGAAAGGCTTCTGAAACATGAGCCATATATAGAGAAGAAAGAGAGAAGCAATGTCAAAGATCTAAGTTGCACAGTTGCATGCTGCGAAGAAGAAGTTTTTTCTTACATCTGACACAGAGAAAGATTGTAGACCATACAAAGTGCAGCCATAGTAACTCGTGCCAACTCAAGTACTTCCATACCCTAATCTTCTATTACAATGTTCTTAAACCATACATTCCACTAATTACAAGAGACTGGCCTACACTTTCTGTATCCTCTTGCTTACTACTGGTCAGGAAGCAAAAAAAAGAAAAAAAAGAAAGAAGAAGAAGAAGAAGAAGGGTTATTTAGTTTTAGGATCTCGTATGATATTTGAAATTTACGTTTAGATCTCCATATTATTCAGAAGAGGATTTGGATCTCGTCATGACGGTTGACTTAGACTGACCGTTTGATCTCGTTTAGGTTTCCATAATATTCGAATTTGTGTTTAGTTTTTGGGTATAGTCTAATATTTAAAATTTGCATTTATGTCACTATTTTAGACGTCAATTCAAGTCAACCATCGGAACGAGACTCATATTCTTTTGTGGACAATATAGAAATCTAAAGATAAATTGAATATTATAAGAGACCCTAAAGACTAAATAACCCAAAAAAGAACACCCCCTTTCCTCTCAATGCAATGGATCGCATTCGTGCTGCTCGATCTCAGACGAGGGCTCGTCCTCGTCCTCTAAGCATTCGACGCCGCCATACGCAGCGTGACCCTGCCCGAAGGCCCTGATGTGATCCTTGAGGGACCTCTTGTGCTTGAAGTCGGACCCGCAGATGCAGTACCACAGCTTGCCGCAGTTCTTCTCGTGGGTCCTCCAGTCCCCCCTCACCGCGAACGCCTTCCCGCACTTCCTGCACATGAAGGGCTTGATCCCGTGCTTCCGCTTGTAGTGGGTCTGGAGAGTTCTGAAGTCCTTCAGCGGCTTCGACCTCGGGTGGTCGATGTTGTTTCTGCAGCCGGGGGCGCAGCAGTAGCAGGGGAGGCGGAGCATCGCCGTCGGCTGGATCCCGCGGAGAGACTCGGGGCCTTTCCTGTATTGTGATCCATGTCCCCACATGTGCATCTGTTGATATACAAAATTTGACAAGAACACCCTTAATTGTTTTGAGTTAATGTAAATTTCTTGGTGGTAGCCTAATTTCTTGGAAGTTTAAGAAGCAACAAACTCATGTAATAAGTAGTTGATTCTTGCATATTAATTATATTAAGTTCATAAATCATAACTATTGAAATATTTATGAGACAAATATTGATCATTCACCTAAAGAAGAAAACATCCAAAATTAAATGGACTTCCATTCACCAAAAAACGAGCAAATCTTTGAGGCTAGAGTATGACATGCTTAGCTAGGGTTACATGAAGTTTATCCAAGATTAGCATATATAGCCAAATTTACAATCATGTACTATCATGAGAATCGTTGATACATACGAAATTGAGAGAGAGTATATTATAAAATTAGGGTTATATAGTAAAGAACATATATTTTTGTGAACCATCTCTATATTTTTACCATTATATTACATGTTTTGCTTGCTTCAAAGGACAGCATGATCCATCTTATAGTCGAAGAGCTTGATTAATTAGTTTTTTCTTACAACAAGAAGGACAGTTCTTCTGGAGTGACAAAAATCTGCCCACTCCTCTTTCGTATTCAGGTTTCCAAACCAACTCCATCAACGTGAAAGAGTTGAGTTCACATGTGGATCAAGAAAGCTGCTGAAGAGAGTTAAAGTTCTCTGTGAAGAAAGGAAACAAAGGAAAGAAAGATTGAAGACAGAGAAAGTAAAGAAGCAGAAATCTCATTGTTTTACGAGAAGCAGACCCACATGAGAGAAACCCTTCAGTGAGTGTGCAGAAGAATCATTCTGAGCACACTAGAGCTAGGAAATAGTTCTCAGCATCTCCACAACAGCCAATGCAACGCAATGCAATAGCGTGGTCATAATAAGAACCCCGAACTCCCAAAAGGCATAAGGAACATTTGTCCATGTCGACCAGTTCAATCACCTAAAAAGAATTGAGGTACTTGCTCACTGATCACACCCTCATGAGTTTGGATCCGATCTTTTATTATACACATCAGCCAAATTACTCGAATTTTTTATACAAGTGTAGTTGGCAGTTTGATATATGCTATGGTGTGCACTCGATGTGATTAAATCGTTTTATAGCTAATTCAGAGAAGAAGTGCCGTGAAGCTGTGAAATGAATATTTAGGTACTTAAAAGAAAATCATTGACATGGGATTACACTTTGAATGTGCGTGCACACACATACCTGCATGTTGTTGTATCTGTTGAAGGTCTTGCGGCAGACAGGGCAGGAGAACTGGGTCGGGCCGATGAGGATCTGGGACGGGGTGGGGATCCAGTACTGGCCCTTGTTCAGCCTCCCTATCGCGGTGGTGGGGTTCCCCACGGGCGCCGCGGCGTTTGCGGCGGCAGCAATATTGTGGACCTCTTCCCTCTCTTCAAGCGCTCCGGTCTCCGTGGCGGCGGCGACTCTGGAGATGAGATCAGCTGCTATTGCTGTCGCTGCTACTGCTGGGCTAGGGTTTGGTAGCCCTATGTGCAGCGCAACTGTCACTGATTCATCATCGTCACCACCAGCGTCACCGTCACCGGCACCGCCACATATGCTCTTGTTCCTCTCAGTACCAACACCTTCTTCTTGATTATGCCTCGATGGACTCGAGCTCAGGAGGGGGAGGGCCTCCCTCAGAGGAGGAGAAGGCGGCGGCGAGGGTTCCAAGTGACGATAGTTGTTGTAGCTATAGCCGTAGCCGTAGGAGGAGGGGATAGCAAGGGGAGGTGGGTGCGGGGTCGGGTAGCAATTGAACAAGCCCTTCAAGAAATTGGTGTATGGATCCGCCATGGCTTAAGCTCGAGATCAAGAGAGGAGAAGAAGAATAAGAAGAAGAAGAAGAAAACTAAAGGGAGGCCAAAAGTGAGGAAAGTGAATAGAGATCTCACCATATGAATGAATAATGGAGAGTCGGGGGGGATGAATATATATTAGCACACCCGCACCAACCAACACTACATCTACAGAGGAGAATATAAAAGGAAGTTTGGAGAGGGGAGAAATAACCCATAGACAAGGTCAGGCTTAGGGTTAGATGGTGTCTCCCACCACTCATGGGTTGAGTGAGAAAGGATGTTTATTTTGTACTCATGCATGAATTAATGTCTACTACTTACGTATATTTATATATCAAGATTGTTTTTTTTTTTTTTTTTTACTATTTTATGTGCGCAAGCCCCTCTACATTGCTTCTTGCTTCCCTTCTCTAGCAGTTTGTAAGCATACACCATCTGCTCCTACTGTTCCACCATCATTCTACTGTTGTCAAATTAATATTCACCTGTATAGTTCTGGGAAATTTGGAAATTTGAGCCAGAGTTAATGGTAATTCGCCATTCATTGAATGCGATTTTTACTGGTAATTCGTCATTCATTGAATGTGATTTTTATTGGCTTGGGTAGGATTTGCTTCTTACCTAGAGAATATCGTTAAGTGCGACGAACGCTATTATTATATTATATTGGACAAGTTTGAAAAGTCGAACACATCGAAATGTTACACGACAACAATGATGCTTATCATGATGCCCCTATCCATCGTCAAGTAGTTGTTAAATATATATCTATAGCGACTAACTGATGGCGACGAACATTGGACAGATCGGACGCGTCGAAAAATAACACGTCGCTATCATAAATCCGTCGTCAAGTAGTCGGACCTTCGACTAAGCGCCGGCTACTTGGCGACAACGAAGTATCGACAAAATTCTGTCATATTAGTGATGTTTAAAAATCGACGTCGACTATGCGACTGACCGTACGAAGGATAAGTTCGACTAGTCAGCGACGGATATATGGCCGTATAGAGACAATATTTAGCGTCTTATTGGCGACGAATAGTAGACGATATATAAGTTTATTATACATGTGATTGCCTTCAGATACTTACTCCGCGACGATTGTGTGTGTCGCTTATGAGCCGGGTAGCCGGCGTCATCCATCACTCAGCCGCCGCTTACCTGAGAATTCTTATGTGAGCGACGACTTATGCGTCGCCTATGAGAAACGAAGCCTTCGTCGTACGTCGCCTGGCCGCCATTTAGCTGTAGCTAACCTGTCCAGAATTGAAAAAAAATAGGGTTTGAAATTACTATGGACCTCTCTTTGAAGTTTGTTCTAATTAATATTATCAGATCTCCTCATTTTTACTTCATCTCTAAATACACTGAGATAATAAGAAATAGATTTACTATATTTTATTGGTAGTATTAAAGAATAATGTCAAAGTCGAGCCGCCTATATGTACAAATCTTTCACTTCTCGTATGTCACAATTTAACAATACGTATCGATGAGTTTCTTCCAACTCATCGTTTTGTTTCGTACATCTCCTTTGGCTTCATCATTCCTTGGATTCTTATTTTGATTTGTCTGGATATGAGTATTGAAATAACTTGAACATAAGTTTGAGACCTCCTCGTCGCATGTGAAAGCCTCTACATGAGCCTTATTATCGACCTTCTTCTTAAGATGACGAAGGTACCTAGAAATACATTCTAGAAAATTAATTACATCACAACATCTACAAAATTTGTTACAAAAAATTGTAATGATAACTTTTAAATGGATACTTCTATCGATACTGAACAGGTCCACCGACACGAGCTTCATATGATAAATGAATCAGCAGATGCTCCATATTGTCTAAAAAGACAGAACGAAAAACTTTCTCTAATTTACAAATTTTTAAAACAATCTTCTTCTCAAATTCAACCATATGGTGCACCCTCAACTTCTACAAATATCTCTGAAGAATATAAATAGCTCAGCTAACATAATCCATACAACATGAGACAATATTTCTTTAAGAGCAATAAGTAGTAACCTCTCCATGAACATGTCACAGTCATGATTCTTCATTCCTGTAAGTTTGCGTTCATTGAGATCATCACATATAGATAGATTTGAAATATAGCCATCAAAATATAGTAAACCTTCTATCTAGTTGCTTGGTCCAATTATGACTATGCCCAAATCCTTAGACACAATTGTTCGATATTAGATCTTGTACAATAGTCGGAAAATCCTCTACCTCTTCTCAAATATCATATCCGCTCAATCTCATAGATTAATATGATAGTTCTTATTTACTAGCTTTAAATGCCTCATTTTTTTCTCTAAGGATGCGACACGGCTAGATACTGACTGTGACAGTCAAAGAATAAAGCTTTTCCTCTAGTCTTAAGACAAAAAGCCTTATTCTTTTCCATACATATTGGACAAGTCTTAGTGCTGTGAGTACTCCATCCCACTAACATACCATATGCAAAAAAATCATTCACAGTCCACATAAGTGTAGTTCTCATCTAGAATTTTTGTTACATCAAAATATTGTACGTCGTAAAGAGGAACTCCCATAATTGTTTTAGCTCATCAATTAACTGCTGCAAGTAGATATCAATGTTCTTCTTTTGATTTTTGGGACCGAGTATGATAAGTATCAAAAATATATAAGAAGTCTTCATGCACAACTACGATGGTAGATTGTAAGGGGGTAAGAATCACATACCAACATGAGCATTGAAATCTCGACTATTCAAAAGGAGCGAATCCATCAGATCAGAGAGCCAACCGGACATATTTAGGCTTCGCGGCAAAATTCGGACGAGACCAGTAAAAATACTTTTACGTCTTTCCATCGAAAGGGTGAGACGATTCTCCTTCATTCTTTTTTCGTTTCTCGCTATGTCACATCATGTACTGGGCTATATTCGCAGATATATATATATCTCTGCAACTGATTCATGACCGATAAGTACTATATGTACCTGTACAAATGTTATTTCGTTTATCTAGTTGACTTTTTCTTACCCCAAACTGGCTTGTAACGATCCACATAACAAAAAGTGTATCTTTCTTTATCATTCTTCTCCTTATAGTAAGTAAAATATGCATTCGTTGCAATAATAATCTATCTTTTTATACCCTAATTCGAGTTTTTGGACCATCATCTTCGATTTGTAGAAGTTTTCAGCAACTCCTTCGATCCTTTCAACAACAACTCTATGACCAACTGTATGATCCTGTCACAACAAGCTTGTGACAAGTTAAAATTAGACTTTATGTTCAATAAGCACTTCATTACCGATAATACATAATAAGTCTCACAATCCGGGTATACGGGAGTATCTGTATCCTTCAACATATCCTTGAACTCATTTACATTAGGATTTAGATCCTCCGGATTAAAATTAGGCCATCCATGTAACCGGGTTTGCTTGTGGCCTACTTGAAAAATACTTCATCGGTTGCCTTAAATTCTTCACTTAAACGAATACTTCTCTCATGTTGCCATTTGTACATCCACGTCGGATCATCCAATTAGTAATCCATTGCTTGTTGGACGTTGTAAACTCCCTCACCCAAAATAGATATTTTGTGTATATTTTATATTATTATATTTATTATATATGTTGAATTTATTTAGAATATGCTCTTAGTTAATTAGAAAATAAATTTCTTGATATATTTACTTATATAAATATTCATTTAGAATTATTTTAGGTTATTTTAGATTTTTGGAGATTTTTCTAGAATTTTTGGTAATTAAAACTTAGAAAACATAAATTTTTAGGACTTCTATGATTTACTATACGACCATACTTGCATGTCGTTTCTACCAAATATTTATTTTAGTTTAAAATATTTAATTATATTTTTTTTTGTAATTTATTTAGAATTTTAAGAAATTTATTTAGATTTTAAAATTATTTAGGATTTATTTGGATATATATAGTCTTAATATTAGATAGATACTAATTTAGTGTTAATAGATATTAATAAGATTTTATAAATTATTTTTAATATCTTTAATTATATTTAAGATTATAAATTATTGAGATAAATTCAAACTCTATTTTAAATTAATTCAAATCCTGAACCTACTAGGAAGTCAACTTCATGCATATCCTATCCTTATTTAAATTCATCATAATCCTATCCAAATTAACCAATCCTATTCGTATTTAATTAAGTAGTGTCCACCATTATAAATACCTCATCCTTCATATTTTTCTTTCCCAAATTTCTCTCTTTTTCGTCCAAAAAATAGTTAAAATTTATCATAAATTCAGCCTCATTTTCTACTAGTTATGACGAATTAAAAAGACGATATCTCCTAGCTCCGGACTCCAAACATGCTCCAATTTTTTTTTGTTAGAACGATAATGAGGTTAGCTTTCTGATAATATAAATTGTTTTTTTTAATTATTTGTATTAAATTTTGGAAAATTCGTAGAGCACAACATGTCCGAAAATAGATGTGTTTCGATGTTTTCACGATTTCGGGAGAACCAAGAATCAGAATCACGAACCGTTTAAAGTTTCGGAAAGCTAATGTCGAGATCATCGACATATATTTTTCCCAGAATTTATTTCGAAGTATTTACATACTCTTAATTCTGTAGAACTTCTAGATTAGAATTTAACCATCGGTGCACAATACAAAATTTGTATGTGCCATAATTTCCAAACGAATTTGAATTCAGACGAGCCGTAAATTCCAGTATATTTTTGATGCTGAAATCTACAGGAAATCATACATGAAAGTCGAGTTTGTATCGGTTGACTTTTTGGTCAACAGATCGCCTCGATTTGCGTGCCATGAGTCTCGAGTTGATAAAATTCAGTTTCTTTGGACAAAATTTAGGAATTAACATAAAAATCAGAATAATAAGATTAAAATAGGATTTTAGAGTAATTATTCCAGAATTAAATAAATTAAAATAAATTAATGGTTATATTATTATATAGTTATATGAATATATATGTAAGTAAATGCTAATTGATAATTATGACTAAATATTCAGACTGTATGATCCTAGGACATCGTGGACTATCCCATACTTACCTTGACCATGTTGACCCTAAGAACTTGTGAATTTGTCTGCCTTGCGTACACTAACGTACTGGCATAGACACCTGTCAGTTGACTGACTGATTTCGTACAGTACTTGAAGACGCGACACCTGCGTAATTCAATGCGTAATTGACCGTGTTAGATGACTAGTGTTACCCCTAGTATACCTCCTGATTCCAGTGTAAATGTGGTTGAGTATGTGCTAGTGTAATGACTAATGATTCTATTATATTATATTTATGTGTACATAGGATATTGGATTGTTCTACGCGATTTCTGGAGCAGGTTATTGGTACATTGCAGCTTCCTTGCCAGACAAGTATACCTTGCCATTGTACTGTTATTTATATTCCATATGTTGCATGCATCTTTATTTTGTCTTTAGTTCATATATTTTAACTGTTATATAAAATGCGCGCGACGGTGACGTCGCGATATATTTTTATTTATGTATTGCATTGACCTTGTTCATGAGACTACCCCATTATCATGTAGCACCATTAGGTTCATTGGCCGTGACACAGTGGTTACACGAGTGTGAGTCTCATATAGATCATGAACTCCGTGACAGGTCTGGCCTCCTGTACGTATGGGCCGTGCGTTAGGAATAGCTGCTGTTAGAAACTTTGCATGCTAGTAGACTTGGCAGTTATTAGAGGTATTATTGTGTCATGGATGTGACATGCTTAGAGCATGGGGTGGGGAGAACAACAAGTACCGCATTTGAGCTCCTTTACACTTTTTCTGTGACGCCCGGATTCTCCGCTGGAGATACGGGTGGTGATGACCCATATATATATTGTACATTGGCGGGCCTCCGCCGTTCAAAAGACGACGTGCCTTTGGGCCCCTGGATCTTCAAAAGAGAACCATGCCAAATCCCAGTTTTCAGCCAGATAGCTCACTTGTGGGAAAAGTTATTCTTAACTGCATTCACTTTAGACGATTAGGCGACCCCTTTGGATATTTATTTTAGTACTTTATTGGCATATGTTTAAGTATCTTGTTATGTCCCTCTGAGGACCTGGTCCGCTTCCAGGTGTATCTTTTCTTGAGTATTTGCAGGAGCACAGATTTGGATGGTTACATGTGATCCGAGGTTGTCTTCTCTTCGAGCTGTGATGGATAGCTGGTATTCTTATATTATGTTGTGGTGTTGTACTCATATTGTATTTGCTCTTATATTCGAGTTGGTAGTGGATTTGTTTCCATCCAACTATCATCCTTAGATACTTCTTATTGAGATCTAGTTTCATAGATACTGGTTATTTATTTCTATATGATTTTGGTGGATGAGATTTAGATTTTACCCTATGACTTATGACATATGTTTATACCACTTGTGGATTTTGTATTCATATTACAGCGTACGTATGGATTTAGTTTCCATATATTGGAGTTGCCATATCCATGCGGCTGGCATGCTTACGTGTTCCTAGTCCTACGTATTTGGGACTGGGGCGTGACATGTTTTTGTGGTGGCCTATGCAGGTTGAGAGCATATTGTCTCGGTTACGTTACTGTACCGAACAAGCCTGCACATAGGACTAGAGTATAGGATCTCATCCACAATTGACTATGATTCACCTTCCTCCTCTATGATCTATTCGAACAATTGTATCCTGCTTGATTCCTGTACTTCTCTAATAAGTTCCTTGAGTATATATGGCCTTCTGCAAGAATATAGGAACCCCTGTTATTAGGATGATAATTAGAGTAGCACATCTATTAAGAATACAACGAGAATATAGACACACCACTAAGTTTAGAATATCTAGTGAACCCTAGAATTCCTTATCTTTAGAATTGATTTACCATTACCCCCTGATGTATTATGAAGACTTGAGAGTAGTATGGACACTACTAGAGTTAGTTAGAAGTTTTACCATAATGTTTGACCCTAGTATTGAGGAACCAATGGAGAACCAATATTGAACATTAGGACTGAACCTAACCCTCATAATTGGATAGTATTAGAGAACTATAAAACTTATGTCATTGTCTTGTTACTAGTAGACAGCACCCTAGGAAGCCTAGAGGAATGTAATCAACCCTTTCCCTTGATCATACCCCGAACATGGCAACTAGCATGCCACCCCCTTAGAGAACCATGATGCTATCTAGAGCCCTCTATTTTTGATTTCATAACTTGTCCCCCTGCAACCTTAGCATTCGCTAATTGTGTGACGACTAAATTATGATTCTTCTTTCTTCATCATTTAACTCGTGCCACATAACTCGTATGATTGAAGGCCAAGTAATCTTTTTGTATGTTAGGACATGTAGTTTGCTAGGGTATAGCTTGGTAATTTGAACTTTGAATTTTGTGCGTGATAGTTGGGATTTGATAGTTTGCGTAGTTCCCTTAGGTTGTGACCTAATGATTACCCCTTAGCTTTAAATCACGAAATTTGTACCCATAGCTCGATACGAGTTAAATCCCTTTCCCCTTAACGGCTAGTAACTCTTCTATCCCTACGATTGACACCTGTTCTATGAGCACTTGACCCTTACCTATATAATGCAATAGGAGACCCTAATAAGAGTTTCTGTTCTATGTACATGTGCAAGGTTATTTTTGTAGGTATCCTTAAGGCAATACAATAGTAGTTAAATTATTTTAAGTTGGATAGTATACCTCACCACCTAGTATCACGTAGTCCCTGTGATCCATTGATGAAGTGTAACTGAATGACATTAATTGTATGCTAGCAAAGACGACAGTGTTTATTCAGACGATAGAATTTAGAGGTCCATGTCCCTATTGGTCGACTAGCAACTTAGACAAGGAATTAGTATGACAACTGTAGAGATTGTGTAGTCTTTCATTATTATTGCTTATTTTGCTTTTGTTTTTGTGAATTTGAATTGTTATGAACCTTCTTTCATCATAATCTAGCGTATTCATATTTGCTGTACTACCTTGACTTATGCTGCTATTATAGCCTAGTTTTTGCAAGCTTATTCTTTATCGAGCTTGTTTATGACATACGTATTATTGGGGGCCCACAATAATATATTTCAGAATCAGTGTATTAGGGTCTAGCTAACCTTAGTGCGCTTGGTTCGCCTTTCGCATAACTACTTTACGTGGATTGAGATATGTAGTGATTAGTAGACGAATATACTTACCCTATAGATACGACAAAGCATATCATATCAAGTACATAACTGCACCGATGTGAGCATGCAAATAGGAAATTACCAAATTAAGATTTCAATCCACAACTGTCTTGACAATTCCCATTTGAATTCTTTAAACGCTTTGATTCCCATACTTCCATTCTATTACCCCTCCTTGAACTCTTTTCCGTTGCTTTCAGTCTTCCCTTATTTCGGAAAGACGAAATCTCGTGCTTGGATATAAGTGATACACGAATAGTACAAGATATACCCTATAGGCCAATCACATTATTTGGTGACTATCTTTCATAATTGATTAAGGGCATATCACATATGATATAGTTGGTGTTAAAGTTTTGAGGATTGAATGACATGAGAAAATAAATTGAGGAATATTTTTCTTAAGTGTAAGAACCTTATGTGATAGATGGGTAAATTCTAAGTTGGGTAGAAATTGCAGTATTAAACTTGAGGAGAATTCTTTTAGATTGTGATCAAGTAGGATTAGATTGAGAGATTAAGTCCTTTTAAATGTGGAGAATTTTAAAAGAGGGATTAAGATAATGAGGATTTAATGAATTTTAAAAATCTTGATATTGAGGACCCAATATTTATACTTTGAGCACATGATTTAAATTTTGAATATTGAAGGATGAATCATCGATTTAAATTTTGAGGATAAATATAGAATTTTAGACTTGAACAATTGGTTAATTAGATTTAAATTTTATAATTTGATGATTTGAATTAAAAGTTCAATTTTGATTGTTGTGTCACCTATTTGAAATATTGAGGATGTAAATTGAGTTTAAATATTTGAATAGTACAAAATTCTTAAGTTAAGAATAGGAATAAGATTTGATTAGAATTGTTTATTGTTTAAAGTCTAGAGGAGATTATGATAGTTGAAAATTATGATATAAATTTTGATGTGGGATGTCATATAGACTTGAGTCAGATTTGGATGTTGATTATTTAAAAATCGAGAAGAGATTATGATAGGTTGAATTTTGATTTAAACAGTGGTTATATTAATTTTGAAGTGATCGCGATAGATTCGAATAGATTTTGTTATTTAAATTTTTGGAAGAGATTGCGATTGACATACCTTATGCACGAATGTGAAGGATTTAACAAATTATGTCTTATTTTAATTTTGAGGACAAAATTATTTTAAGTTGGGTAGATTGTAAACTTCCTCACCCAAAATAGATATTTTGTGTATATTTTATATTATTATATTTATTATATATGTTGAATTTATTTAGAATATACTCTTATTTAATTAGAAAATAAATTTCTTGATATATTTACTTATATAAATATTCATTTAGAATTATTTTAGGTTATTTTAGATTTTTGGAGATTTTTCTAGAATTTTTGGTAATTAAAACTTAGAAAACATAAATTTTTAGGACTTCTATGATTTACTATACGACCATACTTGCATGTCCTTTCTACCAAATATTTATTTTAGTTTAAAATATTTAATTATATTTTTTTTGTAATTTATTTAGAATTTTAAGAAATTTATTTAGATTTTAAAATTATTTAGGATTTATTTGGATATATATAGTCTTAATATTAGATAGATACTAATTTAGTGTTAATAGATATTAATAAGATTTTATAAATTATTTGTAATATCTTTAATTATATTTAAGATTATAAATTATTGAGATAAATTTAAACTCTATTTTAAATTAATTCAAATCCTGAACCTACTAGGAAATCAACTTCATGCATATCCTATCCTTATTTAAATTCATCATAATCCTATCCAAATTAACCAATCCTATTTGTATTTAATTAAGTAGTGTCCACCATTATAAATACCTCATCCTTCATATTTTTCTTTCCCAAATTCCTCTCTTTTTCGTCCAAAAAATAGTCAAAAGTTATCATAAATTCAGCCTCATTTTCTACTAGTTATGACGAATTAAAAAGACGATATCTCCTAGCTCCGGACTCCAAACATGCTCCAGTTTTTTTTGTTAGAATGATAATGAGGTTAGCTTTCTGATAATATAAATTGTTTTTTTAAATTATTAGTATTAAATTCTGGAAAATTCTTAGAGCACAGCATGTCCGAAAATAGACGTGTTTCGATGTTTTCGTGATTTCGGGAGAACCAGGAATCAGAATCATGAACCGTTTAAAGTTTCGGAAAGCTAATATCGAGATCATCGACATATATTTTTCCCAGAATTTATTTCGAAGTATTTACATACTGTTAATTCTGTAGAACTTCTAGGTTAGAATTTAACCATCGGTGCACAATACAAAATTTGTATGTGCCATAATTCTCAAACGAATTTGAATTCAGACGAGCCGTAAATTCTAGTATATTTTTGATGCTGAAATCTACAGGAAATCATACATGAAAGTCGAGTTTGTATCGGTTGACTTTTTGGTCAACAGATCGCCTCGATTTGCGTGCCATGAGTCTCGAGTTGATAAAATTCAGTTTCTTTGGACAAAATTTAGGAATTAACATAAAAATCAAAATAATAAGATTAAAATAGGATTTTAGAGTAATTATTCCAGAATTAAATAAATTAAAATAAATTAATGGTTATATTATTATATAGTTATATGAATATATATGTAAGTAAATGCTAATTGATAATTATGACTAAATATTCAGACTGTGTGACCCTAGGACATCGTGGACTATCCCATACTTACCTTGACCATGTTGACCCTAAGAACTTGTGAATTTGTCTGCCTTGCGTACACTAACGTACTGGCATAGACACCTGTCAGTTGACTGACTGATTTCGTACAGTACTTGAAGACGCAACACCCGTGTAATTCAATACAAAATTGACCGTGTTAGATGACTAATGTTACCCCTAGTATACCCCCTGATTCCAGTATAAATGTGGTTGAGTATGTGCTAGTGTAATGACTAATGATTCTATTATATTATATTTATGTGTACATAGGATATTGGATTGTTCTGCGCGATTTCTGGAGCAGGTTATTGGTACATTGCAGCTTCCTTGTCAGGCAAGTATACCTTGCCATTGTACTATTATTTATATTATATATGTTGCATGCATCTTTATTTTCTGTCTTTAGTTCATATATTTTAACTGTTATATAAAATGCGCGCGACGGTGACGTCGCGATATATTTTTATTTATGTATTGCATTGACCTTGTTCATGAGACTACCCCATTATCATGTAGCACCATTAGGTTCATTGGCCGTGACACAGTGGTTACACGAGTGTGAGTCTCATATAGATCACGAACTACATGACAGGTCTGGCCTCCTGTACGTATGGGCCGTGCGTTAGGAATAGCTGCTGTTAGAAACTTTGCATGCTAGTAGACTTGGCAGTTATTAGAGGTGTTATTGTGTCATGGATGTGACATGCTTAGAGCATGGGGTGGGGAGAACAACAAGTACCGTATTTGAGCTCTTTTACACTTTTTCTGTGACGCCCGGATTCTCCGCTGGAGATACGGGTGGTGATGACCCATATATATATTGTACATTGGCGTGCCTCAGCCGTTCAAAAGACGACGTGCCTTTGGGCCCCTGGATCTTCAAAAGAGAACCATGTCAAATCCCAGTTTTTAGCCAGATAGCTCACTTGTGGGGAAAGTTCTTCTTAACTGCATTCACTTTAGACGGTTAGGCGACCCCTTTGGATATTTATTTTAGTACTTTATTGGCATGTATTTAAGTATCTTGTTATGTCCCTCTGAGGACCTGGTCCACTGCCAGGTGTATCTTTTCTTGAGTATTTACAGGAGCGCAGATTTGGATGGTTACATGTGATCCGAGGATGTCTTCTCTTCGAGCTGTGATGGATAGCTGGTATTCTTATATTGTGTTGTGGTGTTGTACTCATATTGTATTTGCTCTTATATTTGAGTTGGTAGTGGATTTGTTTCCATCCAACTATCATCCTTAGATACTTCTTATTGAGATCTAGTTTCATAGATACTGGTTATTTATTTCTATATGATTTTGGTGGATGAGATTTAGATTTTACCCTATGACTTGTGACATATGTTTATACCACTTGTAGATTTTGTATTCATATTACAGCGTACGTATGGATTTGGTTTCCATATATTGGAATTGCCATATCCATGCGGCTGGCATGCTTACGTGTTCCTAGTCCTACGTATTTGGGACTGGGGCGTGACAGACGTAAATTATTCTGCATTATAAAATAAAATATACACACACAATTAGATGTACGAACAAAATTTGATGGATATTCTAAAAGTATTATAATTAATACTTAGCATATTCTTAATATAATGTTGCATTTTATTTTCTTAATTTTATATTTAAGAAAATAAGCTCCTACTCTTTATCCCATGATATGGGTAGCTCAAAATACTACTCGAAATTCATTCTTGGATACATAAGTGGAGATTATATATGTTATGTTCATAAGTATGGTATATGTTCTTAACAAATGTAGTATCTGCAGGATATAACAAAAAAAATATTAATCCACATAATGCAAATGCTAAGACATAATCTTATATTACAAAATAGTGATCGGTTGTGGTATCATCATTGTCGAGGGGTAGGGGTACAGGGGGTGGGACAAACAATATTATCTACAACTGCATAGTCTCTAACTTACCAATAAAATAGTTGTAGGGGCTATTCCTCATCGTTAAAGTTATGGACAATAGATTCACATAAGTTGACGAAAAGAGTTTGGGTGTTAAACTAAAATTTATGGACACTGGGGTCACATATGTTGATAATGCCATTAAAGAACAAGAGTTTTATTAGTTGGAACCTTTATTATGTGCAACAATTTAACTTGCTTTTACCCACCAGTAGATAAGTAAATCCAATTAAGTTTTTGTGTTAAAACTTATGCTTAATGACTACATAAAGTATAGTGATTATATAGTTTTTGTTTAACTAAACATTGGATACTATTGTTGTAATATTGGCTTAGTAGCAAAAAGATTTATTGAGTCATGAACTTGCTTTTAGAAATTATCGGATAATTTAAGTCCATGAAAAATATCTTAAGCATGGTACATGGTGCTTGAAGATTAGGGTATCACAAGTTAGTAGTTAAAGTTTATTTCTTTACAAAATTATGTAATCTTTGTCCAATTTGATCCCCATGTAATCCACTACTAAAATTAATCTTAGAAATAGATAGATCCAATTATAAATCTAGATCGGTCTGAGACTATTTGAGATCTAAACCAGGACCTAAGACAATGATGCATGTACGAAATATAAGTCCAAGATCTAATACATGATGCAATGGATAATGGCTGCCACTACATGCTGCATTGGACATAATATTAACAATGATGATATTAAGTTCCATGCACTTGAATACTATCTAACCTCTATACTATCCCTAAATTCAAAAGTTACTCAAGGTCACAATTATATGGGTCCAAGACTTACAATAGCTGACCAACTGCTTCTTACAGCCCTCTTTCGTCTGAATAACATTGACATTGCTCTCTTTTGTATTAAAAGTCTAAAGGTGTCTGGGCCACATGGAGTACAAGGAAAATTTTATGTTATTGTTTCTTATGTTCACTAAGCATGGACTATAATCAGGTCGAGCACTAAATCTCATGGTCTACACACAATATTACTATAATCAAAATACATGTATCCAGCCAAAAATAAAAAAAATTATGGACATTTGGTATGGGAACAAACATGTTTGGTATTACAGAAAATTATGTACATTTTATTATATCCCAAAGTTCTCTCTCCAAATCATAGAAAATTAGGGCACACAAATTTGGTGTAGGAACAAACAAGTCTATATCAAAACAAGTCAAAAAATAAAAATTAGGGTATAATTAGTTGATACATATCCAGCCCCAAATCAGAAAATCATAGAAGAAATTATGCAGTATAATCAGATCAAATATATCCTGCCCAAAATAACTAACTCCGGGTGCAGAAGCTCTGCCTTACAGTAGTTGGGCATATTTATGAGAGAAGGTTAGAGTATACCCTCAACGGAGCTGAGGAGGGCACGAGCACAGTTGACACAGGTACGTCGACATGGGCACAACCACCGCTAACCATCGAGAGGAACATAGCCGTCGAGAAAATCTCATCGAGAAAAAGAGATAAGATAGGGGAAGACGAGAAAGAAATCGAAATGAGCGAGAAAGACTGGTTTACCATAATTTTATACAGGGGAACTAACTTTTCGAGACATGGTAGTCTTGTTGAGAAGTTTTTTTCTTATAATCTCCTCCCTCCATCCACTTTATTTAAAAATTTAACTTTTCTAAATAGTATATAAAAGACTATAACATCGGTCTATTTAAATCTTATGTTGTGGCCTTCTCATGTCTCCCTTATGTACATAATCTTTATTTAATCAATTATAAAATTATATCCTTAATTTCTTTATCTCTGTCTAAAATTAAAAAAATTATAACCATTTATAATTTCTATCATTACCAGAATAACACATATTAGTGACGCAAAAAAATGTCGCTTAGAGATAAACTAACATTGCTAAAATAATTTAGTGACGTAATTAGCGACATTTTTACACTATTGCGCATTTCATGGTCGTTGACAACAAAAATGTTGCTAATCGTCGCTATAGCGACATATATTTGCAACGACACGATGTTGCAGAATATACGACGATTAGCGACGTGTCGTCGTTAAATGGCGACATAATATTTTGCCATAAAATGTCACTGCATTAGCGATATTATGAGCGACGTTTTGCTATGCCATGTCAGCATGTTAGCAATGTTTAGACATACTAGCAACGTCCTTGGTATCAGGTAGCGACATTTTGATACTATTTAGAGACGTAAATGTTCATCGTAGAACGTCGCAATACTTTGCTAAATTGAAAAATAAAATAAAATAATATAATATAGTTTGTAAAATATGTAAGCCCTCTCATTTTGGAATATGGATAATTTGGTACTTTTTAATTTATTTTATTTTATTTAATATTTTGAAGTACTAGATTATAAAATCTTTTTTTATATATGACACTTTGTCATGGCTTAGATATTTGGAGCAATGTACATCCATTTTCTTCCAACAAAATTTATATTACTAATCTTGATTGTGCCTAATATAATTGGGATATGGATGTGACATTTGTTTGACCTCTCTCATGCTCCAAAAATATTGTCAAACATCTAGAACCACGGTTACCGTAAAACTGTATCCTTTTGACTAGAACTTTACCCAAACCCAACCCAAACGCATGTAGTCATATAGTGCACAAAATACGATATATATATTTATATTAATTTGGTTCTATTTATAGAGTTCTAATTATAGAAAGAGCCATAGGTGGCATCCTAGTTGGCAAACTACCTAACTAACTAACTACCTAACCACCCAAGATCCTAACCAACCAAATCTCAATCATAACAAATAATTTCCACACCTTTTTTCTATTCCACAATATATTTCAAATATAAAATATATTCATAAAATCTGAACAAATTAATTAAAGATTTAAATCCCACATTTTTAAATCAGAAAACCCCCAGTTTGTAGCATATCCCTATCTTTGGATCAAACCAAATCCTAAGTGAATATTTTTGTGACAATCCCCAAATCTAAATTTCAGCCCATTACAATATTAAGACTCCACAAAATCCTACCCATATATATTTAAATATTAAATCAAATCCTAATCATCCACCTATTTAAACTACATATATTTATCAACTCCCTAACACTTAAATCTAATTATTAGGTTCGACCCTCCTTTTTTCTCTCTCACAAAAAAAACTAATTCCTCATGTTCTCTCCCTCTTCTACTTATTTCTCTATTCCTCTCTCCTTCCCCACAGGCCACAACTCCACAAAAATCCCAACTGAACCCCCTTTTTGGCCAAATATTGGCTGCTAGTTGTAGCAGCAGTTTAGACCCCTCCACAGCAGCAAAAAATCCAAAAATCTTAGATTTACATCATACTTAAATTCTCTAAGATCCTTGTCAAGTTTCATGAGGTTTGGAGTTCGTTGGTACTCCGTTTGGTCGTAGTCGTGCAAAAGGTCCCCACCGTAATCGCAATCGCGTAAGTTTTCCAACATTATTTATTTTCTTATATTTTTCATGAATAAAATCTTGTATAAATTTATATTAATTATAGATGATATTTAGAATTAGTTCTATACTTAGATCTATATTTTTACATTTAAAACTACCCTAAACCAATGAACAACCTTGACACGGACACGTCGCATCAAGACTAGTTATAGTTCTTTGATAGTTGTTATATTTTACTGAAGTAAATAAATTTAAAAAATTAATGTATATTAATCTCAGAATATTTAATATATTAATTTATTACTTAATCATATTTGGATGCCAACATGGAGATTGTATGTCAAGGCTACATGCCAAAGTTGGTTAAAATGACTAGTTGTCGTCCAAAGCAAATAATGACATGCAATGCCGATATTTTGTTATTTTTGATTATTTAGAAATAATTTAAGAATATTAATTATGATTAATTCAGTAATAAATGATGTTAAAATACATGATTAAGAGGTTCCATGTATGTTAGATGAATAAGACAGCAATGGTGCAAGTTTTGCGACATCGATACGTTCCTACGTACATATAGGACTACGTACAACCAAACACATGTAAGTTCCTATAAGTACATATGGTATGTTGATGTAAGACACCCTCACAACATATTTTGTGAGTGGCATGGCACGTGTATCTTGACAAGTTGTTCAATGCTACGCAACAATTGGATTGTTGGACAAGAACGTCAACTGAAAGTTGAGGTTGTGCAACGATCTTTCGTGATATCCTAGAGTAGTTAGCGTATGTGGTTATTGATTAGAATATACTTAATAAGACATCTTGGATCTGCTACTCTTCCAGCAGAGGACGTCGAACAGACAATATCGCAGCCACAGACAGCAGGCAAGTATACCTTACCATGATGTATCACAGTTTCTTGCCTTAATTATCTTATTTAGTTATTATAGTTATTTGATATGGTTGATGTGTGTGTTTACCCTAAGGCCATGATATATTTCTTAGTGTTCGAACAAGATTTGGGTGTCGATGTCGTACGCGGAGTCGAATAACATCACTTAGAGAGTTAATATCATAATCCTATTTTACGTGCTTTTATCCTTGCACGTCAGACCGTAGGACACTTTGCACTATTTTATGTGACAAAATCCTTCTTGAGGTATTTATGGTAATTTTTTATAGGATTACATTACTCGTGATATGAGATGTGCATATTATATACATATATCATTATGACTTATTTTACTAGCTAGAGGTCATGATCTTGCGTATTATGGACATGAACGTCGGGGACATGAGACGTGAAGTTACATTGGGTGTGGAGAGACACACCATACTATAGGCTAATTATGTTTATATATATATATATATATATATATATATATATATATATATATATATATATATATATATATATATATATATATATATATATATATATATATATATATATATATATATATATTATGTTACTAGATGTGCCTTAGACTCTGTCCCAGATCTTTGGCACATTTACTGGCCCTACGAGATATTACTTGTTGCTATGGGCTCCCTAAATCAGAGCCTGTAGTGCTTTCAGCCTAAGTACGAGTGACATTCTCATGTGCATATCACTTAGATGGTTACAGTAGTTTACCCTTGAGTATGTGGCATTATACTATTTACTTTGGCATGCTATTTCTTGTACCTTGTTACATCCCTCTGAGGACCTGGTCCATTGCTAGTTTTGTAGCATAGACTATTATGGAGCTTGTCTGGAGTTGCTGATTTGGGTTACTTTGCCACGTGGGCATTGGTACTGGGTTCTTATATCATTTCTACCAGAGTTATGCTATTCATTTATATTATTGATTCATCTACTGATATAGCCTAACTTTTATAGACTTATATTTCTTTATCGAGTCTATTCAAGCTTGTGTGTTACTAGGTGGCCGACTTTAGCACTTATAGCTTATTCTTATTGTATTCTGTTCATTGTGGATTGAGGCATATATATTTATATTTACTGGATTATCTAGATAGTGACCATTATAATATAACTTATACATATTCGAGTTGGACCAGAGTCTGGTAGAATATGTAGCTAGCATATTACGTATTCCTAGTCCTACGTAATTTAGTACTGGGCATTACATGTTTTTGTGGTGGCCCATGCAGGTCCTGATTAAATTGTTTTGATTGCGTTACTACTATACCAAGTGATCCTGCGTTAGGATAAGTTTGTTAGAATCTTAATCCATAATTGCTATTAGAACTTTGAATTCTAATTTCGTCCTTGAACCTCAAAATTATATTCATTCATACTTCCTTTAAACTCTTATTTATTTGATTCGCATCTTTTCCTATCTCGGAGAGATGAACACTCGTGCGCCGTGATTTTTCCAGAAGATTATCGTCAAGACGAGGAAGATATATTTGGTAGAATATTTGTAAGAAGAAGGGTACTTGAGTAGGAAAGATTATGGTAAATGATTTCTAGATACTAGAGTTAGAATAGATTAAAGATATGAGAATTGACATTAGCAGTAGAAACCTAAAATAAGAAGGACTCTATCAATTTTTATAGATTAGAAGTGATGGATCACTATTAGATAAACCTTTTGGACGAATGTGAGTCATTTTATGTGACGGTATAATATTATTTTTTAATGAGATTGTTTGATCTAAGGTGGATAGGCTTCTCGACTAGCAAATTTGGTTTATAGGTTATACAATTGATGAAGATAAGAATTATCAAATTCTGGTACTTTAAGGTTTAAACTTCTATGTGATTTAAAAAAAATTGAATATCGGACTATGATAATATTATATTTGTTGCGGATAGTCAATTTATCAATATTAGAGAAATTTAACCAGATGTGAATTTAAATTTAATTTTTTTTGAAGATTGAATTTAAATTTTTAGATTTTGAGTTTAAAGGAAAGATATATTGGTTGGATTGAAGATGGCTAGCAGCCCTCGAAAGATTTTTATTACTTGCAAATAAAGAAAATTGATTATTGTGTTAATTAAAATTTAAAATTTTGAAGAAGGATACGGAGATCATGATAATAATAAACTTGGACTTTAAATTGGAAGATTTTGGGACATGATAGTTGGTGGATTTAAATTTGATAATTTTGTAAAGTGAATTATTATCGCCTTAGTAATTGGGAAAAAAATGGAGGAGTAAGTTTGATAGAACAAATTTTGAAATTCAAATTTTAAATAAGAATATTTTAAAGTCTGTAATTGAATTTAAATTTTAAGAATAAAATAAAATAAATTAAATTAAATTAAATTAAATTAAATTAAATTAAATTAAATTAAATTAAAATTTAAGATTTTGAAAAGATAAATATGTATTAAAAATTATAAATTTTGAGGATTTGATTTGATCTTAAGAGATTGACTAGGATTAGATATGCCATATACCAAATTTTGTTGGATAGATTTTTGATTTTTAGGTTTAATGATATAGGGTAAATTGATTAAGTATGGGTATTATGGATTAGAAAGAAAAATAATAATTTAATAATTGGAGGGATTGAGGAGAAGACTATCTTAAGAATTAAATTTAAAATTTTAAAGTTTGACAACTTTGAGGATGGAATTTAAAAGGTATTATGTGATAATAGTGAAATATTAATTTTTGGAAAGATTGTGATATTCTAGATTTAAATTTTCTTTGGATTTGAAGGGTCTAACTATAGAAGAGTAAATCTTTGGAATTTAAATTTGGAAGATAGAATTTTGAGGATTGGATTTAAAATTTTGAGTATTGGGTTATTAATTTATAATTTTAAAGAATTTAAAAAGATTTACATTATAGTCCTTGGACTACATGATGTCGATGTAAAATATTTTTAAATATAAATTATTTTGAAGATGAGAATTAAACTCAAGTTTTCAAAATGTTGAGGACTTGGAATCTCATGGATTAATTGTTGAAGAGATAAAAAAAATTGATCGAGTAGAAGATTTTAAAAGTGAAAATTTAATTTAATTTAAATTTGAGGAGTTTAATTCTCGAAGGGATTAAATTTTGAGGACTTAAAATTTTATTTTAAGTATGAAAAATGAAGTTAATATTGAGGACTTTGCAAAATCACAATGAATGATTTGACCCCATTAGAAAAAGAAGAAGAAGTGTATTATTGAAAATCTTAAATTGCGAGGAAGCAATTCTTTTAAGGTGGGTAGATTCTAAGCCCCCTCATTTTGGAATAGAGGTAATTTGGTACTTTTTAATTTAATTAAAATTTTTATTTTATTTAATATTTTTAAGTATTAATTTCTAAATTTTTTTATGTATAATACTTTGCCATGGCTTGGATATTTGGAGCAATGCACAACCATTTTCCTTCCAACAAAATTTATATTACTAATTTTGATTGTGCCTAATATATTTGGGACATGGATGTTACATTTGTTTGACCTCCCCCGTGCTCCAAAAATATTGTCAAACATCTAGAACCACGGTTACCGTAAAACTGCCTCCTTTTGACTAGAACTTGACCCAACTCCAACTTAAACACATGTAGTCATATAGTGCACAAAATACCCCCATATATATATATATATATATATATATATATATATATATATATATATATATATATATATATATATATATATATATATATATATTATATTTATATTAATTTGGTTTTATTTATAGAGTTCTAATTATAGAAATGGCCATATGTGGCATCCTAGTTGACAAACTACCTAACTAACTAACTAACTACTTAACCACCCAAGATCCTAACCAACCAAATCTCAATCCTAACAAACAACCCCACATATTTTTTATATTCCACAATATATCCCACATATAAAATATATCTACAAAATCTGAACAAATCAATTAAAGATTTAAATCCCACATTTCCAAATTAGGAAACCCGTTGCATATTCCTATTTTTGGATCAAACCAAATCCTAAGTGAATATTTTTTGTGATAATATTCTAATTTAAATTTTAGTCTCTTACCATATTAAGACTCCAAAAAATACTACCCACATATTTTTAAATATTAAATCAAATCCTAACCAGCCACATATTTAAACTACATATATTTATCAACTCCCCAACACTTAAACCTAATTATTTGGTTCGGCCCAACTTTTTCTCTCTCACAAAAAAACTCCTTTCTCATGTTCTCTCCCTCTTCTGCTTCTTTTTCTCTTCCTTTTTCCTTTTTCACAGGCCACAACTCCACACACTACTAGAATAAGCGGGATTAGCGACGTTTATTAGCGACTCCATGTAAAAATATCGCTAATTTAGCGACTCCATGTACAAATGTCGCTAGACGTTGCTAATTGGCGACATTTAGCGACGTTTAGCGACTTTTATTCAGTTTTTAAAAGATTAGTCGCTATAAGTTCAATTTTGGTCGCTACACGTCGCTAATATATCTAAGTTAGCGACGTATATAGCGACGTTTTATTAAAAATATTTAGCAACGTGTTTAGTGACGTCATTAACGTCGCTAAAGTTTAATTTTGTGACGTATTTTTTTGACGTCGCTAAACGTCGCTAAAATTTGGTTAATTAGGGGCTCGGTTTCATTTTTCCCCATCTGTCGAAAATTCAAAACCTAAAAATTTCTCCCGCCCCCCCCCGCTCCATCGACCGCTTGCTCCGTCGACCGCCTCTCCACCGCGGCTACTCCGGCATCCCCCTCCTCCTCCTCGAGCTCTAGGTACCCTAACTCTCTCTCTCTCTCTCTCACACACACACACACACACAAAACACATGTGACACTGACACAGACACGACACACACACACAGACAGTGACACAGACATGACACACACACACTGACACAGACACGATAAGGACCTAGGGTTAGGGTTAGGTTTTTTGACATGGGGTTAGGGTTAGGGTTAGGGTTAGGTTTTTCGATATGGGGTTAGGGTTCGGTTCGAGAGCAAATGGAACTCTGTAGCGCAGTATACAGACATCCAAACTAAGTTGAAAAAGATCCCACCGAATCCAAAATACTGGGGAAGGAAGCAGATTGGTAACCTCCCGGAAGAGATTAAGAAGGGGAGAACAAATTACTCAATCTTTAAAAGCTTCCACATACTGATGCTACTCAATCTTCAAAAGCTTCCACATACTGAATTTTGACCAATTTCACTTTGCAATGTCATCTACAAGACTATTACCAAAATCTTGGCTAATCGGATTCGATCCGTCCTCCACAAATTGATATCTCTATTCCAAAATGCCTTTGTCCCTGGAAGGCAAATATGTGACAATGTGATAATAGCCCAGGAATTATTTCATACTATATCCAAACAAAGCTCTTCGAATAGCTCCTTTGCTCTAAAAATAGATATGTCCAAGGCCTATGACAAACTCAGTTGGGAAGTTATTAGTCACTCTTTTTGGCTTTGAATTTAGAGGAAAAACTCACACTTTAATCATGCAATATATAACCACAGTATCGGGTAGGTGTTTACCGGTCACTTGTTGCATGCCAATACAGCCCTTAACTGATACTGTGGTATCGGGGATTTAATTGGCAAGAGTGATCAGTACAGTGCAGTTCAATTAGAGTGAAAGTATGTATTATATTAGTTATGAAATAAAAGTATTGCTTATTTTAGACTTTGATAAATGGTCAGTTGTTTTGAATATTGCTTATTTTAGACTTTGATAAATAAAAGTATGTATTATATCAGTTATGATTTTTATAGTACGGTTAAGTTATGAAGTTAGGTGATAAACCACTGTATGTAATGATTTATATGATACATACTGTCAATTTTGCAGAAGTATCTAGAAATGGATATGAATTACTATCTGCGTCATCGTTCGTGGATGTACAACCGTCATCCTGATGACATGTGCGGTGTGCGGGATGAATTCATTGAGGGTGTACAACAGTTCCTGCAGTTCGCCAAGGCGTTCCCTCAGTACATGGACGGTACCAAAATTAAGTGTCCGTGTGTGAGATATCGCAACAGGAAATATCATCCAGAAGTGGAAGTTACATATCATTTATACTCGAAGGGCTTCACGCCGAATTACTATCAGTGGACCGCGCACGGAGAACTTGTATCTCTAGCATCGGAGTCGGAACCCTACATGGAGCCGTATATGGATGTCCATGACCACGATGCTTACGACGACGGGTTGGTGAACATGGTTTATGATACGACGGGGCCTAGTTTCAATCCGGACAATTATGATACGGCGGGACCTAGTTTCAATCCGGACAATTATGATGCAGCTGAGGAGGCACCGAATATCGATGCTGCAAAGTTTATGGAGTTGCTGGAGAATGCAAGGACTCCACTATATCCTGGTTGTGAGGATCATTCACCGTTGGAGGTGGTTACAAGATTATTGAGCATCAAGTCCGATTTTAACATGTCGCAAGAATGCTATAATCGACTGCTCGATTTGATTATCGAGATCTTGCCTGAGGGTGCAAAGTTGCCTAAAGACTTCTATCGATCTAAGAGAATGGTGAGATCGCTTTGGATGGGATACGAGAAAATTGATGCATGTCGCAACGGGTGCATGTTGTACTACAAAGACGACAAGGATGAAGATGCGTGCAAATTCTGTGGTGCTGATCGCTACAAGGCCACTGTTAGAGGAAAGTCTGTTGGTGCAAGGAAGCCTACCGATTTGATGCACTCCTTGCCTTTAACGCCGCGGTTGCAGCGGTTGTTTATGGTTAAGGAGACTGCAGAAAACATGAGTTGGCACAGACGAAAACAGATCGAAGGAGTATTTGATCATCCATCCGATGGAGAAGCATAGAAGCACTTTGATCGAGAGTATCCACATTTTGCCGAGGAAGCACTTTGATCATTTGGGACCCATTGACAAAGCTGAGCATATTTTTCAGAGATCTTTGTTGTACTAAGTTGCTCGTCGATCGTCTAGAAAAGTAAGAGAAGGACATTACGGTAACACTATGTAAGCTCGAGAAGGTGTTTCCTCCTGGATTCTTCGACTCTATGGAGCATTTGCCAATTCATCTTTCCTATGAGGCACGTGTTGGTGGTCCTGTCGGTTATCAGTGGATGTACCCCTTGAGCGACATCTGAATCACCTAAAGAGAAAGGTAAAAAATAAGGCACGGGTTGAGGGGTCTATTTGTGAAGCTTATGTTCTCGAGGAGATTAAAAACTTATGCTCGACGTATTTCAAACCGCATGTTGCTACTAATAGGACGAAAGCTCCGAGAAGCGACGACGCATATCAATTATCTAATGATGCAATACTCAAAGTATTCAATGCGTCCGAAAAATCTTCGAAAAAAATGGAGAAGAGATATTCGAATGACGATGAGCTAAGGGCTGCTCAATTATATATATTACTCAATTACGACGAGGATGAAGTGGAGAAGCTAGAGGTGTAAGTAATTAATATGTCCACGTTTACATCATCTCAATGTAATAGTATAAGATACTATTATGCTACTAATCAGCAGTTGCTTCATTATTTTTCAGCACATATAATGATGAGTTGAGGTCGATTAGACCCTACATAATAGACGAAAAAGTAGAACAAGATATGAGATGCCATTTTCCTTCTTGGTTGAGCGCATATGTAAGATGCTTGGTAATTACTTTTTATTTCTGTACTTGCAAAACAAATAACTTACTATCGCTACTTTGGTATTTAGGTCGATCGTCTAATAACATCCGAGACTGAATCTATTAGAACTCTAGCCAAGGGACCAATTACTGCCGTAAAAATATGGCCAAGTTTCTGTGTGAATGGGTTCAGATTCAAGTCAACAAATACTCCTATCAGAGACAGCTTTCTGGATCTTGATTCCACGAAAAACAGTTGTTTGTGTATCAAATCTTCGAACTACAAAGACGTCAATCCGGGCAATAATTTTTTTGGCATCTTACGAGAGATTGTGGAGTTAACATATAATTACGACACAGAAGCTGCTAATATCGTGCTATTCAGGTGTGAATGGTTCGATCTGATTCAAGATCAAGGTTAGAAAATTGACAAGCATGGCCTTGTGGATATAAACTACAAGCGTAGATATCAAGGCTACGAACCATTTATCCTATCAAGTCAGGCTCAGTTCGTGTACTTCATAACTTATCCTAGACGGGAGACAGCGAGGTCGGATTGGTAGGCAGTATGCAAGACTAAAGCTAGAAATACCTTTGACATTGACGAAATAGCTTATCAGGAGGACGATCTACCTCTTGTACCAAATATTGTAGATGTGGACTCAACGAAAGTTACTCATTACACGAGTAATAATATAGAAGATATAGAATTATCCGAAGAGGAAGACGAAGTAGATGAAAGTGAAGACGAGGAAGATGAAGAGGAGGACGAGGAAGGCGAACAAGATAAATTTTCTGAAGATGATTGAAAATAAAATATATTGCATATAGAATGTAACTATATTTTGACTGTAGAATGTAGATCAAGGTTGGAAAATTGACGAAGTAGAATGTAACTATATTTTGACTGTAAAATATATTCCATTAACGAATATATGTATTATATTTTGACTGTAGAATACTTTGAGATATGCATCATATTTTGACTGTAGAATGTACTATATATTTGTGTTTCTCTATATTCATCATATGTTGTTATCAGATATGACAGGACGACGCGGAGGATTCGGCAGGTCCCGAGGTAGACAGAATGCTCCTCCGGTACTTCCTACTGTGGGTTCCGGATCATCGTCGCCCAGTACTCCAGTATATCGATCACTCACATCTCCGACTGTTGGGACGAGTAGTTCTAGGAGTGATAGTACACCCTCGTCCAGCGTTCTTCCTGCTGACGGAACTATGGGGACAAATAAGCATGTCGAGGAGGTCGTGCCCACGTTGTCCCAGCATCAGCAAGATCCTCCATGTGCACCTCCGGAGGAGACGAGGACAGAGATATGGGCCGACGGTACAAAGTAAGTCAATTAGATGGTTTAGTATAATATATATCTTGTATTTCTTTATTCATCGTATATTAACTTTTTCAATATTCTAAATTATTATTTCTGTTTAGATATCGTCCATCGTCGGTTCAGAGATGCCTGGGCCAATTTCTGAGGAACAACTACGGTGGCCCTTGGATCAACTACTCTGAGGCTCCGGAGGAGAGGAAGGCATTCTGGTTTGCGCACTTCCAGGTAAAAGTATATTAAATAAATCCTCTAATTTATGCATATTATATAACTTATCCGTGATGCTCACTTACTAAATTATTTATTGTAGCAAACATATTTTTATCCTCCGCACTGGGCCGAGTTGATCGAGCGGCTCTTTCCGACCGTTGCTGCCAAGCTTATCCGAGATGCTCTGGATGACCAGAAGGCTCGTGATCGTGCTGGAAAACCAATCCAAGGTTGGATTACGCCTGAGCAGTGGACTGCGATGAGGGCTAGATTCGACGATCTGAGCTATAAGGAAAGGTCTGAGAAGGCCAAGGCGGCTAGGCGGAATGCTGCTAAGTGGAATGGTGGCTCGATTCCGATGACGGAACATTTTCGTCGTTTGGTATGTTTTTTCTTTTAAATTATATTATTTTAATATAAGTACCATAAAATTGTAGTAGGAAAAATGTTTAAGTTTAGTACTAAATAATATATTTTTAACAGGTACAGAGGGGTGAGGATGCTAACATGGTGACCGTCTTCTTGGCCACCCATCGCAAGGACGAAAATCTCATTGATGAGAGGGCCTCGCAGACCTATGTAAGTATTACTTTACTTTGTGTTAATTTTAATATAAATTAGACAATTATCGAGTTTCCAAACCTTTCTAGGCCGAGTATCTTAGGCTGCGTGAGCGGGAGACTGCTAGTGCACCTATACCTGGAGAGGCTGGTACTTCGTCGAAGCCTGCTCCAGTTCTATCAGTGGACGACCTGTGGGTGACCACAGCTGGTGGTCTCCAGAGGGGTACGTACTACGGTACGGGCTCCTATGGCGCCCTGGTTGCGACGCAGTCATCTAGGGCCTCCCCGACAGCTGCGCATTCCACACAGTCCTCGCAGTCGCAGCCCTCGCAGTCGTCGGCCAGAGTCTAGGAGGCCGTCTAGGAGGCCATTGACCGTCAGATTGCGTCTCTCGGTGACGAGTTGCTACGAAGGATGGAGGAGCAGCCCCGGTCCTAGCCGCAGGCGGACGATCCGATGCTTATCGCACGATTTGATATGCTCGAACGCAGCATGACGGAGCTCCGGGAATTGACAAATAATATTAGAGCCTCCAATGACCGCAACATCATGGAGCTGCAGGCGTCACAGGTATCAATGGGCGAGAGACTGACGATGATGCAGGATTCAATGGTTCATAGCAGTACGAGGCTGTTATCTACCCTGGATTCTTACAACCAGCGACTCGCAGACTTAGAGCGGGCACGGCCTCCTGGTGCGCTACATCGATACAGACTCCACCGACGTCACTGCCTTCTCCATCGACATCGGTGTCGATTCCACGGGACGAGTATGAGGAGTTCTTATCCTTCAAGCGCGCCGGTGGTCAGCCTCCTGCAGATCCGTAGTAGTATAGTTAATTACTGGATATTTATATTTTAATTATTATTTAGGATGCGATTGTATGGATATAAATTTGACATATTCTTTACGTTTACGATGAGATTTGCTGGATGCTTTCTTTCTTCAAATTTTATTATATTATTCATATTTTGGTTTACAACTGATGACTGATACTTGGCCTGTATTTACCCAGTGCACTAAAAAATTTCCCCTTGGTGCTGCTACTGTGTTCTTATTCAATTTTTTCTACTACCATCATATACCTGATAATGAACCCAAGGGGGTTGGTAAACACAAAAATACAATATATTTTTTATTTTTTTTGAAAATTAGCGACATTTTTAGCGACGTTTAGCAACGTTTAGCGACGTTAGCTTAAGTCGCTAAATACGTCACTAATTAGCGATGCTGTAACAAGTCGCTAAATACGTCACTGATGACGTCGCTAAAATCGTCGCTGTACATTGCAAACTGATGACATGGCAGTATTGCCAGGTTATTAAAGACGTCGGTGTAACGTCGCTATATAAGTCGCTAATTAGCGACGTTTAGCGACTTCAATAAACGTCGCTAAGTAGTGATACGGCATCGCTAAACGTCGTTAAATTTAGCGACACATTAAAGTCGCTAAAATACGTCGGTATAGCGACATTTTTTATTTTAGCGACTTGATTTTTTCCGACTGCTTTAAAACGTTCATCTTTTTGTTTCAAACAAAGATAGATGATGATTTGACAGCGCTGGCGGGATCTATCATTTGTAAAGCCGATTTCTCCTGCTAATTACGTTGCTAAACCAAATTAGCGACAATTTTTGGTTATTTAGCGACGTTTTTAGACGTCGCTAATTTGACTTTTTCTGGTAGTGACAATATCCCAATCGAACCCCTTTTTGGCCAAATATTGGTTGCTGGTTGCAGCAGCAGTTCAGACCCTTTTACAGCAGAAAAAACCAAAAATCCAAGATTTACATCATACTTAAAGTCTCTAAGAGCCTCGTCAAGTTTTGTGAGGTTTGGAGTTCGTTTGGTACTCCGTTTGGCCGTAGTCACAAAAAAGGTCCCGCCGTAATCGCAATCGCATAAGTTTTTTAACTTTGTTTATTTTCCTATTTTTTCATGAATAAAACCTTGTGTAAATTTATATTAATGATAGATAATGTTTAGAATTATTTTCATGAATTAAATCTATATTTTTACTTACAAAAATAATCCCAAACCAATGAACAAACTTGACACGGACACGTCGTATCAAGACTAGTTATAGTTCTTTGATAGTTGTTATATTTTACTAAAGTAAATAAATTCCAAAAATTAATTTATATTAATCCCAGAATATTTAATGTATTAATTTCTTATTTAATCATATTTGGATGTCAACATGGAGGTTTTATGTCAAGGCTACGTGCCAAGGTTGGTTAGAATGACTAGTTGTCGTCCGAAGCAAATAATGGCATACAATGCCGATATTTGATTATTTTTTATTATTTAGAAATAATTTTAGAATATTAATTATAATTTATTCAGTAATAAATAAAGTTAAAATACATGATTAAAAGGTTCCATGCATGTTAGATGAATAGGACAGAAATGGTGCAAGTTTTGCGACATCGATACGTTCCTACGTACATATAGGACTATGTGTAGCCAAACACATATAAGTTCCTATAAGTACGTATGATATATTGATGTAAGACACCCTCATAACATATTTTGAGAGTGGCATGGCACGTGTATCTTGGAAAGTTGTTTAATTCTATGCAACTATTGGATTGTTGGACAAGAACGTCAACTGAAAGTTGAGGTTGTGCAATGATCTTTCGTGTTGTCCTATAGTAGTTAGCGTTTATGTTTATTGATTAGAATATATTTAATAAGGCATCTTAGATCTTCTACTCTTCCAGCATAGGACGTCAGACAGACAGTATTGCAACCACATATAGCAGACAAATATATCTTGCCATGATGTATCACAGTTTCTTGACTTAATTACCTTATTTAGTTATTATAGTTCTTTGATATGGTTGATATGTGTGTTTACCCTAGGGCCGTGAAATATTTCTTAGAGTCTGAACAAGATTCGGGTGATGATACCGTACGCGAAGTCAGGTAACATCACTTAGAGAGTTAATACCATAATCCTATTTCACGTGCTTGTATCCTTGTATGTCAAACCATAGGACACTTGACACTATTTCATGTGACATAATCCATCTTGAGGTATTCATAGTAATTTTGTATAGGATTACATGACTTATGATATGAGACTTATATATTATATACATATATCATTATGACTCGTTGTACTAGCCAGAGGTCATGATCTTACGTGTTATGGACATGAGACGTCGTGGACATGAGACATGAGATTACATTGGGTGGGAAGAGACATACCATACTACAGGCTGATTATGTTTATATATATATATATATATTATGTTACTGGAGGTGCCTTAGACTCTGTCCCAGATCTTTGGCATATTTACTAGCCCTATAAGATATTACATGCTGCTATGGGCTTTTCGACACAGAGTCTGTAGTGGTTTCAGCCTGAGTACAAGTGATGTTCTCATGTGCATATCACTTAGATGGTTACTGTAGTTTATCCTTGAGTATGTATTATTATACTATTTTACTTTTGCATGCTCTTTCTTGTACCTTGTTACATCCCTCTGAGGACCTAGTTCATTGCCAGTTTTGTAGCATAGACGGTTGTGGAGCCTTCCTGGAGTTGCTGATTTGGGTTGCTTTGCCATATGGGCATTGGTACCAGGTATTTATTTATATTATTGATTCATCTACTGTTATAGCCTAGTTTTTATAGACTTATATTTCTTTCTCGAGTCTATTCGAGCTTGTGTGTTACTGTGCGGCTGACTTTAACACATGTAGCTTATTCTTGTTGTATTCTGTTCATTGTTGATTGAGGCATAGATATTTATATTTACTGAACTATCTAGATAGTAAACATTATAATACAACTTATACGTATTCGAGTTGGACCAGAGTCTGGTCGAATATGTAGCTAATATATTATGTATTCCTAGTCCTACGTATTTTGGGACTGGGGCATTACATGTTTTTGTTGTGGCCCATGCAGGTCCTGATTAAATTGTTTCGGTTGCGTTACTGTACCGAGCGAGCTTGCGTTAGGATAAGTTTGTTAGGATCTCAATCCACAATTGCTATTGGAACTTTAAATTCTAATTTTGTCCTTGAACCTCAAAATTATATTCATTCATACTTCCTTTAAACTCGTATTCATTTGATTCTCATCTTTTTCTATCTCGGAGAGATGAACACTCGTACGCGATAATTTTTTTAAAAGATTATCATCAAGACGAAGAAGACATATTTGATAGAATATTTGTAAGAAGAGGGTTACCTGAGTAGGAAAGATTATGGTAGAATTTTTTTAGATATTAGAGTTATAATAGATTAAAGACATGAGAATTGACATTAGCAGTAGGAACCTAAAATAAGGACTCTATCAATTGCCATAGATTAGAAGTGATGGGTTACTATTAGACAAACCTTTTGGACGAATGTGAGTCAATTTATGTGAGGGTATAATATTATTTTTTGGTGAGATGGTTTGAATTCAAATTTTTAGATTTTGAGGTTAAATAAAAGATAGATTGGTTGGATTAAAGATGGATAGCAGCCCTCGAAAGATTTTTGTTAGTTACAAATAAAGAGAATTAATTATTATGTTAATTAAAATTTAAAATTTTGAAGAAGGATGAGGAGATCATGATAAGACTGAACTTGGACTTTAAATTAGAGAATTTTTGGACATGATTGTTGGTGAATTCAAATTTGATAATTTTGTAAAATTAATTATTGCCGTCTTAGTAATTGTAAAAAATGGAGTAAGTTTGATAGAACAAATTTTAGAATTCAAATTTTAAATGATAATATTTTAAAGTCTGTAATTGGATTCAAATTTTAAGAATAAATTAAATTAAAATAAATTTTGAGAAGATAAAGATGTATTAAAAATTATAAATTTTGAGGATTTGATTTGATCATAAGAGATTTACTAGGATTAGATATACCATATACCAAATTTTGTTGGATATATTTATGATTGCTAGGTTTAATGATAGAGGATAAATTGATTAAGTATGGGTATTATAGATTCGAAAGAAAAAATAATTCAATAATTGGAGGGACTGAGGAGAAGACTATCTTAAGAATTGAATTTAAAATTTTAAAGTTTGACAACTTTGAGGATAAAATTTAAAAGGTATTATGTGGTAATAGTGAGATATTAATTTTTGGAAAGATCATAATATTCTAGATTTAAATTTTCTTTAGATTTGAAGGGTCTAACTCTAGAAGAGTAAATCTTTGAAATTTAAATTTGGAAGATAGAATTTTAAGAATTAGATTTAAAATTTTGAGTATTGGGTTATTAATTTATAATTTTGAGGAATTTAAGAAGATTTACATTATAGTCCATGGACTACAAGATATCGATGTAAAATATATTTTAAAAAAATATTTTGAAGATGGAAATTAAACTCAAGTTTTGAAAATATTGATGACTTGGAATCTCATGGATTAATTGTTGAAGAGATAAAGAAATTTGATCGAGTAAAAGAATAATAATTTTAAAAATAAAAATTTAATTTAATTTAAATTTGAGGAGGTTAATTCTAGAAGGGGTTAAATTTTGAGAACTTAACATTTTATTTTAAGTATGGAAAATGAAGTTAATATTGAGGACTTTGGAAAATCATAATAAAGGATTTCACCCCATTGAAAAAAGAAGAAAAAGTGTATCATTAAAAATCTTAAATTGCGAGGACGTAATTCTTTTAAGGTGAGTAGATTGTAAGCCCCCTCATTTTGAAATAGGGATAATTTTGTACTTTTTAATTTATTTTATTTTATTTAATATTTTGAAGTATTAATTTATAAAATCTTTTTTTTTATATATGATACTTTGCCATGGCTTGAATATTTGGAGCAATGCACAACCCTTTTCTTTCTAACAAAATTTATATTACTAATCTTGATTGTGCCTAATATATTTGGGATATGAAAGTTATATTTGTTTGACCTCCCCCATGCTCTAAAAATATTGTCAAATATCTAGAACCACGGTTACCGTAAAACTGCCTCATTTTGACTAGAACTTGACTCAAACTCAACCCAAACGCATGTAGTCATATAGTGCACAAAATATCCCATATATATATATATATATATATATATATATATATATATAAATTGGGTTCTATTTATAGAGTTCTAATTATAGAAAGGGCCATAGGTGACATCATAGTTGACAAACTTCCTAACTAACTAACTACCTAACTATCCAAGATCATAACCAACCAAATTTCAATCCTAATAAATAAGATCCATATCTTTTTTTATTCCACAACATATCCCATATATAAAATATATCCACAAAATCTGAACAAATCAACTAAAGATTTAAATTCCATATTTCCAAATTAGAAAATCTCTAGTTTGTTGCAAATTCCTATTTTTGGATCAAACCAAATTCTAAGTGAATATTTTTGTGTTAATCCCCTAATTTAAATTTTATTTTCTTACCATATTAAGACTCCACAAAATCTTACCCACATATTTTTAAATATTAAATCAAATTCTAACTACCCACCTATTTAAACTACATATATTTATCAACTCTCCAACACTTAAACCTAATTATTAGGTTCGGCCCCCTTTTTCTCTGCCTAAAAAAAACTCCTTCCTCATGTTATCTCCCTCTTCTACTTCTTTCCCTCTCCCTCTATCCTTTTCCACAGGCCACAACTGCACAAAAATCCCATTCGAACATCTTTTTGACCAAATATTGGTTGCTGGTTGCAATAGCAGTTCAGACCCCTCTACAGCAAAAAAAAAATACTAAAAATCCTAAATTTATATCATAATTAAAGTCCCCAAGTGTCCCGTCAAAGTTATGTGAGGTTTGGAGTTCGTTTGGTACTCCGTTTGGCCGTAGTCGCAAAAAAGGTCCTCGCCATAATCGCAATCGCGTAAGTTTTTCAACTTTGTTTCTTTCCTCTTTTTTTATGAATAAAACCTTGTGTAAATTTATATTAATGATAGATAATTTTTAGAATTAGTTTAATATATTAGATTTATATTTTTACGTGCAAAAAATATCCCAAACCAATGAACAACCTTGACACGGATACGTCGTATCAAGACTAGTTATAATTCTTTGATAGTTGTTATATTTTACTGAAGTAAATAAATTCCAAAAATTAATGAATATTAATCCCATAATATTTAATGTATTAATTTATATTTTCATATTGAATCATATTTGGATGCCAATATAGAGGTTGTATGTCATGGCTATGTGCCAAGGTTGGTTAGAATGACTAGTTGTCGTCCGAAGCAAATAATTGCATGCAATACCGATATTTGGTTATTTTTCATTTTTTAGAAATAATTTCAGAATGCTAATTATAATTAATTCAGTAATAAATAATGTTAAATACATGATTAAGAGGTTCCATACATGTTAGATGAATAGGACAATAATGATGCAAGTTTTGCGACATCGATACGTTTCTACTTAATTATAGGACTACGTGTAGCCAAACACATGTAAGTTCCTATAAGTACGTGTGGTATGTCAATGTAAGACACCCTCATATTATATTTTGAGAGTGGCATGGCACGTGTATCTTCGCAAGTTATTCAATGCTACACAACTATTGGATTGTTGGACAAGAAAGTCAACTGAAAGTTGAGGTTGTGCAACGATCTTTTGTGTTGTCCTAGAGTAGTTAGCATGTATGGTTATTGATAAGAATAGATTTAATAAGGCATCTTGGATCTGCTACTCCTCCAGCAGAGGACGTCGGACAGACAACATCACAGCCACAGACAGCAGGCAAGTGTACCTTGCCATGATGTATCATAGTTTTTTTTGCCTTAATTATCTTATTTATTTATTATAGTTATTTGATATGGTTGATGTATGTGTTTACCCTAGGGCCGTGAGACATTTCTTAGCATCCGAATAAAATTTGGGTATCGTCGTCGTACGTGGAGTTGGGTAACGTCACTTAGAGAGTTAATACCATAATCTCATTTCACGTGCTTGTATCCTTTCACGTCAGACCGTAGGACACTTGACACTATTTTATGTGACAGAATCCTTCTTGAGATATTCATAGTAATTCTGTATAGGATTACATGACTTGTGATATGAGACTTGCATATTATATACATATATTATTATGACTCGTTATACTAGCTAGAGGTCATGATCTTGCGTGTTATGAACATGAGATATCGTGGACATGAGACGTGAGGTTACATTGGGTAGGGAGAGACACACCATACTACAGGTTGATTATATATATATATATATATATACTATGTTACTGGAGGTGCCTTAGACTCTGTCCCAGATCTTTGGCATATTTACTGGCCCTACGAGATATTACTTGCTGCTAACCTGGTTCCTTGTCAGTTTTGCAGCATAGACCATTGTGGAGCCTGCTTGGAGTTATTAATTTAGGTTGCTTTGCCATGTGAGCATTGGTAACAGTAGGAGCATGAGGTAGTGATGGAGGCTGTGTCAATACCGGCGGACCAGGAGGACGTATCTTCTTAAATGCTAGCAGTCGAGCATTGTATGAATCCATGGCAGATACCACCCTCGAAGTGTTCTCTGCCATCGACCGACTCAACAAATCCTATGCCCCATGGATCATCGCAAGTGAGTTGCTCATGGCCGTATCCGACCCCTCCAGCTCCCTCTATCTGTGCTCCATAGACGCGGCCAGAGTTGCCAAGCTATGCTCTATCATCTGGCCCATAGTCCTGACATCCATAAGGCTGTGCTCTATCGTATGGCTCAGAGTCCTGAGCTTTATAAGGATATGCTCGAGCGAATCAAAATGTGTGGTGATCATCGCATCATCCGCCTATGGGGCAGACTGTGGCCTCTCTGTAATCCTCCATAGCAATTTGTCACGAAGGTCAGCAATCTGACGGTCAATGCTCTTCTGGGCTCGTGCCAATGCCTGCGAAGGCTGCGAGAAATAGATACTGACAGAGGGGGGCCCTGGATGACTGCGTCTCAACATAGGCACTGTAGGATCCCGTACTGTAGTACGTACCCCTCTGAAGACCAGCAACGACGTTCATCTAGAGCTTGTCTGCTGACAAAGCTGTAGAGGGCTGTGAGGAAGTACCTGTCCCTTCCTCTGTAGGTGCACTAGCAGTCACCCGCTTATGTAGTTTAAGATACTCGTCATAGAAAAGTGGTTGCTAAAGTCTAAGTTACTTATTGCTAACTATATAGATATATATATTTGCATATTTTCTAAGTTATTTTAAAACTAACACAGAGTAGTAAAATATACATAGGTCTGCGTGGCCTTCTCATCGATGAGCTTTCCACCCTTCCTATGAGTGGCCAGGAAGACTGTCATCATGTTGGCGTCCTCACTCCTTTGTACCTGTTAAAAATTATATTATTTATTATTAAAATTAAACATCATATCCTACTTGTATTAAAATAATATATATTCAATAGAATACATACCAGATGACAGAAATGGTCGGTCATGGGAATCGAGCCACTGTACCACTTTTCTACCTTTGACCTAGCCGCCTTTGCCTTCCCCGATCATTTCTTGTACTTTGGTTCATCGAATCTCGCCTTCATCATAGTCTACTAATCAAGCGTGATCCAACCGTGGATCGATTCTTCGTCGTGATCACGGATCTTTTGGTCGTTGATCTCATCACGGATTAGCTTGGCAACGACGGCAGAAAACTGCTCCTCGATCTTTCTCAGCCCGGTGTGGTGGATAAAAATAGATTTTCTATAAGAAGTAAAATAGAGAATTATATAATATACATAAATAATTATTGTTATTAAAAGTAAATATATTTTTTACCTTGAAGTGGGCAAACCAAAATGCATTCCTATCTTCAGGAGCATTTGAGTAGTTGATCCAAGGCCTACCATAGTTCTGCCTCAGAAAATGCCCCAGTGCTCTCTGTACAGCCGAGGGATGATATCTATACAACGATAATTAAATTCATGAATATACAGATATAATCATTTGGAAAATCTTAGCTATTTAACTTACTTGCTAGGTCTATCCCACCGAATCTGCATCCTCGTCTCTCCCGGAGGCGCACATGGAGGATCGCTCTAATCATGCGTAGACTGAGTCAGCTCATCCTCCTCCATCTGCTCCTCTGTCTCGATGGTGCCGTCAACAGGAGGAAGGCTGGACGAGGGAGTAGTCTCAGGCATAGAATTGCTGGTTCCAGGAGTACTACCATATACCGAAACTGTGACTGGTCGGTACACTGGAGTACTCCTTGATGAGGATCCAAAACCAGTAGCCGGTACCGGAGGAGCACTCCGTCTAGAGGAGCTACCTTCGTATGATCCTCATCATCCTGTCATACCTGATAATAACATATGATGATAAAATAAATACACAGACTTATAACTGTTCATCAAAATATACAGACCCGGAGCAACCCTCCGTTGAATTTCTTTAGTACAAAATATCATAATAAAAAGTATCACAGTCACACAATAAGCACAATATAAAAATATAACAGTCACACAATAAATACAATATAAAAGTATCAGAGTCACACAATAAGCATAATATAAAAGTATCATAGTCACACAATAAGCACGATATAAAAGTATAACAGTCACACAATAAGCGCACTATAAAAGTATCACAGTCACACAATAAGCATAATATAAAATTATCACAGTCACACAATAAGTACATTCCATATTAAAAATAGATATTACATTCTATATTAAAAAAAATAGTATATGGCTAGAGTTCTAAATAGATTTCATTTTACTTTCAATACTCTTCGAAAAATTCTTCTTCATTTTTCTCGTCCTCCTCTTCCTCTTTCTCTTTCTCTTCTCTTCCTCTTCCTCTTCCTCTTCCTCTTCCTCCTTACCTTTACTTTTATCTACTTCATCTTTCTCTTCAAATAATTCTACCTCTTCCACATAATTAGTTGTATAATGAGAAACTTTCGTTGAGTCAACATCTACAATATTTGTTATAATAGGTAGCTCATCCTCTTGATAAGATATTTTTTAATGTCAAAGATATTTCTAGCTTTCATCTTGCATATTGCCCACCAATCTGACATCGTTGTTCTTTATTTAGGATAAGTTATGAAGTACATAAGCTGATCCTGACTTGATAGGACAAATGGTTCATATCCTTGATATCGATGCCGGTAGTTTATATCCACAAGACCATGCTTGTCTATTTTCTAACTTTGATCTTGGATTGGATCGAACCAATAACACCTGAATAACACGATCTTAGCAGGCTCTATTCCATAATTATATGTTAACTCCATAATCTCCCGTAAGACACCATAGAAATTATTGCCTAGATCGACATCTTTGTAGCTCGAAGATCTAATACACAAACAACTATTTTTCGTAGAATCGAGATCCAAGAAGCTGTCTCTTATCAGGACTTTTGTTGACTTGAACTTAAACCCATTTACACAATAGCTTGGCCAGATTTTAACAGCATAAATTGGACCCTTGGCTAGAGTTTTAATAGACTCTTGTGGGGATGATCGACCTAAATACCAAGAAAATAATATTAAGTTCAACGTTATGTTAATTATTTTGCATAATGCATATAAAAAAAGATCCTTACATATGTACTCAACCAAGAAGGGAAATAAAGTCTCATTTCTTGTTCTATTTCTTTATCTATTATGTATGGTCTCATTGACCTCACCTCATCATTAAATATGGTAAAAAATAATAAAACATCGCCTGATTAGTGTAACAATATTAGCGTATACTATTACATTAGGATGACTTAAACGTTGATGTATGAATTACTTATCCCTCTAGCTTCTCCACTTTATCCTTATCGCAGTTGAGTAATATATACAACTGAGCAGCCCTTATCTCATCGTCATTCAGATATCTCTTTTTTTTTTTTGCCCGAAGGCTTACCGAAAGCATTGAATACTTTCAGTATTGCATCATTAGATTCCTGATATCCGTCATCATTTCTAAAAATTCTTGTTATATTAGTATCAATATACGGCTTGAAATACATCGAAAAAAAGTTTATAATCTCCTCAAGAACATAGGCTTCATAAATTGAACCCTCAACCCATGCCTTATTTTTTACCTTTTCCTTCAGGTGGTTCAGTTGACATTCGAACGGCTACATCTACCGATAACCGACAGGCCAACCAACACGTGCCTCATAAGAAAGGTGAATTGACAAATGCTCCATGGATTCGAAGAATCCAGGAGGGAACACTCTTTGAAGCTTGCACAGTATTACCGTAATGTCCTTTTCTAGATGATCGATGATCAACTTTGTAGAACAAAGATCCCTAAATAATATGCTAAGCCCAGTCAATGGATCCTAAACTACATGTGATGAGAATTCCCAAAAATACAATCGAAATTAACCTCTCCATGAATATGTGACAGTCGTGGCTCTTCATACCCGTCAGTTTGTTCTTCTTTGGGTCAACGCATCTTCTCAGATTTGACACGTAATCGTCTAAAAATTTTAGCCCATGATTTTACCTATAAAGTCTCCCTTTATCCTCTTTGTCCAGTGAGAAAATTGCCTTAGGCTTCTTATACTTCTCATTCCCTTCCTCTATTAAATGTAACGCAGGGCATCTGCATATTTCTTCAAGTGCAACCTAAATATCTGGAAGTTAACCATGATCATATCCAACCCCAATCCAAATATCTGGAGGGTACAGTTGCCTTAAAGTATTGAAGAATATGTTCTTGCATATATACTTGAAATCATTTAATGTGTATTAATATATATTTTCCGGGGGAGTGAGTGTCATGATCTTGAGCAAAAATTACCAAAATCAACTACGTCAAAAATTGGAGTAGGTCTCAGACTCGGGATTCATCTTCAAGAACTCTTGTAGCTCACGTTCGATCAGGCCTCCGACTCGGAATTCAGGTTCAAGAACCAGTACTACTTTGGTAGGTTCGACATAAAAATAAAGGTCGTACCGGGGAAGTCGGCAGGCACTGTCACCGACTTCTATGTCAGCTTTCATAACCTAGCTAGCTAACCACTCCTTCCCTCAACCATGTATGTGTCAGTCTGTGTTTGTGTCTGTGTTAGTGTGTGTCAATGTCATTTTTAGAAGAATTAGGGGTTAGGGTTTACCTTAGAATGGGGGGCGGTGGCGTATCGAAGGCGGGTGGCGAGTAGGAGGGGGGGGAGGAGGAGCGCCTGAAAGAGGGAGGAGGGAATAGAGCCGTAGGTGGGTCTCTGGGGGCTCGGAGGGACTAGAGCCCGGGTGGGTCGCCGAGAGCCAGTGGAACACGGCTAAGGCGGGGGCGAGGGGTGGGTAAGGTCAGAGAGAGGGTCATCGGGGGCTCGGAGGCAGTCGTCAGCAATGAGAGGGGAGGGGGGGAAAATAAAATTTTGGGAGAAAATAAAATGAAAAGTCGAACTAGCGGAACCCTATATGAAGAAATTTAGCGACGTCAATACTGGACGTCGCTAACCGTCGCTACCTTTTAAGTTTAATGATCTAAGATTTTTTGTTTATGATCTAATTTTTTTTCTCGTCCATTTTCTGATTAACAGATAAAAAAGGAGCAACTATGGCAAAATGATCAGATCCTTCGGGATCACAATTTACCATAATGGCAAAATGATCAGATTCTTATGAAAAATGATATTTTTTATAAAACTATTTTGTCATAAAAAATGTTGTTTTCGTAGGAATTTTTTTTTCACAGAAAATGTTACTTTCATAGAAAACGCTTTTCTCACAAAAAAGTTGTTTTCACAAAAAATCTTTTCTCGCAGAAAACCCTCTTCTCGCAAAAAAACCCTCTTCATATAGAATTTTATTTTTCTCGTAAAAAATACTCTTCTCATAGGCTACGTTTTTCTTTTGAAACTCTTTTCTTGCAGAAACTAGTCTCGTAGAAAACTCTTTTCTCGCATAAACTAGTCTAGTAGAAAACTCATTCTAGCATAAAAACATCTACCGGACCAAACTCCACAAAAATAGAGTCAGTCCTACAGAACTATCCCAACAAAGTACTACTCGCTAAACTTTACATTTTTGAAGTTTTTTCGTAGAACTTCATAGAAAAACCTGTTTGCCTACAATAAATCATCACTAAAAATCATTTTTTGGGTCGAGGACTTCGCCCCCGCTCCTCCACGGGGGGCACTTCCTACAATGAAACACCAGTTAGATAGGCATTTCGAGCCTACTATCTGGGTCTTCACCCCCTCTCAAAATTAGAAGTCATCTTGAACCTGCAATTCATAACTGACACATGTTAGGGAGGGGGGTGGGGTCCAAATTCATCCATATTATTAGAACTTTGCTATAATCAAAATTTAAACTTAAAAAAGGCTTAGAATATTCAATCTGAAGTTCATCTTGAACTTGAAATCCATAAGTGAACCCGAAGCTCATCTTGAATCTGAAGTTCATTGAACCCAAAGTTCATAAGAACAAGACGTTTGTAATATACAAAAAAAATTCCTAAGACATTAGCCTTTCCATATCGCTAGCATCGTACTATCAATAAACTTTGTCAGAAGAAAAGTTAATAAAGCGACAGATGTACTAGCTTGCCTCGCCATTGCCATATTAATAAGTTTTTCAGAAGCAAAATTTGGAATTTTCGCACATAACATCGCTTGAAACGATGCTATAATTTTGCCAAGGCATAGATTTGCCACATCCTAGCATTGCTTGAAGAAAAACTACATTGTACGTTTTGGCTAAGGTATTAGCCTTGCCTAAAATGATAGCTACATTATATCTTCTATAATGCCAAAAGCACCAATCCTGTCGTTTTATTAGCTTTGCCATAGATAAAATCTATAAATTTGCAGAAGGTACAACTTTTTCTGAAGTGAAGCCCCTAATCAGCAGATGTAACCTTATCATAATGCCAAGAACATTAAGATTTATCGTATTACTATTAAGAGTAAATGTACTACATCCGATGCTACGACATAGGCTGAACTTGACCATATATTCGTATCCCGAAATGCGAGAGCGAGTCATGAACGTGTCGACGCCGACAACGTTGGAGGGTTTACTTTCCCCAAATTCAATAATCAAGCATGGTAGAAATCCATAGAGGATAACAGTCTACCGGTTCTCTCTACTAATGTCTCACTCAGCACAAGCTATGGTCCTTGCAATATCGTAACACTGTGCTCGTTTAGCATGATAAGCTTAGTAATGCTGTACTGCATCGCCTGGGTCAATTCTGTGAGCTACACAATCCTATGCTCGAGCACCTCAAAATGTGTCGTGAAGGTTAACTTACTAGCTGGGACCGGAGGCTCCATCCTTGACATCCTCTGGAGCCAGTCGTCTCAAAGAGATGTAATCTATTGCTCAAGGGCCTCCTAGACTCGGACTGACTCCTACGAATGTTACTTGACCCTCGAATGCGCAATAGTGGAAGAGGGAGGTATGAGACTCGTCTCACTAATTTCGTATACGTATCCTAGTTATGCATACAATTATTGTAGGACTATTTTTCGTATTTTTTGGATTTTTCTGAACTATTTTTGGGTAATTTCTAGATTGTTAATAGTGTAACTATCCTTACGCTATATAAACTCCTCTATTTCTCTCTTTTCTTTATTCTTTCACTTTTTTCTTTTTATTTTCTTCCTTCCTCTTTCCTGGCCCAAACAAATTCATAATTCCCATGGTCTTCGGACTAGCGGTATTGGGGACGACGAGCAGTTCATGCGCTTGGTTTTGTCTGTGCGCAAAGATTTCCATGCGCCAGAATAAAGCATTCCATGCACCAAAATAAAGTATTCCATGCGCTAAGAATCTCATGCGCATAGAATTCAATGCGCCAATCATTCTAAGCGCAAAGAATCCCATGCGTCATGCATTCCATGCACCAAGAATCTCATGTGCATAGAATTCCATGCGCCAAGAATCCCATGCGCATAGAATTCCATGCTCCAAGCATTCCATGTGACAATTTCAGACCTGATTTTGACCCTGATTTAGTTTGAATTTCGAAAAACGCAAAACATTAAAGTTGTAGATTTTTGTCTTGGCTTTTCGAATCTTTTTGAATCGCCTCATTTGGAGTTCGAATGAGAGAGTTATGCCCAGTTTTCTAAATATGTCAAAATATAGTTTTGCCCAATTTTACATGTTTGATTATTTTGTCCATTGATTGCTATATTCTTCAGTTATTTTTCTTAACTTAACATTAGGATAGTGTACATAATGTTTTCTTGACTTTAACTTGTGATTAGTGCTTGTAATGAATCTTGGGGTTTTATGCCCATGTTTATGTAAATATTGTACTGATATTCCTGCTAGTGGCTCGATGCAGCGCACTCCCTACTCAAGATTCTTGCTCCGTCATGATCATGGCTAGTAGTAGCACCTGTAAAATTTTTGATTTATTTCCCATGGTTAATTTTCCTGTATATGATTGTTCAAGCTATTGTCCAATCTTGCATCATGTATAAGGAAGATTCTCGAGCACCACTGTCACGACCCGCACCCGATGTAAGGGTACTAGTCGAAAATAATGCCCAGCCTACGTCGCAGAATCGGCGGTAGAACGCTGTCCAGATAATCTATCTAACAATATAATGAACCACCAATAATGATAGTATACCAAATCACAGAACTAAGATAGAAATGAGCACGAATCAGATAAAGAATAGAATAGTCATAATACAACTCATGAGTCTGAAATAATAGATCAATGAGTCTGAGGAAGTAACAAAATAAGCTGAAGACAAATCCAGTACAAAGAATACTACGAAGCTACAACTCCAGGGTCAACTGTCTAAGTTGGGATAAGTCACTCTTGAGCCAGGGTCTCAGAATCTAAACCCACAACATCCTGGGGTCCATAATAGATAGGGTACCACTCCTCAGTGTCATCTGGAAAAATATATCCAGTCATGAAATGAGCAGAGTACATCTCTAACAGCAGTTCTAATTAATGATAAAAACTATATAACAGTAAATAGCTGTGGATAAACAAGATGCACAATAGATACAAGAAATATATGTACAATAAGGAAATACTGCAAATAAATATAATAATGAACAATATGCCAATGAAACAATAATACTAATGACTAAGTGTGTGAGTACTAGCTTAACATGTGATCGGCTTGGGCAAGATGCAATACGGCCTGGCTAATCATACGTGCTGTGTATGATCAACACTATTCAGTAATTAGTACTTTATTCAATAGGGATATTGATCACATATCTATACTAATACTCCCCACCCCGACTGGTATAATAGATCCAACCACGGTATGTTATGGCACGAGATTCCCCAAGAAGATAGCTAGTCTTCCCGAGAATCGGTGTCTGTATATGTACAAGATAACCAATAAAATAATACTTTTATCATATATACCATATACCAAGGAATAACATCTCATGACGAGATCCGGATATACCAATCCATGTAACCATAGTGTCAAGAGAACATAGATATCTACACTAGATACAATGAACATAGAGGATATCATAAATAAGAAACTATCAGAGAATGTACTCGCCTGAAGTCCAATGAATAGTCTCATAGATATCTGACTCGGCGCCTCGAAGACCTAGATATAGAATACATCATCAATACAAGGTCCCGAAAAGAGAATAAGTTAAACTAGTCATCTTCTAGGTCAATAAGTCAATTCTAAGTCAAAAGTCAACTATAGTCAACTCTAAGTCAACTATGGTCAACTCTAAGTCAACTATGGTCAACTATGGTCAAACCAAGGTCAACTATCTATTTTTAGGTTGCACAAGTCTAGCACCAAAATCTTGGGTCAAAATACTAAAATCTAAGTCATAGGAACCACAACCTAAAATATTAGGATACCGTATCTTCGGATACGTGAATCCAAGGTAAACCTCATAATACGTATATATCAACAATAAAGTATACTAATATAGAATATTAATTACAAATAATTAGGAACCATGGTTTTGAACCAACTTGGTATCCCCACAAAGTCACAAACTCGATACCCAAATCCCGTATCTTGAGTATCCCACTTACCTTGGTTTCCACAAGGTAATGCTCAAGATACCTTGTATAGTATTTAACCTCATACATAATATAATATATATAAACTAATATTATACAATTAAGAAATATAACAATACTAGTATTATATCTCACAATTAATACATACATATATATATATATATACATATATATATTATATAAATATAATATATAAACTATATACTAAAATTGCCTAACTGTCACTGAAAACAGTGTGAAAAAACACTGATTTTTTAGTAAACAGACCTTCAGTGACAGTTCAAACTGTCACTGAAACGCCGTCGCTACTGCTGCTGTGTAAATGCACTATTGCCACCCTTTTGGTGACAGTTCTCAATTGTCACTAAATTCTCCGTTGCCGCTGCTGCTTATATTCTCGCCCGCTGCTGCATTTATTAATGACAAGATCTGTCATTAATAGCTACAGCGGCTGCTGCTGCTCACGGTTATTAAGGACAGAATCTGTCATTAATAGCTGCTATTGCTATAAAGAATAATAAATATATATATATATATATATATATATCAATATATATATAAAAATCAAAATAAATAATTATATATATTTACATATATAATCCCAATACATATCTAATATATATATCTATATAATTAAATACCAAATTGCTATAATACACATCCTATGTACTAATGTACATAATACAACATGGTTAAAAGTACACATACATAAATATGTTTAATAAAAATACATCCATTCATATATATAAATAATCATATAATAATTATAAATAATATAATACTTAATTAAACACATATATATATTTTATAAAACATTTTCATATATTTTATATTACTAACATAATTTGTAACATATAAAAATGCATGTAAAAGAAAGCTACATATATATATTTGTACATTATATTAGTACACATATAATACATAGATCTATGCTACAATAAATACCATAATAAATACACTATAATAAATATATAACATCTATATATATTTACTAATTTATAATTCAAGAATTAAAGCACAATAATTAGATCTACACATAAACACACCACAAATGGAGAGTATCACACCGTATCCCACTAGATCTAGGATACGCATGCGACACGAGTCCAACACACAACCAATTTCACCCCGAAGGACACAAGCAAGTCACATATATTATTTATGAACAAAATAAAGTGTCAAATGTAGATCTATGTGTCCGTGTCAAAATACGACATGTACAAAGTCCCGTATCGGAGGAAAACCCCCCAAAACAACACGTATCACCAAATTGTTGGGATACGACCTACACGTACCCAATTATGGACACGACACTAGCCCCAAATACATAAATACATGCCCAATTGATCTATAGGATCAATTGACACACACAACAAAATGTTAATTCGGAATTCCCTCAAAATTGACACAAAAAGTACCATAACTTTCTCCATGGGTCTCCTATGAACACAAAACCAAGTCCTATGGGTAGTACATATATATGGGTTGATTTTCCATAATTAAATCTTAGATTTAAAAGCTATTTTAAGGAAAAAAACTGAATTATACCTATTCGGAGATGGATTCCCAATAAAACCTCCAATTGAGATAAAATTGCCTCCAAATTGTAGATCCTTGCTCCTTTTTGTAGATCCTTGCTTTCTCCTTCTAGATCTTTGCTTCTCAACTCTCTAATGGTGAATTGGAAAGGAATTGGAATAAATTTGGCAGGGAAATAAAATGGGAATGAAAGGAATTTGGTAGTAGGAGATTCTAGATCTAGATTTGGAATAAAAATAAGAGGAGAGAGAATTTCCCCCCTCTTTTAATAGGCCGGCCCCTACCCCTTCCTCAAGCAATTATGAAATATCCAATATACCCCTTGGGGTCTCTCATAAAGAAATAATTAAGGAAGGAAACTTCTAGTCTAATAATTTAATTAATTTAATCTATCTCCTTAACAATGGGCTTTCTAAATGGGCTAAGTCTAACTAATTAATTCATGTTGATCCATGGGTCCAAACTAAACTAGTTAGGTCCACTCATACAAGTCCAAAATAATTAAATAATATCTAACAACAATTAAATAATACAATAATAATTATTTACCATGCACAATAATTAATTAAATAGGAAATGACTAAAATACCCTTTCCTAGAAAATGTGGTAGTGACAAGTCTACCCTCCTTAAAATAATTTTGTCCTCGAAATTCAAAGATGAAAACTACCCCCAAAAAATCATAAACAGAACTAAAGAATCATAACTAACTAATGAACAGAACATAACTAGAAAATAACATACCTCAAGGTACAAACAAATATGGATAACGCTCTCGCATTTCATCATCTCTCTCCCAGGTAGACTCTCCCGGAGAGTGATGCCTCCATGCGACGTGCACCAAGGAATAGTCTGGTTCCTCAGCACCTTCTCTCTTCGATCGAGAATCTCAACTGGCTGCTCTGGATAACTAAGAGTAGGGCCCACCTCTATCTCCGAGTGATCCAATACATGACTAGGATCTACCACGTATCGTCTCAACTGCGACAAGTGAAACACGTTGTGTACTCCTTCTAATATAGGTGGCAAGTCTAGTCTATAAGCAACTGCACCGAACCTCTCTAGAATAGTAAAAGGCCCGATGAATCGCGGACTAAGCTTTCCGCCTCCACCGAAGCGAATCGTGCATCGTGTCGGAGAAATCCTCAGAAACACCAAACCACCCACCTAGAACAAAATACTACCTTAAGAACTTAATCTATAACAAACAAAAACAAACACAAAACAAAATCTAAACTATACCTCAAACTCCAAAGGTCTCCGATGGCTATCGGCCCAATGTCGCTATCTGTCCTGCGCCACTCGAAGTCTGTCTCTGATCAACTGAACCTTCTCTGCTGCATCCACAACCATTTCTGGCCCAAGCAAAACTCTCTCTCCAACATCGTCCCAAGACAAAGGAGTACGACACCTCCGACCATATAGAGCTTCAAAAGGTGACATCTCTATACTGGCCTGGTAACTGTTGTTGTAAGCAAACTCTACCAAATGGAGATGGTCCTCCCAAGAACCCCTAAAATCTAGTACACAAGTGCGCAACATATCCTCGAGAGTCTGGATAGTCTTCTCTGACTGTCCATCTGTCTGGGGATGATATGCAGTACTAAACTTGAGCTGAGTGCCCAAACTCTCCTGCAAACTTCTCCAGAAATGAGAAGTGAAACGACTATCTCGATCTGAGACTATGCTGATAGGAACTCCATGTATCCTAACGATCTGCCTCACATACATGTCTGCCAGCTTCTCCGTAGACAAACCCACCTTGAAAGGCAAAAAGTAGGCCGACTTGGTCAACCTATCAACAATGACCCAAATCGCGTCTTTCCCTCCTGGAGATCCTGGAAGTTCGGACACAAAATCTATAGTAATGTGTTCCCACTTCCACTCTGGAATGGGTAATGGCTGAAGTAAACCTCCTGGCCTCTGCCTCTCGGCTTTTACCTGCTGGCACACTAAGCATCTGGATACAAACTGTGCCACTTCTCTCTTCATGCTATACCACCACACACTCTCTCGCATATCCCGATACATCTTGTTAGCACCTGGATACATGAAATACTGAGAGCGATGCGCTTCCTGCAATACCTCCTCTCGCAACTCCCTACTAGGCACACACAATCTAACTCCATGCCTCATAGATCCATCCTCTATAATAGTAAAATCATCCTCTAATCCTGCTCTCACCTGAGCTCTGATACTCCTCAGAGATACATCCTCATACTGTGCTGCCTTGATCCTGTCCATCAAATCTGAGTGTATCTGCAGTCCCCACATTTGCATAGCACCACCAGGAACAATCACCTCAATACCCAAGCTCTCCAAGTCCTCCAACAAATATCGATCCTGCGTCAAGAACATAGCTACCGGATATCTGCTCAAAGCATCGGCAACTACATTGGCTTTTCCAGGATGATATTGCAAAGAGATATCAAAATCCTTCATCAGTTCCAACCACCGACGCTGCCTCATGTTCAACTCCTTCTGCGTGAAAACGTACTTCAAACTTTTGTGGTCTGTGAAGATCTCCACACGCTCTCCGTACAAATAATATTTCCACAACTTCAGAGCGAAGATGACTGCTGCCAACTCCAAATCATGGGTATGATAGTTCTTTTCATTAGGACGCAATTGCCTGGATGCATAGGCAATCACTTTCCCATGCCGCTGAAGAACACAACCTAAACCCTTCCCCGATACATCACTATAAATAGTGAAACCTCCGGACCCTGATGGCAACGTCAAAATAGGAGCAGACGTCAACCTCTTCTTCAACTCCTCAAAGGCAACCTGGCAATCCTCCGTCCAAACAAACTCTACATCCTTCCTTGTGAGTCTGGTTATCGGCTCGACAATCCTCGAAAAATCTTGCACAAACTTTCTGTAGTAGCCTGCCAATCCCAAGAAACTCCTGATCTCGCTACCGAACTCGAAGTCTTCCAAGATTCCATTGCTGAAATCTTCTTCGGATCCACTGAAATACCATCACCAGTCACAACATGCCCCAAGAATTCCACCTTGTCCAAGAAAACTCACACTTGGACAACTTCCCATACAGCTTCTCCTTTCTCAGCACATCCAATACAATCCTCAAATGCTCCTCATGCTCCTCCGGTGTCCTCGAGTATATGAGTATGTCGTCGATGAACACCACCATGAACTTGTCAAGGTACTGGTGGAACACCTTGTTCATCAAGTTCATAAATACCGCCGGTGCATTAGTCAAACCAAACGGCATCACCATAAACTCGTACTGACCATACCGAGTTCTAAAAGCAATCTTCGGTATGTCCTTCGGCTTCACCTTCATTTGTTGCTTGGTTTTCTTGATGTCGCTTTGGGATTTTGTTTTAGTGTTGCTTTCAATTTTCTTGGTTTTCGCTGTTGGTTTTCTCGCTTGGAGCTTTGGTTATTGGGGATTATGGAAGGAAGAATAGGCAAAAGAATTCTAACTCGATGCTCATGCTATACAGGCCCGCGTAACTGACACTTGATCGTCGCTGATCGGGACTTCTTCTTTCAGCACTTTCTTTAATCGGTGGGTGGTTCGGACCCTTCTTTTCTACTTCTTCAAGTCCACATCTCTTCTTTCCTACTTTTTCAAGTATACGATCTATAACACGAGCTTCGTAATGAAGCGGGTAGTTGTGGTTTGAAACCAAGGAACTACTTGACACAATACGACATCTGGAATATTGGTTGCAGCTTTGGTGCCTCAGAGATTTTGGACCCATGGGATACCAAAATTGAAACACGACTTTGAGAAAATATGAACTATTGCATAAGTATATATATTTCTGCTTTACTTCTTCTTTTTTATCTCGTGCATTGTATGATAGTTGAACTGTTCACGCATTTGCATGGTTTGGGATAACTTGTGACCAAAGTTTGGCATTTCCTCGAAATGGTATTATGGGGCACTGAAATCGTATCGACTCAGGGGAAAATATTTGATTATGCTTGGCGCGATGCATTGCGGGACCTTCAGCGGGGCTTACTACCTGGGCTAATAGGGCACACCGTAATATCTTGGATAAGTCTCCATGGTGTCGATCACACCAATGACTGCATATAGATAGAACACATGCTAATCTATTGTCTTATGCAGATGGTAGGTATATTTGTGTTTTTGTGCAGGGAAGGAGCGCATCGGTTGAGTAAGCGACCGATGCTATATGGTTTCTATGTTATGTTTCTATGTTATATTTTCTCGCCCTAAAAAACAAGTGTTGATTTAGGCGAGTGGGTTCGTCCCGCTCACCAATACAACTAAGTACTGACCCACATTTATGGGCAAATATTTCAGGCACTCAGGGTATGCAACACTAGTGGATAGACGAGGAGGCGTTAGAAGGTCTTCTATTTTAAAGTATAGTTGAAGCCAGTTTATTTTGGAGGCATAGTTTTTTAATCTATATAAGGGCATAATGTATGGACGATAAATCTTATCTGATGGAGCGTGCCCTACCTTTTGAGTTTTTCTTATAATGCAATCAATATAGCCGAAAGGCACATCAAATGTAAATACTGTGTAAATTACTCTGAATTATCAATAAAAAGCATGTTTTTTATTTATATTTTGTGTTCAATTTTTGGTGAATGTGTTTTCTAACTTGTGTTTTAAATATATTATTGACACTGCACATTCTTGCCTTATGCGAGCGCAACTCCAGGCTCGTACAATTTCACGTCCAAACGAGAACGACCGGTTCCGCAAAGGATACAAGCGAGAACTATCGACACTTGCAGGACCGGGGCATGACTTGTTGGTATTAGAGCACATCTTCACTTTCTTGGGTTTTTAAAAGATATTCTAGAAGTTTGATGCGCCTCTTGATTGAATGCATTCGGTGAATGCTACGTGAGATAAATTGCCCTATAAAATTAGCCTATAGATAAAAATTATCGTTTTTGGAGTGTTGACAAGCTACTCTCTTTTATAGCAATGGCAAAAAAAATATTGTCGCTGCAAACAGTGATCAACCTGTCCAGAACGATCCAGCAAGTTCTGGAGAATCAGGATGAGCAGGCTCAAATGATATGATAGAGCGACTCATGCAGTAAATAGAGGTGCAACAACAACAGACTACCACTCAATAGGCACAGATTCAGGCACAGTTCACTGCATAACAAAAGCAGATGGACACCAATGTCACCCCCCAGTCCTAAAATACGTAGGACTAGGAATACGTAACACGCCAGCCGTATGTATACGAACTCTAATATATGGAAACCATACACACGTATGCTGTACATGAATATCAAATCCACCAGTGGTAATATACTATCAATAAGTCACACGCAATCTATATCTCATCCATAGCAAAAATAAATAAATAAATGGAATAAATAACTGAATCTCAAAGATGAAGTCTCAAAGTATGATAGTCGAATGGAAACAAATTCACTGCAAATCGACTATACTAAAAACTACTAAATGAGAGAAGAGATCAAACTCCAATATAAGGTAAATATCCACAAAAGAAATAGCAGCTAAAAATCCATCAGCTATAATGAATCAAAGATACTCTGAAGATAAGACCTCCTCAGTCTGGTAAGAAGCATTAGGTCCGGGTCCATACTCCTGTGGATACTCCTGTCCGTCTATATTTGGAAAGGGACCAGGTCCTCAGAGGGACGTAACAAGATACATAATAACATGCCAATGTAGTATTGAAAATAAACATCCAATGGGGTTGCCTAACCGTCTAAGTGAATGCAGTTTGAGAACAACTTTCCAACAAGTGGGCTATCTGGCTAACATAGGATTGGCATGATTCTCTTGGAGATTCAGGGGCCAACAAAGCATGTCGTCTTTTGAATGGCAGAGGCCGCCTGATAATATATAATATATAGTGGTTATCATGACTGCGCATCTCCGACGGAGCGTACGGGTTGCACAAAGAAAGTACAAAGGAGCCCAAATGCCTTACTTGTTGTTATCCCCACCCTATGCTCTAAGAATGTCACATCCATTACACGATGGTACCTCTAAATAACTGCCATGTCTCCTAGCATGCAAAGTTTCTATCGGCAGTTATCCCTATCTGTCGCACGACCTATACGTACCAGTGGCCAGCCGAGTACGCAAGTCCGTGTCCTACATGTGACTCACACTTGTGTAAGAACAATCATGGCCAATGAAACATAAGAATGGCTTATGATAATGGGGTGGTCTCATAAAGTAGGTCCAAATGCATATACATAATAAAAACAGAATACGACGTCACCGTCGTTGCACCCAAGTTTCCTTGGACACGCAGTTTATATAGCAGTTTAAAATATATGAACTAAATAACAGAAATAAAATATGCATGCATCATATAGAATGTAATCACAGTACAATGGCAAGGTATACTTGCCTGGCAAGTAATATTTAAAGTGTAAGCGTCCAGATGTCAAGCACACAGGATCAGGAACTATGGCCTCCGAATAAACGTCTTCGAATGCTGAAATAAAGATCACCAATGTTCCTGGAATCAGCGAGATAGCTAGAAAATACTAACATTTCGTCCAATTTGGACACATGGGCAAAACGATAATTTCGGGTCAAATCGGGGTCCACGTGTGGCCCACTTTGTACCAAAAAGCATGCCAGGGGTAAATATCTCTAAATGTGACAAATTATAGGTCAAACAAATTTTAAATGTCATTACGAACTCAACGGTATATCCAATTTTGGATTCCGGTGAGCCGAACATAAATTTTCCTAAAAAGTCAACCGTGGGACCCGCAAATAGGCGGTTTGGTCATCTATCTCAGAATTGTGTGAAAATTGGGTCACAGAACCAGTGCGATACCATGAGTCCAGTGGGACAAGTTTTTTTTGCATTATGACGAGCGTACAATAAATGGTGCAGTATTTTACAAAAGTCGCGATACGGGAACTTTTCGCGGATACGGGATGATTTCGACGCGCACACGCTTCCGAATCAATTTTTGCGAAAGCTCACACGTCTGGACGTACCATACGCACCTTTCGGTGCAATTCATACACTACGAGACGGTCCCGTTTGACGGGGCGCACTCCGTATCATAAATTTTAAAGGTTCAAAAACAGGTTTTTCGTGATTTTTAATCCAGATTAATTCTGCATATAACACCAAATAAATAATGTAATTAACAGGAAATAATCTAGATTAACTGGTCTTCACATAGCAAAAAGGAATTTCTAAGTTTGGATCTCTGTAGTGGGAGATACGAGTCCTTAAACAGAGGTGGTTACAACAGTTTTCTGAAATTAAAAGTTATCATTTTTTTCTCCAACTTGGTGTCAGTTTTCACCTAGGGTTACGCACTGTTCGAAGGAAACTAATACACAGAGTTGGAAGAGGGATAGGTCGTGAACATACCTGTGAAGACGGGGTCATATTTGGTCGAGCGATGGAACAAGAATCAGCGTCTGAACAGGGGTACGCTGTAGTGAATTTTTGAAGCGTGCACGGGATCGCGGACGCGGGGCGAGCGGCGGTGCTGGGCGGCTGCTCCGGCGGTGGCGGCGACGGCGGTGTCGTGGCTGGGCTGCGGCGCTGGGTCGAGGAGGAGGGTGGATGGTAATTTTTTGTTTAGGTTAGGGTATTTGTTATATATATATATATATATATATATATATATATATATATATATATATATATAGGGTGAGAAGGGGGGCTTCTGTACGGAATAGTGGGGTTAGGTTGCTACCGCTGCTACTGTTGTTTACTTAGTGAGTTGGGGTTTTAGGCGGGTAGGGTAGGGATTTAGTTAATGGTATGGGTTTTTGGTTTTGATTGTTTTCTTTTTCCTTTTCATTTTTCTTTCTTTTCTTTTCTATTTCTTTTTCCATTCTCTATTCTTATTAAACAATATATATATATAAATTCTAGAAATTTATATTTGTACATAAAACAAATCTTTTATCCTTCTATAAGGTCTCCTACATGAAATAAATTAAGGTAAAATAATAATTGCTCCATAAATCTCTAAATGCACAATTACCTAAAAATAAAAATTCAATAAATTATATTTTTTCTAATTACTAATAAATACTATAAATAATTAAATAATTAATTAAATAATTAATACGATTTTTAAAATTAGGGATTTTATATTCTATCCAACTTATAGAAATTTTGTCCTTGAAATTAAAAACTAAGCCACGATAGAATATCAAGGATGGTATAAGGTAGAAATTTACAAAATAAATTCATCCCTTGGTCTATGAATAGATACGGAAAACGCTTGCGCTTGTCGTCCTCGCGCTCCCAAGTGGATTTTCCTGGCACGCCATGCTTCCATGCCACGCGGACCAAGGGAATCGACTGGTTCCTCAACACATTCTCTCGACGATCAAGGATTTCCATGGGTTGCTCTTGGAATGACAAGCTCGGCCCAATGGTGATCTCGAAATGGTCGAGAACATGACTGCTATCTGCCACATATCGCCTAAGCTGTGACACATGAAATACATTATGTACTCCCTCAAGTGAAGGTGGTAGCGCAAGTCGATACGCCACTTCTCCCACTCTCTCTAGCACGTCAAATGGTCCAATATACCTTGGGCTCAACTTGCCACGTCCTCCAAATCGAATAGTGCCTCTAGTACGTGATATCCTCAAGAAAATATGATCGCCCTCTTTAAACTCCAAGGGACGACGATGAAGGTCTGCCCACTGCTTCTGCCTGTCATGCGCTGCTCGCAAGTATCCTTGTATCTTCTTCACTATCTCAACGGTGTTGACTACCAACTCTAGTCCCAGAATCTGACGTTCTCCCACGTCACTCTAACACACGGAAGACCTACACTTTCTTCCATATAATGCTTCAAACGGAGCCATCTGGATACTCACTTGATAGCTATTGTTTAAGAAAACTCTACAAGATGTCGGTGATCCTCTCATGATCCTCTAAAGTCTAACATACAAGCCCTCAACATATCCTCCAGTATCTGAATAGTACGCTCGGACTGCCCATCTGTCCGTACTAAACTTCAGACGAGTCCCAAGACTCTCTTGCATGCTTCTCAAAAAGTGTGAAGTAAAACACGAATCCCTGTCTGACACAATGCTGACATGTATGCCGTACAATCTTCACGATTTGCCTCATATATAAGTCAGCCAAAGATTTTGTAGACTAGCCAACTCTAAAAGGCAAGAAATGAGCTGACTTGGTGAGTCGATCCACTATTACCCATACTGCATCTCTTCTACTTGGAATCTTGCGAAAACCCGTGACGAAGTCCATAGTGATGTGCTTCCACTTCTGCTCTGGAATCAAAAGTGGTTGCAATAACCCTGCTATTCTCTGATGCGCCGCCTTTACCTGCTGATATACTAGACATTTGGCTACAAAGCGAGCTATCTCTTTTTCACCCCATGCCACCAAAAGTTCTGTCGTAAGTCACGATACATCTTGGTGCCTCCAGGATGGATATAATACATCAAACTATGAGCTCCTGCCATCAGCTCCTGTCGAATCTCTCCATTGGGAACATATAGACGATCACCACATCGTAATGTCCTATCATCATGAATGCGCAATCCCGTCTGCTCTTCGGCCTTTGTCCTTTCTTTCAATCTCCTGAATATGGCGTTTGTAGGCAAAGCTGCCTTGATCCTCTCTACTAGTGATTACTGTACTTGCAAGTTGGCTAATATCCTATCTGCTCTGGGTAATATCACTTCTATGTCAAGCTCTTGCAAGTCCTCCAATAATTCCCTCTGTGTCGTTAAGAAGTAAGATGCTAGTTTTCGGCTTAACGCGTCTGCTACTACGTTAGCCTTGCCTGGGTGATAATGTAGCTCTAACTCAAAATCCTTCACCAACTCAAGCCATCGACGTTGTCTGATATTTAACTTCTTCTGCGTGAGGATATACTTAAGGCTTTTGTAGTCTATATAGATCTCCACTCGTTCCCCATATAAGTAATGTCTCCATAGCTTCAGAGCAAATACAACGGCTGTAAGTTACAAGTCCTGAGTTGGATAATTCTTCTCATGCACTCGTAACTGTCTGGATACATATACAATCACCTTGCCATGCTGCATCAACACACATCCTAAGCCTTTCCCTGATGCATCACTGTAAATCACATAACCTCCTGATCTTGCTAGAATAGTCAATACTGATGTTGTGGTCAGTCGCTTCTTCAACTCCTCGAAAGCGGCTTGACATTCGTCGGTCCATACGAACTCTTGATCCTTGTATGTCAACCGAGTCATAGGTGCTGCTATCCTTGAGAAGTTCTCCATGAACCGTCGGTAATATCCTGCAAGTCCAAGGAAACTTTTTACCTCTGATACTGATTTAGGAACGGACCATGTCTCGATTGCCAAAATTTTCTCTGGATCAACAGAAATACCATCTCCCGTAACGACATGCCCAAGAAACAAAACTCTGACCAAGAAAAACTCATATTTACTGAGCTTCGGATATAACTGCTCTCTCCTCAATGTCTCTAAAATAATCCGCAGGTGCTTCTCTTGCTCCTCGTGGCTCTTCGAATAGACAAGTATGTCATCTATGAAGACGACCACGAACTGGTCCAAATACTGATGGAAGACTCGATTCATTAAGTCCATAAAGATAGCTGGAGCATTGGTCAACCCAAATGGCATGACCAGAAACTCATAGTATCCATATCTTGTCCTGAATGTGGTCTTCGGGATGTCCTACTTCCGTACCTTCACCTGGTGATATCCCGATCTCAAGTCTATCTTCGAGAACACCTTAGCTCCACTAAGCTGATTAAATAAGTCATCAATGCGTGGCAATGGGTATTTATTCTTCACGGTCACTGTATTTAAGGCTCTGTAGTCAATGAACATATACACTGACCCATGCTTCTTTGGTACAAACAACACTGGTGCTCCCCAGGGTGATGCACTTGGTCGGATGAAACCTTTCTATTCTAGTTCTTTCAACTGTGCCTTCAGCTCATTCATCTCCTTCTTCGCCAATCTATAAACATGTGACGCTATGGGTGATGCTCCTGGTGTCAATTCAATCAAAAATTCTACGTCTCTGTCTGGGGGTAGTCCTGGAAATTCCTCTGGAAAAATATCTTGAAACTCTAAAATAATAGGGTGATAAATAACATCGTCCATTATAAGCTGCACACCATCAAGGGGTTCTGTGGATCCTCGTGCTAACTCAAGTTCAGGTTGGTCTGGTACCTTAAAAAGAATGCTTCCTTCAAAACAGTCAAAGAAAGCGTGGTACTTGCTTAGCCAGTCCATTCCAAGCACAATATCAAAAGTTGGCATAGGAAGGACTAAGAGTCGGACATTCATCTCTCTACCACGAATTACTACAGGACACGATCTACAAATCCGACTAACAGGTACAACTCCTCCGTCGGTGAGAATTCTAACACAACTAGGTAAAGGTGTAGTGGCAATATTGTGTTTGGCAATAAAACTAGAAGATATGAACGAGTGGGTGGCTCCCGTATCATATAATATCACCGCAGAAAAAGTAAAATCAAGAGTAATACCTGCTATGATATCAATCTCCTGATCCATGTCTTCCACTTCTAGTGCAAAAGCTTTCCCATTCCTCTGTGGTCCATGACTGGCCCTCGTGTACTGATCCTCCTGAGTAGGTAGCGGTGGTCCTCGCAGAAATCCTCCGGCTGCTGGGGGTCGAGGTACCCCTGGTCTACTCATCTGCTGAGCTAGCTTCGGTGCTGGAAGTGCTAGCCTCTGTACTGGCGGTGGAAGTGTCAATATCTGCAAAATACGTAGGACTAGGAATACGTAACACGCCAGCCGTATGTATACGAACTCCAATATATGGAAACCATACACACACGTACGCTGTACATGAATATCAAATCCACCAGTGGTAATATACTGTCAACAAGTCACACGCAATCTATATCTCATCCATAGCACAAATAAATAAATAAATGGGAATAAATAACTGAATCTCAAAGATGAAGTCTCAAAGTATGATAGTCGGATGAAAACAAATCCACTATAAATCGACTATTCTAAAAACTACAAAATAAGAGAAGAGATCAAACTCCAATATAAGGTAAATGTCCACAAAAGAAATAGCAACTAAAAATCCATCAGCTGCGATGAATCAAAGATACTCTGAAGATAAGACCTCCTCATTCTGGTAAGAAGCGTCAGGTCCGGGTCCGTACTCCAGTGGATACTCCTGTCCGTCTATATCTGGAAAGGGACCAGGTCCTCAGAGGGATATAACAAGATACATAATAACATGCCAATATAGTACTGAAAATAAACATCCAATGGGGTTGCCTAACCGTCTAAGTGAATACAGTTTGAGAATAACTTTCCAACAAGTGGGCTATCTAGTTAAAATGGGATTGGCATGATTCTCTTGGAGATTCAGGGGCCTACAAAGCATGTCATCTTTTGAATGGCAGAGGCCGCCTGATAATATATAATCTATAGTTGTCATCATGACCGGGCATCTCCGACAGAGCGTACGGGTTACACAAGGAAAGTGCAAATAAGCCCAAATGCCTTACTTGTTGTTATCCCCACCCCATGCTCTAAGCATGTCACATCCATGACACGATAATACCTCTAAATAACTGCCGGGTCTCCTAGCATGCAAAGTTTCTATCGGCAGTTATCCCTATCCGTCGTATGACCTATACGTACCAGTGGCCAGCCGAGTACGCAAGTCCGTGTCCTATATGTGACTCACACTCGTGTAAGGACAGTGTCATGACCAATGAAACATAAGAATGCCTCATGAGGTGGTTTCAAAAAGTAGGTCCAAATGCATATACATAATAAAAATAGAATACGACGTCACCGTCGTTGCACCCAAGTTTCCTTGGACGCGCAGTTTATATAGCAGTTTAAAATATATGAACTAAATGATAGAAATAAAATATGCATGCATCATATATAATATAATCACAGTACAATGGCAAGATATACTTGTCTGGCAAGCAATATGTAAAGTGTAAGCGTCCAGATGTCAAGTACGCAGGATCAGAAACTATGGCCTCCTAATAAACGTCTTCGAATGCTAAAATAAATATCACCAACGTTCTCGAAATCAGCAAGATAGCTAGAAAATACTCACCTTTCGTCCAATTTGGACATAGGGTCAAAACGGTAATTTTGGGTCAAAGTAGGGTCAACATGTGGCCTACTTTGCACCAAAAAGCGTGTCAGTGGTAAAGGTCTCTAAATGTGATAAATTATAGGTCAAAAAAATTCTAAATGTTATTACGAACTCAACGGTATATCTAATTTTGGATTCCGGTGAGCAGAACACAATTTCGCCCAAAAAGTCAACCGTCGGGCCCGCAAATAGGTAGTTTGGTCAACTGTCTCTGAATTGCATGAAAATTGGGTCACAGGACCAGCACGATACCATGAGTCCAGTAGCAAAAGTTTCATCGCATTCTGATGAGCGTACAATAAATGGTGTGGTATTTTATAAAAGTCGCGATATGGGGACTTTTCGTGGATACGGGCTGATTTCGATGTGCACACGCTTCCGAATCAGTTTTTGTGAAAGCCCACACGTCTGGACATACCATACACGCCTTTCAGTGCAATTGGTATGCAACAGGGCGGTCCCGTTTGGCGGGGCGTGCTCCGTATCACAAATTTTGAAGGTTCAAAAATAGTTTTTTCTTGATTTTTAATCCAGTTTAATTCTGCATATAACACCAAATAAAATAATATAATTAACAGGAAATAATCTAGATTAGGTGGTCTTCACATAAAAAAAAGGAATTTCTAAGTTTGGATCTCTGTAGTCGGAGATACGAGTGCTTAAATATTGGTAGTTACAACAGTTTTCTGAAATTAAAAGTTGTCATTTTTTTCTCCAACTTGGTCTCGATTTTCACCTAGGGTTACACGCTGTTCGAAGGAAACTAATACACATAGTTGGAAGAGAGATAGGTCATGAACATACCGGTGAAGACGGGATCGAATTTGGTCGAGCGATGGAACGAGAATCAACGTCTGAACAGGGGTACGCTGCAGTGAATTTCTGCAGCGTGTGCGGGGTCGCGGATGCGGGGCGAGCGACGGTGCTGGGTGGCTGCTCCGACGGTGGCGGCGGCGGCGGTGTCATGGCTGGGCTACGACGCTGGGTCGAGGAGAAGGGTGGATGGTAAGTTTAGGGTTAGGGTTTTTGTTATATATATATATATATATATATATATATATATATATATATATATATATATATATATATATATATATATATATAGGGTGATAAGGGGGGCTTCCGCGCGGAACAGTGGGGTTAGGTTGCTGCCGTTGCTGCTGTTATTTACTTAGCGGGTTGGGGTTTTAGGCGGGTAGGGTAGAGATTTAGTTAATGGTATGTGTTTTTGGTTTTGATTGTTTTCTTTTTCCTTTTTCTTTCTTTTCTTTTCTATTTCTTTTTCCATTCTCTATTCTTATTAAATAATATATATATATATATATATATATATATATATATATATATATATATATATATATATTCTAGAAATTTATATTTGTACATAAAACTAATCATTTATCCTTCTACAAGGTCTCCTACATGAAATAAATTAAGGTAAAATAATAATTGCTCCATAAATCTCTAAATGCACAATTACCTAGAAATAAAAATTTAATAAATTCTATTTCTTCTAATTAACTAATAAATACTATAAATAAATTAAATAATTAATACGGTTTTTAAAATTAGGATTTTTACAACCATAATGTAATTGATTGCATCTTTGCTGCCCAACAACGGCGCGGCTACGGTGACGCCTGTTACACCGCCAGCCGTAGCGGTAGAAGACGAATCAGAGAAAGTACAACCTTCCACTAAAACTTTTTGCAGGGCAGCTAAGTTCACCAAGATGCACCCACCAACGTTCAACGGGCGACCGAAACCAGATGTATTGATGGGATGGATCGCGAAACTTGAAGGACTCTTCAAACTTGTTGGCATTAAAGGGTCCAACGAGTGGCTTGTGCATTGTTGTAACTAGAACTGTGGGCACATGATTGGTGGGAAGCCACGAAATAAGGGATTTATGATGCCAATCCCAACTGTAAAATCAGCTAGGAGATGTTCAAATATGCCTTCATTGAACAATATATCCCAAGGGCTGTGTGGTAACAAAAGTAAGATGACTTCAGCAATCTGGTACAAGAAAGTATGTCTGTTGATGACTATGATTCAATGTTCGCACGACTCGCCAAGTTTGTCGGACACTTCTTGCCTAACCAACAGGCGTTGTGCTATCATTTTCATAAGGGTCTGAATGATGACCTACGTAGGGATATCATAAATCAGAAGTGCCAGATCTACCGGAAATATTATGAAGCTGCCCTTAATAGCGAACGAATCTTTGGGCGCAATTCTCAAAAGATAAATATACAGCCTACCCGCACCAATTTTAACAAGCGGCCTTATGTGGAGAAAGGATCTGGAGCACCAAAGCGTCCGCACACGTCTGAGTACAGGGGTCCCCCTCCGGGACTGCAGTGCCATATGTACGACAAGAGTGGACATTGGGCAGTTGAGTGCTGAGTCATGGGATATTTCAAATGTGGTAGCCTGGACCATAAATTATTTGACTGTTGAGACGGGAGGGCAATCTTCAAACACCAGTCGAACTAGAATAGGGGACCTCCAGCTCATGGCGCCAACGCTATACTAGTGAAACTACATCGCCTGGGCTCCCAAGCTCGAGTCTATGCATTGACTCGGGATGAGGCATCCGCCTCCGACACGGTTGTGACAGGTACCTTACTTTTCAGAGATTTGCCCGCTAGAGTTTTATTTGATTCAGGTGCTACGCATAGTTTCATCTCTGCTAATTTTATTATTGAGAATAAATTAGCTTCTGCACTATTAAATATGAACCTGTGCGTGAGTACCCCTTTGGGAGTTGACATGCCCGCCAATACGATCTGTAGGGAAGGTTACATTTTTATCAGAGGCAAGAATCTTTTCTTAGATGTCTTTGTTCTAGATATTAAGGAATATGATATTATTCTTGGGATGGACTAGTTGGGTGCTTGCCATGCAATCATCGAGTGAGCGAAGAAGCTAGTCTTATTTTGTCTACCCGACGAGGCAGAGTTTTTCTATTCGTGCAACGCTGCACCGAAGGCAATGATGGTGATATCAGTAGTTACGGCTAGGCACATGTTGTATTCAGGATGTGAAGGGTACTTAGCCTCTGTTCGAGACATTTGGCGAGAAGGTATAGATACTGATCAAGCTGATGTCATAGCAGATTTTTTGACGTATTCCCGGACGAGCTGCTTGGAATGCCTCCTGGTTGAGAGATTAAATTCGCCATTGATACCTTTCCGGATACGCGACCGATATCGAAGGCACCCTATCGAATGGACCCAACAATGCTAAAGGAACTGAAGGTGCAGTTACATGATCTGTTGGACCGAGGATATATTCTCCCAAGTGTTTCTTCCTGGGTAGGTCCGGTACTGTTCGTAAAGAAGAATGACGGATCTATGTGGCTGTACATACCGAGAACTGAATAAGGCTACTGTGCGAAACAAGTACCCATTACCGATGATAGACGACCTATTTGATCAACTACTGGGAACGAAAATATTCTCTAAAATTGATCTTAGGTCGGGCTACCATCATTTAAAGACCAAATTCGATGACGTCCCCAAGTCATCGTTCCGAACACGGTATGGACACGATAAATTTTTTGTAATGTCGTTCGGCTTGACAAATACCCCAGCAGCTTTCATGGATCTGATGAACCGCATGTTCTGGCCATTCATGGAGAAGTTTGTAGTCGTATTTATTGACGACATATTAATCTATTCCAAGGATGAGACGGAGCACAAGGAACACTTGATCGGGCTGCAGATGTTATGGGAGCATCGGTTGTTTGCAAAGCTCAGTAAGTGTGAGTTCTGATTCAGCAGTATGGCATTCCTTGGACATGTTATCTCGGCAGAAGGTGTCACCGTAGAACCAAAGAAGATCGAGGCGGTGGTGCATTAGAGGCAACCTACGTCAGACAGCGAAGTTCGTAGATTTCTAGGCCTAGCGGGATACTACCATAGGTTTGTGAAAGATTTTTCTAAATTGGCCTCGCCTTTGACTCGCCTTACTCAGAAATAGATTGCATTAAAGTGGAGTGATGACTGCGAAGCTAGCTTTCAGGAGCTAAAACAATAGCTTATTTCAGCTCCAATACTTGCACTTCCTGATGGAGTAGAAGAGTTTTAGATATACAACTATGCTTTGGGACTCGGCTTAGGGTATGTTCTTATGCAAAGGGATAAGGTAATTTCGTACGCCTCAAGACAATTGAAGCCGTACGAGAAGAACTACCTAACACATGACTTGGAATTGGCGGCAAATGTGTTCGCATTAAAGTTGTGGCGGCATTATCTATATGGTGTTGCTTACAAAATATACATAGATCATAAGAGCCTTAAGTACCTATTCACCCAACATAAATTGAACCTCCGGCAGCGACGCTGGATAGAACTGATAAAGGACTACGACCTGACGATCGCATATACTTTGGGTAAATGAAATGTCGTTGTTTATAGTCTGAGTTGAAAGAACGTGGGCTCGCTATACATAAGTAATTGTCTGTTTCAGGATCTAGAGGCGATGGACATCAAATTTCGAGTTTGACATCAAGAGATGCAGCTGGACCCACTCCATCTTGAGTCAAGTTTGTGTGATAGAATCAAGTCTGCTCAGAAGGACAATCAATTACTAAGGAAGATGAGTAATCTGATCTCGACGGGAAAGACATCCGACTTTATAGAAGTCGAAGATGGGATCCTACAGGTGAAAGGAAGATTATGCGTTCCTTGCGATCCAGAACTCCGAAAGGAAATCATGACAGAGGCACACAATACGAAGTATTCCTTACATCCGGGGAGCACCAAGATGTACAAGGAATTGCGCATGACCTTATGGTGGCACGGTATGAAGAGGGATGTGGCAAACTTTGTGTCACAGTATATGGCCTGCCAATAGGTGAAAGCTGAATATTAGAGGCTCGACGGGGAGCTGCAGAACCTCGCTATTCTCGAGTGGAAATTGGACAACATCGCTATAAATTTTATCGTAGGCTTTCCAAAGATGCCTCGAGGGCATGATGCGATTTGGGTCATAGATAATCTTTTGACCAAATCTTCGTACTTTCTCCCTATCAAAGTTATATGGAGCATCGATCGGTTAGCACAAATTTACATTGACGAGATTGTTCGACAATATGGAGTACCTACCTCAATCGTCTCGGACCACGATAGATATTTTTTATCTTATTTTTGGACTAGCCTACAGTCTGTATTGGGCACCAAGCTAAAGTTTAGTATCGCATATCATCCCCAGACTGACGGCTAGACGAAGAGGATGAATCAGATACTTGAAGATATATTGCGACTGTGTGTGATCGATCTGAAGACTAGTTGGGACACATACCTACCTTTAACGAAGTTTGCGTACAACAATAATTATCAATCGAGCATCCAGATGGTACCGTATGAAGCACTCTGGGGCGGAAGTGTCAATCTCCAATATGCTGGATTGAAGTCCACGAGCGACAGGTACTCGGGCCAGAGCTGGTGGAGCAGGCCATTAAAAAAGTTCGCTTGATTCGGGAAAGACTCTGCACTGTGCAGAGCCGACAAAAGAGCTATGCCAATGCTCATCGAAGACCCTTGGAGTTTATGGTTGGGGATAATGTCTTCTTGAATATGACATCGATGCGAGTGATGCGCTTCAGTATTAAGGGCAAATTGAGTCCCAGTTTTGTTGGCCCCTTTAAGATACTTAAGCGAGTGGTAGCTGTGGCCTATCAGAATGCACTATGCCCTGCCCCGGCTGAAGTGCATAATGTCTTCCATGTCCCTCAATATCTGAAGTATGTGCATGATCTGAGTCATGTGGTTAGTTTTGATCAGTTGGAGCTACGCACAGACTTATCGTACTCAAAGGAACCTGTGAAGATCTTGGATCACAAGGAGAAGGTGTTACAAAACTGAACAATGTTCTTGGTTCACGTGTTATGGCAGAACCATTGAATCAACGTAGGAGATGGAGTCGGAGATAAAGGATAAGTACCCTTCATTGTTTGTTCAGTCGGAGGTAAGACCTTGTTCTTAAGTTTTGGGACAAAACTTTTAAGTGGTATATTATGTAGTGCCTCAAATCCCGATCCGACCAGGATACGCACTATATAATTGGACTTGTGGCTAGTCTATCTGAGTTATAATTTGGTGTTTAGAATCTTCAGCATCCTCTTGCCACGGACAAAATACGATGATCCTTTCCAACTCATGAATAGGCCTCTATGGAAATGAGTCCAATAGTTTTCGTATTTTGTTGCTTGGTTTTCTTGATGTCGCTTTGGGATTTTGTTTTGGTGTTGATTTTGATTTTCTTGGTTGCTTTCTTGCTTGAAACTATGGTTCTTGGAGATTTTGGGAGAAAGGATATGCAAAAGGATTCTAACTCAATACTCATGTTATTGCAAGTCCGCGTAACTGATGCTTGATCTTCTTTAGGCAGGACTCCTTCTTTCATCACTTTCTTTAATCGGTAGGTGGTTCGGACCCTTCTTTCCTATTTTATCACGTCCACATCCCTAATATTTTAAACCTTTAATCGATGATGCCCAGCTGAACATCTAAGAAATCCTTAGCCACAATGAATGCTAGCCACTAAGAAAGGAACATGGGAATTGTAGACTAACTTGTATATGAATATACACGATCTATAATATGAGCTTCGCAATGAAGTGGGCAGTTGTGGTTCAAAACCAAGGAACTGCTTGATGGAATACGGCATCTGGAATAATGGTTGCGGCCTGGTGCCTTAGAGAGTTTGGACCCACGGGACACCAAAATTGGAACACGGCTTTGAGAAAATATGAAAAGTTGTATAAGTATATATATATATATATATATATATATATATATATATATATATATATATATATATATATATATATATATATATATATATATATATATATATATATATATATATATAAATATATGTTCTGGTTTATCTCATGCATTCTGTGATAGTTGAATTGTTCACACATTTGCATGGTCTGGGACAACTTATGCACAAGGTTTGGCATTTCCTCAAAACGGTATTCCGGGACAGTGGAACAGTATCGAACCGGGGGGCAGAATATTTGATCGTGCTTGGCGTGATGCATTGCAGGACCTTCAACGGGGCTTACTACTCGGGCTGATAGGGCATGCCGCAATGCCTTGGATAAATTCCTATGGTGTCGATCACACCAATGACCGCATATAGATAGAACACATGCTAATCTATTATCTTGTGCAGATAGTAAGTATACTTGTATTTTTGTGCTGGGAAGGAGCGCATTGGTTGAATAAGCGACCAATGTGCTATATAATTTCTATGTTATGTTTTCTCTAAAAACATGCAACTGATATGAACCAAATTCACTTAGTTCTTAATAGCAATATCATACTAATGCATGCTCGTCCCTAATAAGCAAGTATTGATTTAGGCGAGTGGGTTTGTCCTGCTCACCAGTACAACTAAGTACTGACCACTTTGGGGGCAAACATTTCAAGCACTCAGGGTGTGCAACACTAGTGGATAGATGAGGAGGAGTTAGAAGGTCTTCTATTTTGAAGTATAGTTGAAGCCAGTTCATTTTGGAGGCATATATTTTTAATCTATACAAGGGAGTAATGTACGGACGACAAAGATTATCTGATAGAGCATGCACTACCTTTTGAGTTTTCTTTGTAATGCAATCAATGTAGCCGAGAGGCACATCAAATATAAACACTATATAAATTACTCTGAATTATCAATTAAAAGTATTTTTTCCTATACCTTGTGTTCAATTTTCTACGAATGTGTTTTCTAACTTGTGTTTCAAATAGATTATTAATACTGCACATTCTTGCCTTCTGCGAGCGAAACTCCAAGTTCGTATAACATCACGCCCAAGCGAGCACGATCGGATCCGTAAAGGATCCAAGCGAGGACGATCGACCCTTACGGGATTGAGGTGTGACACTGCCAAGGGCCTTAGTCTGGAGAGTTTGGAGGTGATCAAAGACACGAAAGCGTTCATCTTCTTTATGGAAGCGATCACGCAACAGAGTAAAGATACATTCTAAAGTTTACGATGGCTCAACAGTAGTAGGAAAGGAATCAACTGGATGTGTTTTGGAGTTGGAGGACGAGTTATAAGGTAGAAGTAAAGACGACTCAATCCTACAAACTCGTTTAAGAGATAACAGTTCATCATGATATGGACAAGTATTCAAAGGAATGTCAAAGTAGTTGAAAATGGTTGGAAAGTACATGACGTAAAGAAGTGGACGTCTTTTTTTGCGACATTGAACCATTTAAGAGATAATAATCTGGGGAATATTAAATGGAATGGAAAAATGAAGATGGTATAAGGCTGACATTTCTCAGTAAGAGAATTCATCATAATAAGTCTTCTTAGGTAGAAACGTGGAAAAGATAATGCGTGCATTTCAAAAAAATAACCATTCAGATAGTGCGCATGAAACTTTCCAGGTGGACAAGTATTAGGTGCACAAATGATGTTTTTAAAAGATTCTAGAGTTGTCGTATTCAAATTGAACTTGCATAATACTAACAAGGGGTCTACCTTCAGCAGGGATGCGTAAGATTTCACCCAAGTCATTCTTATTAAATTCAATATGAATGTCGCGGACTCTAGAAGTGATAGTGTCATTTGCATATGCTAAGTTGCAATATAACACGCGGATAACATTGAGAAAAATATGATAACGGGTTGCAATAAATTCTTCAAGTTAAATTTTTAAAAAAATGGATACTTAGTCATTATTGTGGTCAAAATCAATATGATGACCAGAATAGATGGTATGTTTATAAAAAATCATTAAACCAATCAATAGAGTTTTTTGGTTTCTAAAGATGAATCATCGAATTCCTCGATGTTTGGCATAATGGGACAGAAGAGAGAATCAGAAAAGGGTTTTAACTTTCTCTTATGAGTCATAAAGGAAAAGGCTTAAGAAGAATATGAGGAAAACTAGGCTTTTTATAGAGGAGAAGGTAATTTTTCGTTGGTCTGAAGGTCTAATCATGAAAAGATGTATAAATAGACCAGCAAAAATCTTAATTTGGAAGAAGTTTAATGACAAGAATATTCTGGAATAATGCTAACCGAATTTGGTCCGAGCTGGGCCCGAGTTCGGATTGAATTCTATTTCCATTAATGTCCAAAATCACAATACAACTTTAATCGATATTTAACCTTTCTTGACTTGATATAAATATGGAATAATAAGTGCTAAATGGGATTTATCAGGTCATAAGTTCTCAAGGATTTAGATTACCTCGGAGCAGCGGTAGGGGCCGGATCCCAGCTAGTGGTGGTCCGAAGATACTTAAATAACGTGTTGCTTAAGGTTATTTACACCTTGTTGACAGATGGTCTATTACGGGTTGTATCCAAGATTTATAAAACTTTGAAAAAATTAGACTGAACAAGAATTTAAAGCATCTTATAATTCTTATATTTTATCAGAATCTAAAAGATCTAATTCTCGACGGATAAAGTTGAAGTGATCTTCAGCTAAAGATTTAGTAAAGTTGTATGCTAATTGATGTTCTATGTCCACATATTCTAAACAAATAATATCTCCGAGTTATTGATGATCCCTTAGAAAATGATATCTGATTTCTATATGCTTAGTGCTAGAATGACATATTAATTTTTTTGTGAGATTAATAGTGCTAGTGTTATCACAGAGAATATGAATGTGCTTGTAGTGCAGATTGAAGTCTTCTACGGTTTGTTTCCTCCATAAAATTTATGTATAACAACTGTCTGCGACGATATACTCAGCCTCAGTTGTTGATAATGCAACATAATTTTGCTTCTTGCTAAACCAAGAGACTAGAGACTTTTCTAGGAAATAAGTGTTGTTGGTACTTTTTCAATCGACTTTGCATCCAGCAAAATCTACATCCAAATAACTAATAAGGTCATAGGACATAGTTTTGGGATACCATAAGCTTGTCGACAAAGTTCCTTTGAGGTATTGAAGAATACGCTTGACTGTGCACAAATTTAATTCCTTAGGATTAGCCTGATATCTAGCACAAAGACATATAACAAACATGATGTCTGGGCGAATAGCAGTTAGGTATAGAAAACTACCAATCATACCTCGATACTTACGTATGTATGTAGGTTAACTACTCTCATCAAGTTCAAGCTTAGTCGATGTTGCCATTGGAGTTTCGATAGGCTTTGCATTGTCCATGTCAAACTTTTTGAGAAAATTCTTCGTATATTTAGCCTGATTGATGATTGTTGCTTGTGAATCTTGCTTGGTTTCCAATCCTAGAAAGAATATTAATTCTTCCATCATGCTCATCTCAAATTCACTCTACATACACTTAGCAAACTTGTTACATAGCATATCATTAGTAGATCCAAATATAATGTCATCTACATATATTTGCACTAATAACAAAGAGTTAACAGAAGATTTTATAAAAAGGGTATTATCAACTTTTCTTTTTGAAAAACTGTTTCCAAGTAGAAAGGAGCTAAGACGCTTATACCAAGCTCGTGGGGCTTGTTTGAGTGTGTATAGATCCTTTCGTAGCTTAAATACGTGGTCAGGATATTTAAAATCTTCAAAGCCAGGGGGTTGTTTAATAAAAACTTTTTCTTTAATAAAACCATTTAGAAAAGCACTTTTAATGTCTATTTGAAAAAAGTTTAAAGTTATGAAAGCTAGCAAAAATGCAAAGTATTCGGATCGATTCAATTCTAGCAACCGGAGCATAGGTCTCATCGTAGTCAATTGGTTCCTCTTGGTTGTAACCTTCAGCTACGAGACATGCTTGGTTGTGTGTGACTGAACCATCCTCATTTAATTTATATCGGAAAACCAATTTAGTACCAATGATCGGATAATCATTAGGTCCGGGAACAAGTTCTCAAACTTGATTACGTTCAAATTGGTTGGGTTCCTCTTATATAGCAGAAATTCAAAATTTATCAGAAAAAGCTTCTCCAATATTCTTTGGTTCTAATTGAGAAATAAAAGCAACATTTGCAATTATATCTCTATTTTATGAACGTGTACTTACACCTTTTGCTGCATCATCTATTACCAAGTCCTCTGGATGATCTGTAGTAAATCTCAATCTCTTGGGCAGACTCTCCAGATATCTTGTACCGGTTGTATCTTCAGGAGTCTTGTTGGTTACCGGTTAATAAATTTTATCATCGCTGTCATTTGGTACTTGAGTGTTGAGTTCATCGAATGTAATGTTGATTGATTCTTCAATAGTCAATGATTTCTTGTTAAATACTCTGAATTCTTTGCTTTTGGCGGCATAACCTAGAAAATACCTTCATCGGCCTGGGAGTCAAACTTTTTTAGGTTATCTTTAGTATTGAGAAAAAGCATTTGCAACTAAAAGTTTAAAGTAATTAATAGTTGGGATTCTACCAAACCAAATCTCATAGGGAGTTTTCTTAGATATAGGTCGAATAAGCACCCTATTCAAAATATGGCATGATATACTTACAACTTCAGCCCAAAAAATATTTCGGAAGGTTATACTGATTTAACATGACTCTAGACATATCGCCAAGGCTTTATTCTTCCGCTCGACAACACAATTTTGTTGAGGAGTTCTAGGACAAGAAAATTCTTAAGAAATCTATTTTTATTGCAAAATCTTTTGAAATCACTATTTTTTAATTTGCCTCCATGATCACTACGGATACGAGCAATCATGAAACCTTTTTTGTTTTGAACCTTTTTGCAAAAAGTGACAAATTCAAAAAATACTTTATTTGTTTGCAAGAAAATAAACCCATGTATATCTAGAAAAATTATCAAAATTGACATAGGCATAAAGCTTACTGCCAAGACTGGCGACTCTACTAGGTCCAAATAAGTCCATAGACAAGAGTTTTAGTGTTTGAGAGGTACTAGCATCGTTGATTGACTTAAAGGAAGATTTAGTGGCTTTATTTTTTTCACAATCAACACATACCATATCTTTCTTGAAGGTAATATCCGGTAAGCCTCTTACCAATCTCTTTGTGGACAGTCTTGCAATGGTGTCCATGTTTGTATGTCCTAGATGCATATTCCATAGCCAGCTATAATCTTTATTAGCGTATAGACATCTTCCTGCATTGTTAGTATCCTTTGCAAGATAGAAAATATATATATTATCTTTCTTAATTCCTTCAAAGATAACATTACCTGTTGATCTTTCATATATAGATCATTTGTCTTTCACGAAGTTAGTACCATAGCCATGGTCAACTAGATGTGTGATGCTGAGTAGGTGATATTTTAATTTAGTTACTAGACAAACGTGACATGATAGGGAGGAATACCTACGTTACCATTACCAATAATATATCCTCTGAGGTTATTGCCGAAGGAGACATATCTTTCTTTCGTCATCGATAGCGTTACAAATAGGTTAGCATCACCAGTCATATGTCGTGAGCAACCACTTTCAAGAATCTACTTACTTCTTGCATGAGAGGGTTGGTCCTATAAAATGAGTTGTAGATGTAACCCTTGGTACCCATTTCTTCGAGGGTCCAGCTGTGTTACTCTTTGGTACCCATGCATAAACATTCATATATACTAATTTTCTAGTTCTAAAAAATCTAGATATGTGTCCTTTCTTACCACAATAGTGACATATAGTTGTGTTATAGGTGCTAGGTGCAGTATTATAGATATGAGTGTGTGAAGTACTATTTTGTGGCTTACGTGGATATCTATAGTAAAAAGTAAGATTATGTGAGGCATGTTGAGTTCAACGTGCATGATACTGTACAGTGTTATGATGGGTTCTACATGTATAGTTACATAAAGTATTATGCTTGTATGTAGGAGCATAGATGTGAGTGCTCATCTGTTTTGCTACATATCAGTTGTTAGGTTGGGTAGGGGGTTGTTCAACCTGTTTACCCAATCTAATTAATTCCTAATCTTTTAGAGGTAGCATACACTTTATCATATTTAGCAGTAAGAGCATATATTTTATGAGCAACAATGGAATACTTCTTCTTTTCATATTCAAGTTCTTCCTTAAGTTTAGCATTCTCTTGAGAGCTCTTGTCAATATTGGCAAGTGCCTCATGAAGATTAAGCTTAAGTCTATAATTCTCGTCTGAATCTTTAGAAGTCTCGTTTACTTCAATTAATAAAGATGTAAGTCTTTTTATCTCAGTTTGACAATCTTGAACATCTTTTCTAGCATGCTTGTATTTATTCCTAAGTTTTCTAATATCATCAAGCAGATCAATAAAGACATTACCTAAATCATCAAATGTAAAATCATCATAAGTATTTTTTATTTGTTACCTGATAAGTTAGTGACATTAAGCGTAGGTTTGCCGCTTCATGAGGATTATCCTCTTCGAATTTACTAGATTCTCTTTCATGCCAGATGCTAGTATTTGCACAATTCCTTGATGATGTTCTTCTGGATGAGTGATCGTGGGTATTCCCTTTCTTTAAGGTTGGGTAGTATCTCTTTATATGCGCTATCTTTTTACAGTTGTAGCATATAGACTCTTCATCACTATTGTCATTGAGCTCATTCTTCTTTGATCTCACAAGCTTTAGAATTATTCTAAAGTTCCTTGTGATCAGGGCAACTTCCTCATCTTGATATTCATTATCATCGGAGTCGTAATTAGTGGCCGTCTTATGAAGCGCCTTGAAAGCAATTATCTTTTCTTTTGGAGTTGGATCTTCGAATTCCTTGAGATCTAGCTTGTGAGTCATTAACTTGCCCATGAGTGTCTCGAGGGTCATTGTGATGAGATCATTCCCTTCTATGATTGTAGCGGCCTTGGGGTTCCAGTTCTAGGTAAGTCCTCTGAGTACTTTGCGAATCTTCTCATAATTTTTGTACTCCTTGCTAAGAAAGGATATAGGGTTGACGATGTCGAGGAATCTTGTGAACATTTGAGTAATCGTCTCATTCTATTTCATCTTGAATGCTTCATATTCATGTGTTATTTTTGTTTCTTTCAATTTTGAGGTTCCTTCATGAGTGACTTTAAGAAGTTTCCAAACTTTATGTGAAGTGACACAAGTGGAGACCCCGTTGAATTCAGTTCTGTCTATAATACAGAATAAAGTGTTAATAGCTTTAACATCAAGAATAACCTATTTTTTCAGTATTTGTGTACTTATCATGAGATTTCTCTACAAGGTGGCATCTACGACTACTCTAGGTGGATTCTTGTATCCTTCTACTACAATAGCCCAAAGGTCAAAATTAAGTGACTTAAAATAAAATTTTTATATGTGTCTTCCAGTACGTGTAGTTAGTACCATCAAATATGGGTGGCCTATTTGTGGGCTGGCCTTCACAATTGTTGGTGTAGATAGATCTAACAGTTATCATAAGTCTCTTTGGATGTTAAGCCAATATCAAGAGAACTTGCTCTGATACCAAATGAAGGACCATAGGGCAACTTTAGAGGGGGTGAATATAGTGTAGTAGAATAATCTACCCAATTAAAAACTAAGCAGAGTGAAGGGAGTTAACAGTGTATATGCAAGACAGTAATATGAAGTAGTGAGAGTTAGAGAGAGCAAACGCAAACACCACGATATATACTGGTTTTCCTCTGAGAGGACTAGTCAGTCCTGAGAACTCTTGCTCGGAGTTGTATCCATTATAATTATCAATAGTGAATCACAAGCTTTGATCCGAAGACTTGTTACTCCTTTATAACCACGAGATTTGATCTGAAGTCTCACAACTTTACAGCAAGAGAGAGAGAGAGAGAGAGAGAGAGAGAGAGAGAGAAAGAGAGAGAGAGAGAGGGAGGAAGGGAAAACTGGTTGAGCCAGGCTCTTTACAACCCTTATAGACTTTTAGACCGAGACCGCACTTGGCACTTAGAAGGCGAGGGATTTGTAATTGTTGCAAGTGGAAGCAGCGAGAAAAACTATTCCATACACGACCTAGAAATTGTGGCGAGTGTGTCCACATGGAAATCGTGGTGACACTATCCCTATGGCGTGGCGGCAAAATCTTCGTGGATCATATGAACCTCAATATAGATGTTCACCCAGTGAGGTATTGAGATTGAGGAAGAGGTGTTTGGCTAGGCTGATCTAAGAGCAAAGTTTGATATTTGGGTAAGTCGCCCAGCTGGGGTAGTATCTGTTGTGATGATCATTCGGAGCATGAGATAATATTTGAAGATGGTGCTAGTATGGATTCAGTAATAGTTGGAAGTATTGAGAATGGAACATAGCATAAGTTGCATAGCGAGATTGATAAAAGAGTATTGCATCACCTTTGTGGCATTCTCGATTTATGGCATTCTCCCTTGTGACAATTTCATTTGGACCCTATCAAGAGCTTCGCTGCGTATAACTCCGATGTGTGCTTGGTACACAATACTTGACTTTTGGTACATCTTGGTTGTTTCAATGATAACTTTGATGTTTGACAACATCGTCTTGTACGAGCGCAACTCCAGGCTCGTACGACATCATGTCCCGATGAGAACGATTGTCCTGCGGGAGCGATGCAACATGGTGATTCATGTTCAGCGGGGATGATTTGTAAGCCCCCTTATTTTTGAATAGGATTATTTAGGTATTTTTCAATTCTTTTCAATTCTTTTTATTTAATTTAAATAGATTAGAGTAGTAATTCCTAAAACCTTCTTTCAGATATATGATCCTTTGTCATGGCTTTGATATTTTGAGTAATTCACGACCATTTTCCTTTCAAAAAAATTATAATAATAGTTATAATTGAGTCTAATATAGTTGGAACATGGATGTTGCATTTATTGGATCTCTCCAATGCTCCAAAAATATTAAAGAATATCAAGAATTACGGTTACCGTAAAATTGTCTCCTTTTGACTAGAACTTGACCCAAACCCAACCCAAACACATGTAGGCATGTAGTGCACCCTAATTATTCCCATGTAAATATATATATTATATATATAAATGATATTTAAATTGATTTATTTCTTTTTATAGAATTTCTAACTATAGAAAGTTGTATATGTGGCAACCTAGTTGGTAAATAACTACCTAACTACTTCCATAACCAACCCAACAACCAAACCTTATCCAATCCTAACCATAACAACCAACCCCACCCTCATATTTTTGGCCAAGGATATCCCCCCCTTGGCCGAACCCCCCTAACAATAGGATAATCCCCTCCTTTATTTAAATCTATTTAAAAAGGCCCTATATATATCAACTTACCAACAAACCCTAACCCTAACCATATCAAAACCCATACCTCATAGTTGGCCGCCCCTTTCCCCTCTCCCCCATGCATGGAACAACCCCCCTTCCTCTCTCACCCTCACAACATCATCTCCTTTACAAAAAAAAAATAGGAGGAGAAATTCTTGGACAAGAAGAAATCCATCTTCAAATCCTCCAACGGTTTCGGTAAATCTTAAACCCTTCTTTCTCAAATCCTATGGCATGATACTTTTAGGTTAAGTCAATTTACTGAATTAGTACCCCTATTTTTCTATCTTGTTCTTATATTAGAAAATATAGATATTTCGTGAAAGTTTGGTGATGATTTGCTTGTCGGCAGAATTAGTTTAAAACTTTTTGATACGATTAATTGAGAGAACCTTATTGATTATTAAAACTGAATTAATTGATATATAATTCCTGGAAAATATGTATTTTTAAATTAATTTTCTGATATTATAATGTCAAATCTGAACCTATAACTAAGGACTACTAGCCTAGGTTTTCGGGTGACTATATGACATTGTGTTGCTAGTAAATAGAGGAATTTTTGGATGAAATAAATAGGTGATTATTTTCTGAGATTAGAATAGCATATAATATGATATAAAATAAATTTTAATAGATATAAACAATAATAATGGATTGGCTATGTCTCGAACAAGTTACGGACAAAACTAGTCAACATAAAGTTGCCAAAATCTTGAAATATGTTATTTTTGATAAATCTGAAATTTATTGCTATAAATTTATATAAATCTTGCTTAATTCTTGAATATATGATTTAGTATTATTTAATTCTATGTCCTTTAATTGGGGACTTAAACTTTAACTTTGGAAGTCAAAAACCAAGAAACTAGGTCCCGATACCCTGTAAAAGTAAGCAAAGTTGTCAGAAATAATAACGGGCTTTGTTTTGCATGGCATTGAAGAAATTATAGAATTTAGTTATAATTACAAGAAATCATGTTTGGACCCTTAAGTAATTAATTGATTTATAGGTCAACTGAATTCCGAAGGAGTGGACGCGGGATCATCTTTACCACCACTGACTGCAGAACCAGGCAAGTATACCTTGCCAAGATGTTTACAATTATACATTATTTATTTCATATTGTGTATGCATTAGATATTATAATTGTGTGGCTTGGTTATTGTACTTTTGAGCCTAGGACCGTTATACGATACTTTGTGTTCGGACAAGATTCGGGTACCGACATCCCCTGTGGAGTCGAGTATCGTAGTTAGAGAGTCATTCTTTCGAACCCATGTTTTGTGCATATGATATTTGCACATCCGACCCTAGGACACTTGACATGATATTCATGTGGCAGAGTCTTTTTTGACTTGATCGTGGTACTTGGACTCTGGATAGGACTACAGGATGCATGCTATAATTATAATTGTATATATTGACTATGACTAGCGTTGATAGTTAGAGGTCATGATCTTGCGTGTCTTGATTGAGATGTGAGGTTATTTTACTATTACTATTTATGTGTAGGCTTTAGGTTCCTTATACGAAATCTAAAGTATTATATTTATATATATCCATCTTCCTTCTGATTCCCCCACACGGAGCCTTGAGTGTACTATTAGCGTACGAAAGTGTCCATTGGGATCTTTCGTGAGTAACAGCTCGGTGTACGATACCATACTCTCATTTGCATATCACATAGTTGATTATTGTAGCTTTCCCCTTATTCATACCATTATACTGTTCGCTATTGGCTTGTCTATTTATTGTACCTTGCTATGTCCCCTGAGGACCTGGATATGAATTACGTCCCCAGGTATTGACGAGAAGTTTTATCCCGAGATTTATGGGTCAGGAGCTGATATCGGAGTAGTACCAACAGCCGAGGACGAGGTCGTACTGGAGGACTTCTCTTGATTTCTCAGATTATCTTTATGTATGATACCTTGTGATTCTTAGTTGTGGATTTGGATATTTTCTCTCTCATTATTTTGATACGGGTTGTTCCCCGTAATATTTATTTATTATATTGTGATACACAATTTTATTTATGGTATTGATGTTTGAGACTGGTTTAACATATTGCCTCTTGTTTATGACTTGGTGGATGAGATTAGATACATAGACTATGAAACATATATTGTAGACCATTTTTGTTGATTACAGCTTAAGTACACTCTAAAGGGTCCATTAAATTCGGTTTGTCCATTGGAGTTGTGCTGCTGGCAATTGCCACGTGGCTAGTCCCTCGGTATTTTGGGACTGGGGCATGACACGATTGAGCTTGTGGGAGATTGGGGTGTGACATCACTAGAGGATTGAAAGATGAGAGTTGAGTGAATTGGAATGATGGAATTTTAATCCTATTTATAGGGTATTAGCAAACCGAGTTCGGCCAGAGATCGGATAGGTCTTAAGTCAAATTTTTTTGAATGTTGGACCGAGAAATCAGGAATTTACAACTGGGTTGATTTCATATTAAATAGGTGACCGAGTTCGGCACGAATTCGGTCCGAGTCCGGTTGCATATTTTAGTATGGTTTGATTTTGAATGTGGGATGGTTTGGTAGATAGGTTCGATGGTTTATTTGAGTGGACTTTGGGTTATGACAGTACGATTAGATGTACATAAGTCCTAGACACAAATAAGTTTAAGATTATATTTGAATGATGTAGAACAATCAGCATTTATAGCAGTAGAGTTGAGTATTCAGATTATGACATATCGATATATGGTTTAGTTAACTATCAAAATTAAGTTAACTGAGACATGATGGGCCAACATGTCTATCGGTCTTCGATACACTTCGTCCATCAATTACACATTTAGGGAAAACATCTATTCTATAAACTTCTACATGTTTTCATCCATAACATCTCCCAAGCATCGATGCAGCATCAACTTATCCACATTCAAGATAAAACTAGCCATACTCTAACTCAAGATATCGAGCCATACCATTCTCAAATCCTTAGATTCATTCTTATATCTTCCAACCAACTTCCAAACGCGTTAATTCCCAATCACGTTATCTTCCAATCGCACTATCGATTCTCCTTACTCAATTCGAACTTAATCACATTCAATTCAAGGCATAATCCTATATATGATCCATATTGATTCCTCAACCAAGCCATCCATTCAACTGTAAAACCCCTCACCCAAAATAGGTATTTTGTGTGTATTTTATATTATTATATTTATTATAGATTATTTTAAATATTAAATTACTTTAGAGTATTCTCTTAGTTAATTAGAAAATAAATTTCTTGATATATTTACTTATATAAATATTTATTTAGAATTATTTTAGGTTATTTTAGATTTTTGGAGATTTTTCTAGAATTTTTGGTAATTAAAACATAGGGAACGTAAATTTTTAGGACTTCTATGATTTATTATACAACCATACTTGCATGTTATTCCTACCAAATATTTATTTTAGTTTAAAATATTTAATTATATTTTTTATGTAATTTATTTAGAATTTTAAGAATTTTATTTAGATTTTTAAAATTATTTAGGTTTTATTTGGATATATATAGTCTTAATATTAGATAGATGCTTATTTAGTGTTAATAGATATTAATAAGATTATATATAAATTATTAATATTATATTTAATTCTATTTAAGATTATAAATTATTGAGATAAACTCAAACTATATTTTAAATTAATTCAAATCTTGAGCCTACTAGAAAAGCAACTTCATGCATATCCTATCCTTATTTAAATTCATCATAATCCTATCCAAATTAACCAATCCTAGTTGTATTTAATTAAGTAGTGTCCACCATTATAAATAACTCATCCTTCATATTTTTTTTCCCCAAATTCTGCTCTTTTTCGTCCAAAAATAATCAAAAATCGTCATAAATTCAGCCTCATTTTCTACTAGTTATGACGAATTAAAAAGACGATATCTCATAGTTTCGGACTCCAAACGCGCTCCAGTTTTTTTGTTAGAATCACATGAAGATTAGTTTTCTGAATATATAAATTATTTTAATAATTTCAGAACCTATTTTCCAAAAAATTCTAAAAGTGCCAGCTGTTCGAAATCAGACGCATTTTGGTATTTTCGAGATTTCAGGAGATCCCGAACTTAGAATTATGAACCGTTTGAAGTTTCGGAAAGTTGAAATGATGAACTTCTAGAAAATTATTTTTCCATAATTTAAAATATAAATTTATTCTACTGTAAAATTTGTGCAACGTAGACGTAAATAGAAAACCACCAAAAACTATCATCTGTGCGCCCTAGTGGACATAACTCTTTACCGACTTGTAATTTTATGAAACCATCGAATATGATGTTCATATAGTATTTAAATCTATAGGATTCCATACACAAATCCAAGATTTGAGTTGGTTGACATTTTGGTCAACGGATTGCCTCGATTTGCGTGCCATGGATAACAAATCGGTAAAGTTGACTTTCTTTGGACCAAAATTAGGGTTTACCAATAAAATTAGATTATAATAAGATTAAAATACTATTTTTGGTTATTTTATTCAGAATTAAAATAGATTAAATGGAGGAACCTATTTACCCACTTTTGTAACCTAACTTGTTTAATTTATGTGACGGGTAGATCGGACGACGCCTTGAGTTAGGACTTCATCTTTTTCAGACCAGGCAAGATACCTTGCCAAATTGTTTACAATATTTTGCATGCTTAGTATATTTTTGTATATTTATTGCATTTCTGTTTATTTATTGCATGTGTAGTTCTTTCAGTCATTACTATATATTAGATATGTTGACACACACTTGACACTTAGTATCATAGAGGACAATCATTAGGCGTATGGGCTTTTAACCACTCTAGTAAACCGTAGTATACAGCTTGCACTATGGGGTGTGTCGCGCTGGTCGCTACCCCCACGGTATGTCTATATCTGATGTCCACTGACGTGTGTGTGAGTTGTGAGGTAGATCGAGTAGCCTACCCTTGCCCATACGTCGAAAAGTTATCCTCATTTGCATTCATATAGATTGTCTTGTACAGCGTACTTATATATTTTCTACCTATTATGCATGTTTACTTTATTCAAATTGGCTTATTGTTCTGTATCTTGTTACGTCCCTCTGAGGACCTGGTCCCCTTCCAGGTGTATCTGTTCTTGAGTATTTGCAGGAGCGCAAATTTGGATGGTTATATATATTTTGTGGATGTCTTCTCTTAAATCCCATGGTCGTTAGCTGGTATTCTTATATTGTGTTTATTGTGTTGTACCTTTACCTTCGAGTTGGTAGTGGATTTGTTTCCATCCAACTATCATCCTTAGATACTTATATTAAGATCTAGTTTCATAGATACTGGTTATTTATTTATATTTGATTTTCTGTGGATGAGATTTAGATTATACCCTGTGACTTGTGACATATGTTTATACCACTTGTGGATTGATATTCATATTACAGCGTATGTGTAGATTTTGGTTTTCATATATTGGAGTTGCCATATCCATACGCCTGGCATGCTTACGTGTTCCTAGTCCTACGTATTTTGGGACTGGGACGTGACATATTTTTGTGGTGGCCCATGCAGGTCGAGAGCATATTGTCTCGGTTACGTTACTGTACTGAGCAAGCCTGCGCATAGGATTAGAATATAGGATCTCATCCACTTATTTAATCACCGTCCTTGATTTTATTTCGCATTCTCATTTGATTGCTTGCATTGCATCTTGCTTGATCCTTTCACAACATCAATCTTATCTTTTCTTTCGTGCTTGATAGGGGTAGGAAGGTACCTTGTTCCAGGTATATACACTCTATTGTTTAATAATACTATTAGTTAAATTATTATAAGTTGGATAGTATGCCTCATAACCTAGTAACACAAAGTCCTGTTAACTCATTAATGAAGTATAATTGAATGACACCAACTATAGACTTGCATAAAAAGATAGTGTTTATTCTGACTATAGAACTTTAGTGTTATTCTGGACTGTAGAACTTAGAGGCCCATACACCCATTTGTTTGACTTTAGACTTAGACAAGAAATTAGTATGGCAATTGTAGAGGCACAACACCGATCTTCTTGGTAAAACTTAGATTATTCGGTACCTTCCTCCATCATAATCAAGCGTACTTATATTTTTACTACCTCGACTTATGCTGCTATTATAGCCTAGTTTTGCAAGCTTATTCTTTTATTAAGCTTGTTCATGACATATGTATTATTGGGGGCCCACACTAATACATTGTCTAAATCAGAAACGGTATATTATGGTCTGATCAACCGTAGTGCACTTGGTTCGCTCTTTGTATCACTACTTTATATGGATTGAGATATAGTTGACTCAACTTGTTAGACGAATATACTTGCCCTCTAGACTGGTCAAAGCATATCATGTCAGGTACATAACTGTTCTGTTATGAACATGTATATAGGAATTTACCAAAATAAGATTTCAATCCACAACTGCCTTGGCAACTCCCTTTCAAAATTCTTTAATCCCTTCGAATCCCGTACTTGTATTATATCACCTTCTCCTTGAACTCTTTATTGTTATTTTCTGTCTTCTCCTATTTCGGAAAGACGTACGTTCGTGCTTAGTATAAGTTTGATACACGAATAGTACTAGATATACTCCATAGGCCAAGCACTCATGATGACAAACAAGAGAGCGCGGCCACAGGAAGTCATAGATACAGGTATGACCTTAGCTATATGTGTCAGTTTATACTCAAGACCCCCTTTATGACACGGGATCTTAGGTGCATAGTAGACGTAAAATTATATATAAGGTAGTTTAGCAGTTATGAGGATATGTTGATATCCTAACTAGATGGCATATCCACGAAGCTAATGGATGACACGAGTAGAAGTAGTAGTATTCTCTTTCTATCACCATCTCGCCCCCTTGGGTGGCTCATCTTCTCTTCTATATCTATTCCTTATCTCGTGCTTAACTTTTCCTATCATAGTCGTATCCTTTCGTGCTATTATGAATTGTTTGAATTACTTCAACCCCACCCTTATTTGGTTAGTTAAAACATAAATGGTTTAGTAGATGATTAATAACTAAAGGATGAGTTCTTAATAATAACCCTTATGTATATGACCTATAGCAATATATGTATCCTCTTATTATTTTAAAAACTATGTATAGCATCCCTTAGGCTAATAGGAATTTGTTAGACTGTTTGAAGTAGTACTTACTTCTAATAGTTCTATAAAGTTAGTCAAGGCCATAATTGTTGCCCTAAAAACCAAGACTAAGCTTAGGAAAGAGTTGAAGGCACTTGTTACGAACGGACAACTATGACAATTCGCTGGCGAAGTAGCGACAGCTGCATCTAGACCGTTATAGTAGAGTAGTCGAAGTATTTGCAGACATACTGGTCAGGTGGCATGGCAGTATTAGACTACGATACTTGACGGTTACAAAGAAAAATCATGGTTAGGAGATTCTAGACAGGTATCCTAAAATTCTTGACCCAATAAATAAATTCATCTTACATCCTAGACAATAGCCACAAGAGACTTTGACTACTAGTGGAACTTTTGTAAGTTGGGTAGTATAGACGAGTTAAAGGATGATAGAATAGTGCATGGACAATAAATAAGGAAGTGTTAGAACGATAGACCATAACTTTTAGGAAGCACTGCTAGATAACAATGAAGTGTAATAGCTACAGTGATTTATTACGAATATTGGTTAGTGTTAATTTCGAGGACGAAATTCTTTTAAGTTGGGTAGATTGTAAACCCCCTCACCCAAAATAGGTATTTTGTGTGTATTTTATATTATTATATTTATTATAGATTATTTTAAATATTGAATTACTTTAGAGTATTCTCTTAGTTAATTAGAAAATAAATTTCTTGATATATTTACTTATATAAATATTTATTTAGAATTATTTTAGGTTATTTTAGATTTCTGGAGATTTTTTTAGAATTTTTGGTAATTAAAACATAGGGAACGTAAATTTCTAGGACTTCTATGATTTACTATACGACCATACTTGCATGTTGTTCCTACCAAATATTTATTTTGGTTTAAAATATTTAATTATATTTTTTCTGTAATTTATTTAGAATTTTAAGAATTTTATTTAGATTTTCAAAATTATTTAGGATTTATTTGGATATATATAGTCTTAATATTAGATAGATGCTAATTTAGTGTTAATAGATATTAATAAGATTATATATAAATTATTAATATTATTTTTAATTCTATTTAAGATTATAAATTATTGAGATAAACTCAAACTCTATTTTAAATTAATTCAAATCTTGAGCCTAGTAGGAAAGCAACTTCATGCATATCATATCCTTATTTAAATTCATCATAATCCTATCCAAATTAACCAATCCTAGTCGTATTTAATTAAGTAGTGTCCACCATTATAAATACCTCATCCTTCATATTTTTCTTTCCCAAATTCTCCTCTTTTTCGTCCAAAAATAGTCAAAAATTGTCATAAATTCAGCCTCATTTTCTACTAGTTATGACGAATTAAAAAGAAGATATCTCCTAGCTCCGGACTCCAAACGTGCTCCATTTTTTTTTGTTAGAATCATATCAAGGTTAGTTTTATGAATATATAAATTATTTAATAATTTCATAACGTATTTTTCCAGAAAATTCTAAAAGTGCCAGATGTTCGAAATCAGATGCGTTTTGGTATTTTTGAGATTTTGGGAGATCCCGAACTAAGATTTATGAACCGTTTGAAGTTTAGGAAAGTTGACATGATGAACTTCTAGAAAATTATTTTTCCAGAATTTAAAATATAAGTTTATTCTACTATAAAATTTGTGCAACGTAGACGTAAATAAAAAACCACCAAAAACTATCATCTGTGCGCCCTAGTGGACATAACTCTTTACCGACTTGTGATTTTATGAAACCATCGAATATGGTGTTCATATAGTATTTAAATCTATAGGATTCCATACACAAATCCAGGATTTGAGTTGGTTGACTTTTTGGTCAACGGATTGCCTCGATTTGCGTGCCATGGATCACAAATCGGTAAAGTTGACTTTCTTTGGACCAAAATTATGGTTTAATAATAAAATTAGATTATAATAAGATTAAAATACTATTTTAGGTTATTTTATTCAGAATTAAAATAGATTAAATGGAGGAACCTATTTATCCACTTTTGTAACCTAACTTGTTTAATTTATGTGACAGGTAGATCGGACGACGCCTTGAGTTGGGACTTCATCCTTTTCAGACCAGGCAAGATACCTTGCCAAATTGTTTACAGTATTTTGCATGCTTAGTATATTTCTATATATTTATTACATTTTTGTTTAATTATTGCATGTGTAGTTCTTTCAGTCATTACTATATATTAGATATGTTGACACACACTTGACACTTAGTATCATAGAGGACTATCATTAGGTGTATGGGCTTTTAACCACTCTGGTAAACTGTAGTATATAGCTCGTACTACGGGCGTGTGTCGCGCTGGTCGCTACCCCCGCGGTATGTCGATTTCTGGAGTCTCGCTGGTCGCTACCCCCGCGGTATATCGATTTCTGATGTCCACTGACGTGTGTGTGAGTTGTGAGGTAGATCGAGTAGCCTACCCTTGCCCATACGTCAAAAAGTTATCCTCATTTGCATTCATATAGATTGTCTTGTACAGCATACTTATATATTTTCTACCTATTATGCATGTTTACTGTATTCAAATTGGCTTGCTGTTCTGTATCTTGTTATGTCCCTCTGAGGACCTGGTCCCCTTCCAGGTGTATCTGTTCTTGAGTATTTGTAGGAGTGCAGATTTGGATGGTTATATATGTTTCGTAGATGTCTTCTCTTCGAGCCCGTGGTCGTTAGCTTGTATTCTTATATTGTATTTATTGTGTTGTACCTTTACCTTCGAGTTTGTAGTGGATTTGTTTCCATCCAACTATCATCCTTAGATACTTATATTGAGATCTAGTTTCATAGATACTGGTTATTTATTTATATTTGATTTTCTATGGATGAGATTTAGATTATACCCTATGACTTGTGACATATGTTTATACTACTTGTGGATTGATATTCATATTACAGCGTACGTGTGGATTTTGGTTTCCATATATTGGAGTTGCCATATCCATACGGCTGGCATGCTTACGTGTTCCTAGTCCTACGTATTTTGGGACTGGGGCGTGACACTACCGTTTCAAATTCTTATCCGATATAAACTCGATATTTCATAATTCGTTCTCAATCGTCCGAACAAATCATATATAAGACATTCAAAGTTACAACTTACCAGGAAAACACTAATTAAGGCTTTGTACTATCACATCCTTTGTTAATAAACTCATTGATATCTCAAATCTTTAATCAACCGAGCATCACCAAAGCTACCTAATATACCATTCAGGGATATAAACACCCATTAAATTCTCAAAATCAAACATAGACCATCCACTTGAACATCTATCTCATTCCATACGTCAAAACCCAAGAACATTCGCTTCCAAATCGTAACATGCTATAACATATCCACTGATAACCTGTTGCTCACCTCAAAATCTAACTACTTCAATTGAAATAATTTTTGACCAAAACATCTTGATCACACAAACTCCTCAAACCAACTTACTGCCCCAAAATAACTCGAACCCAATATTATGCTTTATAACCAAAGCAAGCACTCTACAGTCCAAAACAATTCATGCATATGAAGAAATTTGTGCGCATATTTTGCCCACCATAGAAAACGTGGAAGGGGAGAATCTCAAATTCCATGCACCCCATACATGGAGAACTCATACTTTCCAGCATCCCAATGCGCATCATTGTGCTTGCTAAAGAAGGTAGCAACTCAACTATGTCAGCCTCCAATGCGCGTAGAAAATAGTTTTCAACCACAACTAAAAATTATGTGCACGGAAGATGGAAAATTATATACAGAATCAAGTTCCTATTTACGCAAATGATGCTGATTAGAATGTTTGCATAAAAAGGAAAATTTTGCCCCTTCCTCTTCCTCTTCTTCTCTTGATTTATGTCATATACTCAATCAAATTTGTAAAAAAAGAAAGACTTCTACCACAACAGTGGTGCTTCCTAATGAGCACCATTGTCAAAATATTGTAATTAACTATTGTTGTTAGAAAATAGTTGAAACGCCAAGATGGTCAGTGTTTGACCGATTATACAACACTTTGTCAAGTCGACAACGTTCAAGACGACGGAGTGATGGTCTAGATGAAGATTAATTACCTCTTGCCTCTGTCTACTTGGCATCAGGGTTTCCTCACGAATGAGAGAATTCTAGACAAAATACTTCTTCCACCTCTTCAAATGCTTTCAACAGACGAGACAGAAATAAAGAGTCAACTAGCGTGCTAAGTCTTCTAAAGGAGTATACCAATATACTCGTTCCCGAAGAATAGGCCTACATCAAGACGATGAGCCATTTTCAAGAAGCGACAATCCTCACGAATCTGAAACATATAGTATGGATTATAATTACACTATCCAGTCCACTACTCCCTCCATTGACAACATAGAGGTTAGTGCATACGCATTCAGTGAAGAATCGGACACAAACACATCTAGTAGCACTGACCAATGTCTCAATACTCTCGAGGCTGCAGTCAGGGATATGCATGCAATGATGCAAAATATGTAACCATTGTTGATGGCATAAAATGTTGCTACAACTACGCCAACGCCAGCACCTGTAAGGAATACAAACCAGGAGGTAGATGATAATCAAGTTTTAGCCACAAATCCTAGGGGGTGGACAACCACAGAGCCACAGACGGTACCTGTAAACCCCCTCACAAATTTTTTAGAACTTTTAAATTAAAAGTTGAAATTTGTGATGGATAAACAAAGTACTTTGAGTGAGTAAATAAACATAATAACTAACATATAATAATAATAATAATAATAATAATAATAATAATAATAATAATAATAATAATAATAATAATAATAATAACAACTACTTTTAAATAATTATATACTAATTTCTAATAGGATTAGTTAAGCAAACATATATATACAATAAATATGATATATATGAACTTATTATGAAAGTTGTATATGGATGTCAAAATAAAGAACTTGTAACTCTTGGCTTTTGGGTTACTCTTTTAAATAGAGAACTTGTAACTCTTGACTTTTGGGTTACTCTCTTAAGTTTTGAACTTGTAATTCTTGACTTTTGGGTTACTCTCTTAACCCTATAAATAGAGAGCTTGTAATGTATTTTTATAGAGGCAATTGAAGAAATGAAATAGCTATTCACTCTCTCCCTCTATATTATTCTCTAAGTACTCACTTTATTTTGTTCAAGTTTTAACACGTTATCAACACGATGCAACCATTAGTCGTTTCGGGAGACCCATCAATGTCAAGGTAAAACTCAAACATCTTACTTTTTATATATTTTTAATCTTTGTGAAGCTTCTCACAATAGATTTATATATAATATTGGACCATTTATAGTTTGTTTATGAAGATGTATATAATATATTTTTCTTGTTATATAAACTTGTACTCATATATATATATATATATATATATATATATATATATATATATATATATATATATATATATATTGTTATCGAGGAATTATTGTGTTGTAGTTTGACGATATTAATTTATTTGATAATTTTTATTGATGAACCTGAAGTTTCATGAAGAAAATTTGAAAAAAATGTTCGACTAGAAGCCTAGAATGAATAAGGGCTTGAAACCAAAATAGAATATGTTAGGCTTGAAGTCTAATTGCTAAAACTCAAACTTGTATATTTTAGTATGTGTATTATATTCTAAAGTAATACTTGTTTTGTATTTAGACCTATGGCAAACATCACCAAGCTTGAGTTCGCTGCTCTTGATATTTTTGGAGGAAATTATTTGACTTGGGTTCTTGATGCTTAGATCCATTTGAGTGCAAAGAACCTTGGGCATGCCATCAAAGAGAAAAATAAGGCAAGTGAACAAAACAAAGCAAAGCAAAGACAATAGTTTTCAATCGACATCACCTCCTTGAAGGGCTGAAATCCAAATATCTTGGAGTGAAAGACCCAGTTATTTTATGGAAAAACTTAGAGGAACGTTATGATCATCAAAATAGTATGATACTCCCAAAGACTCGCTATGATTGGATACACCTGAGGTTGCAAGATTTTAAAACAGTGAACGAATATAATTTTGCAATGTTCAAAATTGTCTCAAATAAGATTGTGCGAAGATAATGTTACTGAAGAAGATATGTTGGAAAAGACATTCACTACTTTCCATGCCACGAACATGCTCCTATAGCTGCAGTACCATGAAAAAAGATTTAAAAAAATATTCTCAATTGATCCCATGCCTACTTATTACTGAACAAAATAATGATCTCTTGATGAAAAATCTTAACTCCCATCCTACTGGATCACAACCATTCCCTGAAGCGAATGCAAGTAACTATAGACAAGGATGTGGTCGCAGTCGTGGTCGTAGTCATGGTCGTGGTCATGGCGCGGTTACAGTCATGGTAAAACTTGAGACCAATGTGTTCCTAATTATCACACCTTCAACAAGAAGGTTGGACCATGCTACTTGAAGTGGAACAACAATGATGGAAAACAAGAAAAAGAAAAGAGTGTGAAAATAGATTCTTCGAAGAATTATGATGAGACTTTCTTTAGGTGTGGAGCAAAAGGGCATTGGTCTCGTACCTATCATACACCAAAGCACCTAATTAATCTTTACCAAACATCTATAAAGGGTAAAGGAAAAGGGAAAGAAATCAATTTTACATATTTAAGTAAAATTGTTGATGATGAAAATGATCCAATAAAATTTGCTCATTTGAATGTGGATGATTTCTTAACCGAGCCAAGTGAAAAAATTAATGGGATTAAGTTATGGGGTGATGATACTAATGATGGCAATGGAAAGATAAAAAATGATTGAGTTGGGGTTGATATTATTTGAACTTTTTTTTCTATGTTTAATTTTAGTTCAATGCTTGTTTTGTCATGTTTCTAAGTCTTGGTTGTTATAAGTTCAAATTACTAAATTAAGTTTTATAATGTTTCTTACTTTATTTTATTTTTTTGTAGAAATGTGATAAATGATAACGCCGTGAACAACTCCAATGATGAAGATATATGTCTGGTTGACAGTGGAACAACACACACAGTTCTTCGAGATCGAAAATACTTCTCGAACTTATAATTGACAAAACCAAATGTTAGTACTATTTATGGTACTACAAAACTAATTATGGATTATGGAACATTGAACATTATATTGCCAGGTGGAACAGATATTTTGGTAAAAGAGACTTTGTATTCTAACAAGTTAAAAAGAAATTTGCTGAGTTTCAAAGACATACGTCTCGACGGTTTTCATATCTAGACTATGAATGAGGGAAATATGGAATATTTATGTATTACATCCAATAATTCATGCTAGAAGCAAGTAAAAGAAAAACTCCTAGTTTTCTCATCAGGATTGTATTATGCGAACATAAGTACGCTAGAATCAAACACTACAATAAACTAGAAGTTCAATGATCCAAAACTTTTTATTCTTTGGCATGATCAACTTGGCTACCCTGGATCGAGTATGATGCGTCGAATAGTTAGAAACTCACATGAGCATCCTCTAAAGAACTAGAAGATTCTTTTGCCTCGTGATTGTGTGTGTGTTGCCTGCTCACAAAAGAAATTAATTATGAGACCATCTCCAATGAAAGTTAATTTTCAGTCCCCTATGTTTTGACAAAGAATACAAGGGGATATTTGTGGACTGATTGACCCACCTTGTGGACCATTTCGTTACTTCATGGTCTTGTTAGATGCATCATCTAGATGGTCACATGTAAGTCTACTGTCAACACGAACGATTGCTTTTTCCAAATTTCTTTCTCAAATTATAAGATTAAGGGCTCAATTTTCTGATTATTCCATCAAGACTATTCGTCTTGATAATGCTGATGAATTTACATCTAAAGCATTTAATGATTATTGCATATCAATTGACATTGATGGTTAATATTCAGTTGCACATGTGCATACTCAAAATGGACTTGCAGAGTTTTTTTAAAAGATTGTAATTGATTGCTAGACCTTTACTTTTAAGATCAAATTAACCACTTTTTTGGGGACATGCAATATTACATTCAGCTGCATTGGTCCGTATTCGACCAAGTTTATTTTATCATTATCCACCGTTGCAACTTATTTCTGGCCAACATCCTGATATTTCTCACTTAAAGGTTTTTGGTTGTGCAGTTTATGTTCCCAATTCTTCACCCCAACGAACAAAGATTGGCCCACAAAGACGTCTTGAAATTTATGTTAGTTTTGATTTCCTAGTTTTGATTTCCCATCTATAAAAAAATATATTTAGCCCTTGAGGGAGATTTATTAAAGGCAAGGTTTGCTGATTGCCATTTTGATAAGATAGTTTTCCTGTCGTTAGGGAGAGAAAAAATGTCGCTCCTGTAGAACAATATAAATTTACATGGAATGTACCATCATTTATTGACCCACGCACAAATAGATATGAGCAAGAAGTAAAAAAGATCATTCATTTATAGAATATTACAAATCAGTTGCCATATGCTTTCACTGATATTAAGAAAGTAACAAAATCTTATGTACCGGTTATAAACATACCAGCACAGATTGATATCCCTGAAGTACAACATGATGGCACATAAAATTTTGCATTAAATGAGGTGCCCTGTTGGCGCTAAAGATAAGAACCCTCGAAAGAAAAAGGTACAAGTAATTACTTCCGAAGAAAAAAAAAGTTTCAAAACATGAAAGTGCTATAGAATGTTGGCTGATCAGTCTAAAGTAGCTCCTGAAGAGACACATGATGATGAACAAATTTTAGAATAGATCTCTTTAAATTATATGAGTACAAGAGAAAGCTAGGATAGAAAGAAAATTATTATAGACAATATTTTTACTTATGGTGTCGCATTTGATATTGTAAATGAGGATTCTGATCCAAAATCAATTGAACAATGTCGACTTAGAAATGATTGGCCAAAATGGAAAGATGCAATACAAGCTGAATTAAAATCCCTAGAAAATCGTAAAGTATTTAGACCAGTAGTCCAAACTCCTGAAGGTATGAAACATATTGGCTACAAATGGGTGTTTGTAGGAAAATACAACGAGAAAAATAATATTGTGAGATATAAGGCACAACTTGTTGTACAAGATTTTTCACATAGATCTGGAATCGATTATGATGAAACATATTCCCCGGTAATCGACACGATCACATTACGATACTTGATCAGCTTAGCATTCACAGAAAAACTTGACATGCAGCTTATGGATGTTGTTACCGCATATTTATATGGGTCATTGGATAATGGCATTTATATGAAAATCCAGAAGGATTCAAATTGCCTGAAGTGTATAACCAAAGATCTCGTAGGTTATACTCAATCAAATTACAACGATCCCTATACGGATTAAAACAATCTGGAAGAATGTGGTATAACCATCTAAGTGAGTACCTTGTTAGGCAAGGATATATAAATAATCCAATTTGCCCATGTGTTTTAATCAAAAGATATAAAAATGGATTCTCCATTATTGTGGTATATGTTGATGACTTAAAACTTGTAGGAAATCCCGAAGAGTTTACAAAAACCACTAATTATATGATGAAAGAATTTGAGATAAAAAATCTTGGAAAGACAAAATTTTGTCTCGGCCTGCAGATCGAGCATTTATCAAATATAATTTTTATCCATTAATCTACCTATGCAGAAAATATTTTAAAAATATTAATATGTATAAAGCTCATCCATTGAGTAGTGTCACGCCCCGATCTCCGGCAAGCTAATCGGCCATCCCCGCTGGGTAAGAATCACCGCGCCAGCGCTACCGCGGGAAGATCGCTTCGACCCATCCGGGCATGATGCCGCACGAGCGTGAACCGTACCCGTGCAAGGCCATGGTTCATTGGCTGGCGGTTAGGGATCTAAGCCACAGAGTCGACAGATTGTCCGAGTGCAGCGAAATGTATAAACGCATAAGCGAATGGTAACAAGTTCACTGAGTTAACAATAGCGAAATTAAGGATTGAGTACACAAGTATTGAAGTAAAGTAACTCATTTTATTCATATTGAAACAACGTTACAGGCGGCGTATAGCCGAGATTACAAGTCGCTCAAGCTCTCTCTCTGATACATAGAAGCGTGCCAAGTGGCTACATTTATGGAATGGTGTATAGGCGACGTTCCAACATTATGTCTTGTATATGTGCTTCAGTTCCGGACGCAGCGTTGCAAGGCTTCTGAGTTGAACTCCACGCCTTAGCACGCACGAAGGAGGTATCCGCACCTAACGAGGTTCTCCCGCACCCTGCAAGCAATCTGGTGGGTTATCAGTACATGAATGCACTGGTGGGGAGGCTACTCGCCCGTTCGACAAATCCGAACACGTAATATAGGTTCCTTGCATCAACTATTTAGTTGTCTTTCTAGTTGCCTTAGGATCAGTTTCATGGCATAGATGAATAGCCTAACTCGTGTGGCAGTGCGTCGTGCGATATAAGGAGAAACACGGCGAGACTTACCAACTTACCCTTTGTCCTTCCCTATCCAAGGCAAAATAAGTTAAATTCAAGCACGAGCATGTATAAACATTCAGGGGCAAATAGCATATGCAAACACTGTGTTGTTGTGAATGAGATTATGCTAGAATGCACAAGTTACTAGGATTTCACAGGTGTTTTGCATAAGATGTTCAAGTTCCTCTTTATGCTCAATATTGTTATACCATGATCATTCAGGTGTTCAGTTATTCATGATGCGATGTAATGACTCGCATGCGGATAGCCGCTAAGCGAGTATGACTTATCTATATGAACAATTGGTCACTGGCATAGCCATAAAGGACGGTTTATAGTCTATGGACAGGATGCTATGCAACGAAAGCAATGGAGGCGCTGCATAATCCTGTCCGGAATATGAGACTATCAGCCTTTAAGCGAGGATGGCGCAGCATTTAGTGGGATACCATCCTGCTTGAATGTGAAAGGCTGCTTGAGTTCCATCCGGATCGGATCGGCCCCGGAGCCCCGGAGACCGCCCGTGGAACTGAGATCCGAAGATCACCTTTTTCAAGTTGTCCACGACATGCATGTCAGGGTCTTTCCAAATCCATATCTTGACATGATAATCCATGAGTTTATGTTATGGACGAGAATTTGCTCCATGAGCTGTGATCCTGATTCTCGTTCAGATGTAAACTGGATGTGGTTATCATGTAGTGTAACTTGACATACTTTTCCATTGTTGAATCAACTTGCCCTGATGCATTCCCCTGGTGCGAGGAGTGCCTTGGAGACCTAACCGTCCCGAGTACTTGCAGGTTCATTTGCACAGATAAACTATCTGATAGTCTTCTGGCTGACTCAATGCATGAACAATACACTTTCGTGTTACTTGCTTGTGGCATGATTGCGTGTGGCAATTACTGAGGCAAAGCAACATTCAAGTTAACATGTAAGCAGACAAGCATGCATTCATAAACATTTTGTTTAGCTTGGGCCCGAAGGTAAGCCGAGTAGTAAAACCGTAAGTTAAAGTACCGAGCCATATTGCCTAGGGTCGTGCAGTGTAACAGGGAGAAAGTGCCCGACAAAATGTATAATGTTGATATCGGTCTATTTGAGGCGTAGCAAGGTCCAGCGACACAAGGCCAAGGTAGCATGCGAGGGTCTGAATATAAGCAATGTTTCACTTCCATGTTCTAGCATAAGCAATACAAATTGGGATTATTCCCTTAGCTAGGTGCGTTGAATTCTTATTAGCATGCATGGGGTGATACGCCTTAGCGACTAGCATGAATCATTCCATATTTTTATGTGTGTTGGCTAAGCAAAGATAAGTTCACCGTAGCCACCCACCTTAGCGATGATTCGCCTTAGTTGAGCGATACGTCGAGCGAGCCTCTGAAAGCCTAAGTCATACTCCTGTAGGGACCAAGTCTGGATATCCTTTGCCTTAACCGAGTATTGTCGCCTGAGCAAAGCGGGTTGGGACAATTGCACTTTTGCCGTTAGAGTCGGCAGTCCGCTTGAGTGGAACGGGGTATTACATTATTCACCACTCAGAAAAAGTCTCGTCCTCGAGACTTCCTGAGGGCAAGCCGTATTATCGAATTTTCAATTCTAGTCCAAGTGTAGATATTGATACCACTAGATCCATTGGAACATAATTCCTTACTTGAAGCTTACGCCGTGTTACGTGTATATTGAGTCAGTCTTATTTGCGCCTTAGCGCGGGAAAAGTTTCTTAACACGAGGTATATTTCGATTGATCTTGGATAGCGATCTAAGGCTGAGGCAAACTTATACGAGTCGTTATGCTTGTTCAGGAGAATTTTCACTTGCACTAGCATTTGAGATCGACATATCGCGTGTCTGGATCATGCACATATTCGAAGGGTCCCTCAAACACATGCATGTCAACCAACTTTGCGATAGCGAAATCTTAGCACTCGAGTTTCACATTTCTTAAGTCTTGGATCGTGCACATATTCGAAGCGTCCCTCAAACACATACAGTCAACCAAACTTAGAGATAGTAAAATCGGACAAGCTACTTGCGAAAATCTCAGGGGTTCAATCCAATTCCATATCATTTCCATTCCAACCAAGTATTTGCACTACCGTTAAACACGATTAATCCGATTCAACCGACTAGCGTCCATCTTTTTGGGTCAACTTAATATATGTTGTCGTTCCCAAGTCTAACCCTAAGTTTTGTTGTCCCAGTTGTGATGCTTTATACAAGCAATATGGTAAAGTCGGTAGTACGGTTTATTCACTTGGCACAGGGTCGTCTGCCTAATTTCTAGGTCAGCTCACAAGGTCATAGGTACAAGTTCAAGCACATTGTGATTCATCGTACAAATTCGTCGCACGATGCTCGTTCCAGTTCCTAGGGTCAAACCATTGTTCATTTGCACGAGGTATTCTACCCAAGCTCATTCACTCAGATTTCTAAACATCAAGCACAGATTTACCTACTCTCATTAACACGTTCGTTTGCACGGGGGACAAGTCCGTTCAATAAAATCTAATATATATATCCAAGTTGCAGGACAAGTCTAGTGGTTTGCATATTCTATCTCCTCAAATATATTTTGATAAAATCATATCCATTCCAAGCCTAGTCCACCAAGCCAAGATTCATTTCTAAACTTTTTCAAGTCGTTCGACAATATCCACGCGTCCGTCTACGAAACTATCAAGCGTGCTTTATTTCAGGTTCTTAGGCTAACCTATCCATCAATATTTTTGATTATTTATATTTCCAATTCATCTCATTGCGTCAAACTACGAGTCAAGATGATCATTCAGTGCATATATATATAAAATCCACCAAGTCTGGTCCGTTCATGCAGTGATTGTAGTTCGTCTAGTAAAATCATCCAACTTTCCTTTTTACCGTTCGGTAAATACATAGTCTACTTTTTGGCATTCCTCAATAATCGAGTTCAAATATTCAAGCCAAAATTCTTCCATTTCTGATACGTTCCATATTTTGAGTTCGTTCTTCCAAACTCCAAGTAAGATCCGTATTCGCTTATATCATTTCTAGAAACCTAATATTTCTTTTGATTGTATCGATCCATATTATCTTCCAATTATCGATACCAAGTCATTTTTTATATTCCGAAGCCAATTATCCATTCTCGGGTTAACTTATTCGAGCAATATTTTATTCACGTTCAATCTGTTTGTTTCAAATCCGAAACCGCTCGCACGATTTTCGAATCCTTCCAACAAGTTTTTCCTTAACCAAGATATTGGTTTCCATTTCCGAGAATTTCTTTCCGATATAAGCCTTATCATTGATTCAAGTTATTCTCAATATCGTTCAGTCTGACTATCGCATGGGTCATGGATCCGTTTGGACATGATCCATCCACCACTCGAAATCGAGTCATTCCATCAAGTCCTTAATCGGCGCTCACATTATCGTTTAGCTTATTCAGCAACTCGTTCCTCAATTTTGTACGATACTTAGGTTTCGCCTGATAAGATCTAGTCTCATACAGTATTCTGGATTGATAGTCATCCAAGCAACGATATTTGATTTGTGTTTTCCAATATGAATTATCGTTCGAGCTATTTCCCATAATCAAGCATGATTCTTAATATTCGCCTAAGCAATAAATTCGATAAAGTTTCTATCGATTTCAGTTCTAAGTCTGACTTGTATTATTCCTGAATGATATCCAAATCTCGTTTATAACTGGCTTGCACCAAAGGGTCTTGGTGCGCGGTACTCTACACAACTTAGCCCAAAGGCTGAGTGCATAGATCACCATTCGGGTAATATTTATTTTTGTACTAACCAATTAGGCAAACAGGTATAGACATTTCGGGTTTGCACATAAGGCACAAGTCTAGCACGAATCTAATCCCATAAGGACTAGTACAGGTTGGCACAAAGGCCCTTGCGACACAATTTCATACAAGCAATCATATCATTTCACATATAACTTTTTGAAAGTATTAGACTTATTGTTTGGAACATCCTATTGAGGCATTGAGAGAGAGTGTGCACATAACCCACGAACAAGCTTTTGAAACATAAATATTCAAAATGAAGTCCAAATACGTATAAGCCAGGCTCTGATACCAATCTGTCACGCCCTGATCTCCCGCAAGCTAATCGACCGTCCCCGTTGGGTACGAATCACCGCGCCAGCGCTCCTGCAGAAAGATCGCTTCGACCCATCCGGGCGTGATGCCGCACGAACGTGAACCGTGCCCGTGCAAGGCCATGGTTCATTCGCTGGCGGTAAGGGATCTAAGCCACAAAGTCGCACAGATTGTCCGAGTGCAAAATGTATAAACGTATAAGCGAATGGTAACAAGTTCACTGAGTTAACAATAGCGAAAGTAAGGATTGAGTACACAAGTATTGAAGTAAAGTAACTCATTTTATTCATATTGAAACAACGTTACAGGCGGCGTATAGCCGATATTACAAGTCGCTCAAGCTCTCAATCTGATAAATAGAAGCGTGTCAAGTGGCTACATTTATGGAATGGTGTATATGCGACGTTCCAACATTATGTCTTGTATATGTACTTCAGTTCCAGACGTAGCGTTGCAAGGCTTCTGAGTTGAACTCCACGCCTTAGTACGCACGAAGGAGGTATCCGCACCGAACGAGGTTCTCCCGCACCCTGCAAGCAATCTGGTGGGTTATCAGTACATGAATGCACTGGTGGGGAGGCTACTCGCCCGCTCGACAAATTCGAACACGTAATACAGGTTCCGTGCATCAACTATTTAGTTGTCTTTCTAGTTGCCTTATGATCAGTTTCATGGCATAGATGAATAGCCTAACCCGTGTGGCAGTGCGCCGTACGATATGAGGAGAAACACAGCGAGACTTACCAACTTACCCTTTGTCCTTCCCTGTCCAAGGCAAAACAAGTTAAATTCAAGCACGAGCATGTATAAATATTCAGGGGCAAATAGCGTATGCAAACACTGTGTTGTTGTGAATGAGATTATGCTAGAATGCACAAGTTAATAGGATTTCATAGGTGTTTTGCATAAGATGTTCAAGTTCCTCTTTATGCTCAATATTGTTATACCATGATCGTTCAGGTGTTCATTTATTCATGATGCGATGTAATGACTCGCATGCGGATAGCCGCTAAGCGAGTATGACTTATCTATATGAACAATTGGTCGCTGGCATAGCCATAAAGGACGATTTGTAGTCTATGGACATGATGCTATGCAACAAAAGCAATAGAGGCGCTGCATAATCCTGTCCGAAACTGTAAACCCCCTCGACCAGTAATTAGGGTTAAATAATTTAATTAGCATAATTAGGGTTAATTAGAATTGTTTATGATTTAATATATATAGCATTATGATACTTGTGCAATGATTGATTGTTTTAGGATACTACCTTAGCTGTTGCCCTAAAACGAATTCCACATATTTGACCTAGACCTGTAAACCCCTCATATTGAACCTAGAACAAACCCCGGATACCGATTTTTGTGCCTGATTTTAGACGCACAAAAGTCGTTACAAACGTCCGTGCGCAAATTAATTAAATTGCGTAATTACGTTCGTTGTCCGTTTCAATTGAAATTAAGACCCAACCTCAACCAGTTTTGACCAACCCAGATCACGATATTATTGTACACTGAGCCAGCTACACCAACGACCCTTGTCCAACCAAATTTAGACTCCCGGTTTTTAATTAAATTAAATTAGAAACACCGTAACATTAATTATGAATTAATTAATGTGGAGACCTAACCTAAATGAAATTGGACCCAAATCCAACCCAAACCCACATCCACACCCACAAGCCTCATACAAAACACCAAACACCATCATAGACTAATGAGGAACACCAAACATGGTGTTTGATTTTATTAAATTCCTAGTGCAAATTAATTGTGCAAATACCAAATTGTTCAGGGACCTAATTACAAAATTGCAATGTGGTGTCCCCCTCTCATTGGCCCAAACCATCATGGAGAAAAGAAATGGTCATGACCAATCATATGCATTTGATTTCCCCCCCTTTCCTATGTACCTACACCACTTTATGTAGGGCACATCATGGCCCTACATTTTGAATGACTAAATCCTAGCCCTCCCCTCAACTTGTGGAAGCTTCCCCAACTCCCCAAACCCCACCTACAGCCGGCCCTAATCCCTAGGCAGACCCCCTCACTCTCTCACCTGCATATACATGCTATTTAATCATTTAAATGAGAAACCAAAAACTAAAACCTAGCTAAACCCTAATATCCCCAACCAGCAGTCCTACCCTACCCGACCACCCCGAGCTCGACCACCGCCACCAGCCTCCACCGACCGCCGCCATACAACTCGACCACCCCCGCCTGTCACCTCCCCACCTACCACCAGAATCTCCGGCCCCCACGACGCCGGAGTAGCTTCCCCGGCCGCCCGCACCGAGCCCAGCTCCCACAGCCCGCACACTTGAGCCGACCACCCGACCTGTTCGTGCTCCGCCACCCCCGCACCTCCGACCACCATACTTCACCAAAGCCTCCGCCAGCCAGTCCTCTTCCTCCCCACAAAATTTTGGCCGACGACGTCGACGCGCCGGAGAGATCTCGAGCCCGCAGCGTCGACGAGTCGAGAACCGCGGCTGCTGCCCGCAACCTCCTCGAGCCTCGCCGGAGCGCCGCCCGGCCACCCCCGCCGGCGACGACCGACCAACTCGACCCCCTCGACCTGAGGTACGACTTAGTGTGTAAATATTAGTATTTGTTCATGTATTTTGGTTTGCAAATTTTCATACATATGAATCTCATATTTTATAGTATTTAAATACGTATATTAGGTATTCTAAATATATATGTATTCCTTTCTGTATTTTTACAGTATTTTAATGTATATACTGAGAGAAATTTTTGAGTTTTAATTTATATATATAAATGCTCTAATACAATTAATGAAGGTATATATATACATAGTATAGATATAAATACTTGATATGATCTAATACCTAAAGTATATATGTATATATGTATATATACATATATATATATATACACAAATAAATATATATTTCTGAGAAATAAATAGTGTATGTATTTTTTCTACCCAAATTAATAATGGTGCATAAATATAAATAATGCTATATTTACTTTTGGTAAATACACATAATTATGTATGTATGTATGTATGAATGTACTTTTAAATAAATACTAAAATATTAACTATCTAATATTTATAGTATTAAATACATTTCTGGAAAAATAAATGTATTTAATAGTGGGCCTTCCGCCTATGACTGGAGCTCCTTACCTAGTTAGATGTTGTTCCAGTCTCTCCTTATCAGTACTTTTATTTCAGATATTCAGTACTTTATTTCAGACTATTAGTACATTTGTAGTGGGTTTGTTCCCACCAGACTTATTTCAGTTGTACTATGTCAGTCGACTATGTTTCTTATATTCCAGTCTTTTATTTCAGTATTTACTTGTTAACTGTGGATGGGATTAGACATTGCTTGTTGTTATTAGACTTGTTAGATTTAGGACAGCGTAGCACGCTTCGTCAGGATCCATTAAATTGGGATATCCTCGGAGTCGTGTCAGCTGGCCAATGCCACGTGGCCTGGTTCTATAATATTTTAGGACTAGGGCGTGACATGGTTTTAGTGGTGGCCCATGCAGGTCGGAAACACCAAACATCTATCGCTTGTGGTATGGAAACGTGCCCAGCGAGCCTGCAATAGGATAGAAATTACTAGGTCTCATCCACTTGATTACGCCTTTGAACCTCTTCCGAACTGTAATATATCTGCATCCTGTTTGATTGATTCTATACTCTTCTAAATATCGTTCTATCTCTTACAGCGAGATGAACCTTCGGAGCCGACGTGAGATACTCGGTGCCATAGCACCACCTGCAGCACCGAGAGAGGATACGACTCGAGGACCACCCAGAGAGCATCTCAGCCAGAGGCAGAGGTGATCCCTCAGGCCCCGATGATGCACTGGCATCAGGTCTCTCCCGACGAGGAGACGCAGCAGCCAGAGGGCCAGGCATCACAGACGATTTCGAGGCAGTACTTCGAGGGGCAGACCTCGAGGGCGACCCCGATGCCGCAGTACGAGAGGCCGGCACCCGAGGAGACACCGAGGAGACAGCAGGAGGTACCGCTTCCACCACCTCCACCGTTTCCACATCAGATGCCACCAGCGGAGGGACAGACACAGATGATGCAGTTCTTCCAAATGATGATGCAGGCCCAGATGCAGCAGACAGAGACTCTGAGACAGGGTCTGATGGCCGTACTAGAGAGGGCACCTGCCCAAGCACCAGCACCGGCACCTGCACCTGACCGGCTAGCGGGCACTGTAAAAGGCTTCAGAACGATGGGCCCGGGAACCTTCTCGGGTAAGGAGACGGCTGAGGAGATCTCAGACTAGGTCTCCAACACTGAGATGCTGCTAGAGGGTTCGCAGCTACACCCCGATCTCTGGATGACCGCGGTGAGGGCCCAACTCACAGGCAACGCCCATCACTGGTGGGACTCTATGGAGCGCAGCATTGGCCGACAGTAAACTTGGGAGGAATTTCTAGAGCACTTCAACAAGAAGTATTTCCCAGCTACGGTGAGGAACGCCCTGTACTCTCAGTTCCTGCACCTGGAGCAAGGGAACCTGACTGTGGACGCCTACGATGGAGAGTTCAGCAGACTCAGCCGATTCGGAGCAGCCCTGATCCCCAATGACCTGGAGAAAGCCAGGAGATTCCACCACGGCCTCACTCAAGAGCTGCAGAGGTACACTACTACCCAGGCGAGGATCTCTTATGAAGAGGTCCTATCAGAGGCGAGGATCCAAGAGGCTATAGGAGGAGGAGGAGCGAGACGTTCCAGCGCGAACGTTCCAGCCAGGACCCAGCAAGGAGCCGGAGGACCGATCCGCCGTCCAGGAGCGCAAGCGCAACAGAGGACAGCGCCGTACCAGGAGAAGGAGCTTCCGACCTGTCACTTCTGTAGAAAGAGGGGACACGTCATCCGAGACTGCAGAAAGAAGCTCGGGCTCTGCATGGTCTGTGGAGCCAGCCAGCACCTTGCTAGAGACTGCCCCCAGCGTAGAGACGCAGCACCCCAGACTGGACATAGGCCACCAGCAGCACCACTGAGGATCCAACCCCCAGCAGGAGGCCAGCGTCCCCCAACTACCGGAGGACAGCAGAGAGGACCACCCTTGGTCACACAGGAGGCACACTTCAACCAGGCCCGACAGCAGGCAGGAGGGCAGAGGCACGGACAAGCCTTTGCTTTAGCATCTATTGAAGAGGAACCAGAGGGAGAGGCTATAGCAGGTACAATTCTAGTTGCATCATTACCTGCGACTGCACTGTTTGATTCTGGAGCTACATTGTCATTTATATCTAGTAGATTTGTAGCAATGCATAGAGCAACTTTTCCCTTACCTTAGAGTTGGAGAATACTTACCGGAGGAGGCATCGTACCGGTTACCAGCACCATTAGAACATGCTCGGTAGTAGTTTGTGGTAGGGAGATGAGAGCGCGATTGTTGGTACTCCCAATGCCAGCTTTCGACGTTGTACTGGGCATGGACTGGTTAAGCCAGTACAATGCCGTGCTAGAGTGCCGGAAGGGTAGCGTTACTTTTAGACTGCCAGGACAACCGGAGTTTGGATTCATGCGAGGCACCATCGAGCAAGGAGTAGGACACGCAGCTGGAGCTTACATGGCGATGGAGACGGCACCCCCAGAAATCGTTGCAGAGTTCGAGGATGTTTTCCCAGATGAGTTGCCAGGCCTACCGCCTGATAGAGAGGTAGAGTTCACCATTGAGCTAATACCTGGAGCAGCACCGGTATCATCAAATGTGTACCGGTTGGCGAAGAAGGAGCTTGACGAGCTGAAGCTACAGCTAGAGGAGTTGCAGATCAAAGGATTCGTTCGTCCTAGTGCATCACCCTGGGGAGCACCAGTGCTGTTTGTACCAAAGAAGGACGGAACATTCCGGATGTGCATTGATTACAGAGCCCTTAATGCTCTGACTATCAAGAACAAGTACCCTCTACCACGAATCGACGATCTGTTCGACCAGCTGACAGGAGCAGTGGTGTTCACGAAGATCGACTTGAGATCGGGCTACCATCAGGTGAAGGTGCGAAGGGAGGACATTCCAAAGACAGCATTTACGACTCGTTATGGTCATTACGAGTTCCTAGTGATGCCTTTCGGATTGACAAATGCGCCTGTTGTGTTTATGAACCTGATGAACCGAGTCTTCCATGAGTATCTGGACCAGTTCGTGGTAGTCTTCATCGATGACATCTTGGTGTATTCGAAGAGCCACGAGGAGCACGGAGAGCATTTGAGGCTAGTGCTAGAGACGCTGAGACGAGAGAGGCTTTATGCCAAGCTGAGCAAGTGCGAGTTTCTCCTAGATCGTGTCGCATTTCTTGGACACGTTATCTCGGGAGATGGCATTTCAGTAGATCCTGTGAAGATTTCATCTGTAGAGACGTGGCCGACCCCTACCAACGTCACGGAGGTGAGGAGTTTCCTAGGACTTGCCGGATATTACCGGAGGTTCGTAGAGAACTTCGCAAGGATCGCAGAGCCGATGACCCGCTTGACCCGCAAGGATCAGGAGTTCACCTGGACAGAGGAGTGTCAGACGGCGTTCGATGAGCTGAAGAAGTGTCTGACTACAGCACCCATCTTGACCATACCTTCTGGACCCGGAGGATTCGTGATCTATAGCGATGCGTCCGGGAAAGGATTAGGATGCGTCTTGATGCAGCATGGGAAGGTTGTGGCCTATGCCTCTAGGCAATTGAGGACCTATGAGAAGAATTACCCCACCCACGACTTGGAGCTTGCCGCAGTGATCTTTGCTTTGAAGCTTTGGAGGCACTACCTGTACGGAGAGCGCGTGGAGATATTTACCGATCACAAGAGCCTTAAATACGTCTACACACAGAAGGACCTGAACCAGAGACAGAGACGTTGGCTCGAAGTGATGGCGGACTTCGAGATTGAGCTGCAGTACCATCCGGGAAAGGCTAATGTGGTAGCCGATGCTTTAAGCAGGAAGCCCATAGCATTTTTCCTGACTACCCAACAACATCTGTTGAGAGATCTAGAACAGTTGGGTATCGAAGTCGTCATGCCCGGAGTAGACGGCCAGATGTCAAGTTTTCAAGTGCAATCGACATTGGTGGAGAGAATCAAGGCTGCTTTGCCGACGGACGCCAGATTTCAGAGGCTTCGACAGAGGACAGAGGCTGGAATACAGACGGGACTGCGTATACACGAGGACAGGACCTTGAGATATGGAGATCGTCTCTATGTTCCGAATGGAGAGCTACGCCAGGAGCTGATGACGGAGGCCCACAGTTCAACCTATTCTATACATCCAGGAGGCACGAAGATGTACCAAGACCTGAGGCAGTACTACTGGTGGCACGGGATGAAGAGAGAGATAGCCCGCTTCGTGGCTAAGTGTCTGGTGTGTCAGCAAGTCAAGGCTGAGCATCAGAGGTCTGCCGGATTACTTCAACCACTCCCGATACCAGAGTGGAAATGGGAGCATATCACCATGGACTTCGTTACGGGTTTCCCGAGGAGTCCTAGTGGTCGCAATGCCGTATGGGTAATCGTAGATAGACTCACCAAGTTTGCCTACTTTTTACCCTTCAGGGTTGGGCAATCTACGGAAGTCTTGGCAGACATGTACATGAGGGAGATTGTACGCTTGCATGGAGTGCCAGTCAGTATCCTGTCTGACCGGGATACGAGGTTTACATCATACTTTTGGAGGAGTATGCAAGAGAGTCTTGGTACCCGCCTTAAGTTCAGTACTTCGTACCACCTGCAGACAGATGGACAGTCCGAGCGCACCATTCAGACGCTGGAGGATATGTTGAGGGCTTGCATGCTTGACTTCAGCGGTTCATGGGAGGACCACTTGCACTTGGTCGAATTTTCCTACAACAATAGCTATCAGGCGAGCATTCAGATGGCTCCCTATGAGGCATTGTATGGTAGGAAGTGTCGTTCCCCCGTATGTTGGAGCGATGTAGGCGAGAGGCAGATTCTAGGGCTAGAGTTGATCGTCCATACAGTGGAGAAGGTAAAGAAGATCCAGGGGCATCTACGAGCAGCACAGGACAGGCAGAAGCATTGGGCTAATGCGCATCGACGACCCCTAGAGTTCCAGGTGGGAGAACATGTGTTCCTGAAGATTTCACCTACCAGAGGAACCATCAGATTTGGAGGCAGAGGGAAGCTGAGTCCGAGGTACATCGGACCCTTCGATGTGCTAGAGCGCATCGGAGAAGTTGCTTACAGATTGGCCTTACCGCAGACACTGGAGGGAGTTCACGACGTCTTCCATGTATCTCAGCTGAGGAGATACATACCGGATCCTAGTCATGTGCTTGACCACTCGGAGATCACCGTTGGTCCAAGCTTGTCATACCAGGAGGAGCCGGTAGAGATCCTAGACCGAAGCGAGAAGGTACTGCGAGGCCAGACTATCCCTCTAGTTCGTGTCGCATGGAGGCATCATGCACCAGGTGAATCAACCTGGGAATGAGAGAACGATATTCGGCAACGTTTTCCCCATCTCTTCGAAGGCCTAGGTATGTCTTAATGTTTAATTTCATTCAACAGTTTTTCTATATGTCTGTTTTAATTTCGAGGACGAAATGCTCTAAGGAGGGTATGTTGTAAACCCCCTCGACCAGTAATTAGGGTTAAATAATTTAATTAGCATAATTAGGGTTAATTAGAATTGTTTATGATTTAATATATATAATATTATGATACTTGTGCAATGATTGATTGTTTTAGGATACTACCTTAGCTGTTGCCCTAAAACGAATTCCACATATTTGACCTAGACCTGTAAACCCCTCATATTGAACCTAGAATAAACCCCGGATACCGATTTTTGTGCCTGATTTTAGACGCACAAAAGTCGTTACAAACGTCCGTGCACAAATTAATTAAATTGCGTAATTACGTTCGTTGTCCGTTTCAATTGAAATTAAGACCCAACCTCAACCAGTTTTGACCAACCCAGATCACGATATTATTGTACACTGAGCCAGCTACACCAACGACCCTTGTCCAACCAAATTTAGACTCCCGGTTTTTAATTAAATTAAATTAGAAACACCGTAATATTAATTGCGAATTAATTAATGTGGAGACCTAACCTAAACGAAATTGGACCCAAATCCAACCCAAACCCACATCCACACCCACAAGCCTCATACAAAACACCAAACACCATCATAGACCAATGAGGAACACCAAACATGGTGTTTGATTTTATTAAATTCTTAGTGCAAATTAATTGTGCAAATACCAAATTGTTCAGGGACCTAATTACAAAATTGCAATGTGGTGTCCCCCTCTCATTGGCCCAAACCATCATGGAGAAAAGAAATGGTCATGACCAATCATATGCATTTGATTTTCCCCCCTTTCCTATGTACCTACACCACTTTATGTAGGGCACATCATGGCCCTACATTTTGAATGACTAAATCCTAGCCCTCCCCTCAACTTGTGGAAGCTTCCCCAACTCCCCAAACCCCACCTAAAGCCGGCCCTAATCCCTAGGCAGCCCCCCCTCACTCTCTCACCTGCATATACATGCTATTTAATCATTTAAATGAGAAACCAAAAACTAAAACCTAGCTAAACCCTAATATCCCCAACCAGCAGCCCTATCCTACCCGACCACCACGAGCTCGACCACCGCCACCAGCCTCCACCGACCGCCGCCATACAACTCGACCACCCCCGCCTGTCACCTCCCCACCTACCACCAGAATTTTCGGCCCCCACGACGCCGGAGTAGCTTCCCCGGCCGCCCGCACCGAGCCCAGCTCCCACAGCCCGCACACTTGAGCCGACCACCCGACCTGTTCGTGCTCCGCCACCCCCGCACCTCCGACCACCATACTTCACCGAAGCCTCCGCCAGCCAGTCCTCTTCCTCCCCACAAAATTTCGGCCGACGACGTCGACGCGCCGGAGAGATCTCGAGCCCGCAGCGTCGACGAGTCGAGAACCGCGGCTGCTGCCCGCAACCTCCCCGAGCCTCGCCGGAGCGCCGCCCGGCCACCCCCGCCTGCGACGACCGACCAACTCGACCCCCTCGACCTGAGGTACGACTTAGTGTGTAAATATTAGTATTTGTTCATGTATTTTGGTTTGCAAGTTTTCATACATATGAATCTCGTATTTTATAGTATTTAAATACATATATTAGGTATTCTAAATATATATGTATTCCTTTCTGTATTTTTACAGTATTTTAATGTATATACTGAGAGAAATTTCTGAGTTTTAATTTATATATATAAATGCTCTAATACAATTAATGAAGGTATATATATACATAGTATAGATATAAATACTTGATATGATCTAATACCTAAAGTATATATGTATATATGTATATATACATATATATATATATCCATAAATAAATATATATTTCTGAGAAATAAATAGTGTATGTATTTTTTCTACCCAAATTAATAATGGTGCATAAATATAAATAATGCTATATTTACTTTTGGTAAATACACATAATTATGTATGTATGTATGTATGAATGTACTTTTAAATAAATACTAAAATATTAACTATCTAATATTTATAGTATTAAATACATTTCTGGAAAAATAAAGTATTATTTTTGGTATGTACTATATTTCTATTTTTGGGTATATTTTAAATAATACATAAATATATAAGTACGTATTTTTTTTTATAAATAAAAATGTAGGTATATACATAGTATATATATACATGAGTTTAAATACCCTTTTTTTTATATACCTAATGTGTATATATATTAATATATATGTATATGAATGTATATATTTCAAGTTACCATGCTATATATGATTATGTATAAATAAATGATGTATTGGATATTATCTATTATATACACATATATGTATTTATTGAAAATAACATAATTACCAGTGTATTGCTAAATAATACATGAAAATATTTTGGTACTAATAAACAAAATATTATTTAATATATTTAAATATGATTTAGTGTGTATATAAATACTAGTATTAGCTGAATATACATACAGCCCCGACCCTGTGTCAGTTGTAGATACGGACAGATGTGTCCTAGTCGTGCTATTGTAGCGACTAATTTGGATATTACTATATCCTATATAGGATTTCTGGACACTACTGCCGAGACATCAGGAGCAGGGCTTTGGATTTCGCAGCTACCCGGGGCAGGCAAGTATACCTTGCTGATTTACTGCTTTAAATTTAAATGTTAAATATTTCAATTATACATGAACTGTGCGCATCCGAGATTGATTCGGGTGCAGTCGACATTGCGTCGATGAGTAGTGTACTTGACCAAGTTGCTAGTTGACTCAACCACTACTGCGAGGATATTCTGATATTCTTCTAGACAATGGCACTATACACATACCACGATGGTACATTCATATTGGGATGCAGGTTCGCGTACCCGATTCGCTATCGGTATGTACGACATGCATCACGGACTAGCATGTATTCTAGAGTAGCATAGTTGAGACTTGGCATCTAGATACGGTACACTCAAGTCGTATATTCGACTTGCGTATCTACATTGGGTGGGAAGGACAACTGACAGACGTATGGGATACCCCCATCGGACTCCGTGGTATCCAGAGGAACCACAGACCCGGTGACTCCCTATATTCAGACACCGCGCTCTTCGGAGTGTTACGGACGTATATACATTGCAGATACCACGTCCCTTAGAGTGTGGACGTTATATATATACAGATACCTCATTCTTCGGAATGATGGACGTTACAGATACCACACTCTAGAGGATGTTGGACGTTATGCCTACACCTACTTATACGTTCCTAGGTTGTCCTTATATTGCATTCACTTAGATGGTTAGCACACCCCCTCTTTACTTTTATTTCAGTACTATATCCAGCATGCATATTGTATCTTGTTACGTCCTTCTGAGGACCTGGTTATCTTTCAGATCTGGACGAGGCCTTTTATCCCACAGTTTACGGGCCAGGCATAGAGACGAGGTTTGCTCTGGACGAGGAGCTAGAGGTCCTTCCATCAGAGTACCCCTGATCAGATTGGTAGGACTTCCGCCTATGACTGGAGCTCCTTACCTAGTTAGATGTTGTTCCAGTCTCTCCTTATCAGTACTTTCATTTCAGATATTCAGTACTTTATTTCAGACTATCAGTACATTTGTAGTGGGTTTGTTCCCACCAGACTTATTTCAGTTGTACTATGTCAGTCGACTATGTTTCTTATATTCCAGTCTTTCATTTCAGTATTTACATGTTAACTGTGGATAAGATTAGACATTGCTTGTTGTTATTAGACTTGTTAGATTTAGGACAGCGTAGCACGCTTCGTCAGGATCCATTAAATTGGGATATCCTCGGAGTCGTGTCAGCTGGCCAATGCCACGTGGCCTGGTTCCATAATATTTTGGGACTGGGGCGTGACAGAAACATGAGACTATCAGCCTTTAAGCGAGGATGGCGTGACATTTAGTGGGACGCCACCCTGCTTGAATGTGAAAGGCTGCTTGAGTTCCATCCGGATCGGATCGGCCCCGGTGCCCCAGAGACCGCCCGTGGAACTGAGATCCGAAGATCACCTTTTTCAAGTTGTCCGAGACATGCAGGTCAGGGTCTTTCCAAATCCATATCTTGACATGATAATCCATGAGTTTATGTTCTGGGCGAGAATTTGCTCCATGAGCTGTGATCCTGATTCTCGTTCAGATATAAACTGGATGTGGTTATCATGTAGTATAACTTGACATACTTTTCTATTGTTGAATCAACTTGCCCTGATGCATTCTCCTGGTGCGAGGAGTGCCTTGGAGACCTAACGGTCCCGAGTACTTGCAGGTTCATTTCCACAGATAAACTATCTGATAGTCTTCTGGCTGACTCAATGCATGAACAATACACTTTCGTGTTACTTGCTTGTGGCATGATTGCGTGTGGCAATTACTGAGGCAAGGCAACATTCAAGTTAACATGTAAGCAGGCAAGCATGCATTCATAAACATTTTGTTTAGCTCGGGCCCGAAGGTAAGCCAAGTAGTAAAACCGTAAGTTAAAGTACTGAGCCATATTGCCTAGGGTCGTGCAGTGTAGCCGGGAGAAAGTGCCCGACAAAATGTATAATGTTAATATCGGTCTATTTGAGGCGTAGCAAGGTCCAGCGGCACAAGGCCAAGGTAGCATGCGAGGGTCTGAATATTAGCAATGTTTCACTTCCAAGTTCTAGCATAAGCAATACAAATTGGGATTATTCCCTTAGCTAGGTGCGTTGGATTCTTATTAGCATGCAGGGGGTGATACGCCTTAGCGACTAGCATGAATCATTCCATATTTTTATGTGTGTTGGCTAAGCAAAGACAAGTTCACCGTAGCCACCCACCTTAGCGATGATTCGCCTTAGTTGAGCGATACGTCGAGCGAGCCTCTGAAAGCCTAAGTCGTACTCCTGTAGGGACCAAGTCTGGATATCCTTTGCCTTAACCGAGTATTCTCACCTGAACAAAGCGGGTTGGGACATTTGCACTTTTGCCATTAGATTCGACAGTCCGCTTGAGCGGAACGAGATATTACAAGTAGTCCCATGGTTGTTCGATCGTTAGATGAAAAAAAAGATCTGTTTCGTCCTCAAGAGGACAATGAAGAATTATTAGGTCCAGAAGTACCATAACTTAGTGCTATTGGAGTTTTGATGTATCTTGCAAATTGTACAAGACCTGATATAGCATTATTTGTAAATTTACTGGCAAGATATAGCTTGGCACCAACAAAACGATATTGGAATGGTGTTAAACATATATTACGTTATCTTCGCTGAACAACATACATGGGCTTGTTTTACTCAAAAAATTCAGAATCATAAGTTATGGGTCATGCTGATGCTGGTTATCTATCTGACCCATATAAAGGAAGATCTCAGAGTGGATATGTGTTTACTTGTGGTGGTATTGCAATATCATGGCGTTCGATAAAACAAATATTAGCAGCTACTTATTCTAATCACTCAAAAACTCTGGCATTGCATGAAGCAAGTCGAGAGTGCATATGGTTGAGAATGATGGTTCAGCATATCCGAGAATCATGCAGGTTATCTTCAACAAATAATACTTCGATGATATTGTATGAAGATAATGCTGCTTATGTTGCATAAATATGAAATAACTACATCAAATCTGACAGAACGAAGCATATATCACCAAAAAATTTCTACACTCACAAACTACAGAAGAATGGTTACATTGACGTTCAGCAGATACAATCGAGTAAAAATTTTGTAGATTTATTCACTAAAGCATTGCCAACCACAACATTCAGAAAGATGATTCAGAATATTGAAATGCGTGATCACAAATTCTCATATTGTACTCTTTTTTCTTCGTCCAAGTTTTTATCCCACTAGATTTTTCTTGGCAAGGTTTTAATAAGGCAGTATATCACGCTTACAAATTTTATATGAATATGTACAATTTTTTCTTCGTCCAAGTTTTTATCCCACTGGATTTTACTTGACAATGTTTTAACGAGGCATATTCCATAAATATTGGACATCCAAGGTAGAGTGTTATAAAAAATGTATATGGATGTCCAAATAAAGAACTTATAACTCTTAGTTTTGGATTACTCTCTTAAATAGAGAACTTGTAACTCTTGACTTTTGGGTTACTCTCTTAAGCTTATAAATAGAGAGCTTGTAATGTATTTTTATAGAAGGAATTGAAAAAATGAAATAGCTCTTCACTCTCTCACTCTCTATTATTCTGTAAGTACTCACTTTATTTTGTGCAAGTTTTAACATAACTAAGTCTGTATCAATAGGAGTAGGACTTGATTATATGAAATTACAAGTTATCCTTATCTAGTTGTCTTATCCATGATAATAAAAAAACTCGATGTATCTTAATTTCTATTTAAATTAAAGAGTGTAAGTATTAACTAAATCCTCTACTATCCATATAGTGATATGCTATCAATATATATATATATATATATATATATATATATATATATATATATATATATATATATATATTATTTTCCAGAGAACAAGGAAACTAAAAAAATAAAATGGTTACAAGCCTCCGGGGAAGTCGTGCACGAAGCACTGTCCTAAGAGTTGATCCGAGGTCTAAGTGCAGATGTTTCTCGGAGGCTCCTAGTGGTAAAATCCTCTGACTACCAGGTTTTCTTCGTCGCACACAACTCGGAGAGAGAGACAGAACTTAGCTCTACCCAGAGCAAGTATTTAGAGATCAGAATGTGGTTTGAGAAAGGAACAAAAGAGAGGTTTTACGTAGGATAATTATCTGTCAGGAAAGAAGGAGGAGGTGACCACAATATAAAGGCAGACCAAAGACACAACCAACCGACAAGAGATTAAATGGCTCTTAAAATTAGCCATTAAAGTAAAATAACAAAAAGAAATAAACATGGAGGAATGGCTGTCAAAAGAGCTGTTACAAGGGTTCAATGAACCTGGACATGGTGCCTCTACGTTCAAATTTGAATGAGTCAAATGGTTCAAAAAATAAAGAGGAGCAAAAAGATTTTTTTGGATCCCAGCCCGAACCCGAAGAGTAAATTAGATCGGCATTCGATGCCCGCAGGTGTGGGCACATACCCGCACCCGTTACGCGCGCCGAACCGAACCAAGCCGAGCCGGCCGGCTGCGGTGGCGCGCGCGTGTAGCCCAAGGGGTTCCCCATACAACATCTTTAAGAAAGCAATGAAGAGAAACTAATATATACATACAAGGAGGGGTTGGCCCATCGATGTGGGACTAAAGGAAAGAAGAAAGTTGAACTTTTGCTCAAGCAAAGCTAACAATCCCCCCCCCCCAAAGGTCAAGTTCCAAAATAGAAGTGACAAAAAAATTAAAAAAAAAGAGTTTCTGGGCAGGTATATACTATGCATAGATGAGATGGACTACAGCCTTGAATTTTACTTAGTGACTATTGTCTTTGTCTGAAGAAGTGCTTGATGTACTATGCCTTGAATCAGACTTCTTTCACCAGATTCAGAAAAATAGCACACATAGTACGCTAGAGGTTCTGGGTCTAACGGGTGGCACTTTTGGTTGGCCATGCGCACAAATTCTAAATTTCTGAGAGTTGTTTGGGATCGCCCTGTCCCATAGTCGCGGCCTTCACGACCTCTCATATAGGTAAGTTCTTAAGGGTTGGTGATAGGTTTCAACTCCGCATATCAGCTTGGACCTATTAAGAGTTTTAAAACTCATCCTAACCATATCACTCAAGAACACTATCACTATAGGGATGGAGAATCATTGTACGCATGCACAGCCACTTGGGCAATATAGAATAAGATTTTAATCTCAGGTCAGTGTTCTATAAAAGTCACCTAAGTCCAGCTTGTTCCTACCCATTGAACCGGCTTCTTGGGATCTCCAGTCAGACTCGGTTGGGTTGCCCCTGCTGGTGACTTTACTTATGGGCTTAAACCCATCCCCCTCGATGATTCTAGGATCAAAGTCCTAGACAGACCCTTCGTCAAGTGGTTTGCAAGATTCTTTTCTGACTTTATATAGTCAAGAACCACATATTTGCCCAATAGGCTCTTCATAGACTTAAAGCACAGCTGCAGGTGCTTGTTCATCTTAGCATTCACAGAATCATGCTTTAGTAGTTCCATAACAGATTTATTATCACAGTTTATAAAAATTGTAGGAACATGATTAATAGAAACAAGTATATGCATAATAAGATTTCTTAGCCATTTGGCTTCTGTACATGTAGTGTCCAAGGCTATCATTTTGGAGTCCATTATACTCCTAGCTATGATAGTTTTTTTACACGAGCCCCAGGAGATTGCAGCTCCTCCTAGAGTGAAAATATATCCAGTAGTGGATTTTATATCATGTGAGTCAGTTATCTAGTTTTCATCTGAATAACCTTCTATGATATCAAGGTGTCTAGTATAGTGCAACATATAATCTAGAGTACCCCTAAGATATCTGAAAACTCTTTCTAACGCTGTCCAGTGTAACTGATTTGGGTTACTAGTATATCTACTTAGTCTTCCAATAGCAAATGCAATATCAGGTCTGGTCCTGTTTGATATATACATGAGAGAACCTATTATCTTAGATATCTGTATTATTCCCTGGGAGAACCCTCATTCTTCTTGAGAACAATACTACTGTCATAAGGAGTAAGGGCAAACTAAAATTTTTTTAGCATTTTCTTGATAGAGTGTGCTAAGGATAGAGTATAACTCTCCTTATATTTGGACAGTTGCATGCCTAGAATCAAGTTGGCTTCACCTAGATCTTTAAAATCAAACTGGCTGGATAAATAGTCCTTGGTATTAGTTATCAATTCTAGTAATGATCCAAAAATAAGAATGTCATCTATATACAAACATAAGATGACACAACTTTCATCTAAAATTTTGGAGTATATACATTTGTCATACTCATTTGGCACGAACCCATATTCTGAGATGACTATGTCAAATTTGTTGTACCATTGTTTGGGAGCTTGTTTTAGGCCATAAAGAGATTTAGCTAATCTGTAAACTTTTTTTTCTTGGCCTTTAGCAATAAAACTTTCAGGCTGCTCCATGTAGATTTCTTCCTCTAGGTATCCATTTAGAAATATTGTCTTTACATTCATTTGATGGATTAGCATATTATAAATAGATGCTAAGGCTAGAAAGGTTCTGATAGAGGTGATCCTAGCTACAGGTGAGTAGGTATCAAAATAATCTAATCCCTTTTTCTGGGTAAAACATTTGGCTACTAATCTAGCCTTGTATTTTTCTATGGTACCATCGACTCTAAGTTTCTTTTTTAATATCCACTTACAACCTATGGGTTTACTACCTAAAGGTAGGTTTGCTAGAAACTAAGTATTTTTTTCCATGATGGAGTTATACTCACTGTTAATGGCTTCTTTCCAGAAAGGGGCATCAGGAGAAGATATTGCTTCTTCATAAGTTGAGGGATCACCCTCTATCAGAAAGGTGAAGAAACCTTCTCCTAAGTTCTTTTCAATTCCTTCTTTTTTACTCCTTCTAGGTTCTATATTTTGTTTAGGTTTTGAACTAGATATTTGAACATGAGAGATAGTGGACGGAGCAAGAGAGGAGCTGGAGGGAGAGAAAGAAATTCTATCTGTAAAGGGATATATATTCTCAAAGTAAACTGCATCTCTTACTTCTATAATAGTATTGTTAGAGATTTTATTTACTTCTGAGTGAGTAACAAGAAATCTATTGGCATTGCTATCTAGGGTGTAACCTCCGATTTCTAATTTCCGAAATAATTAGATTTTTATTTTATTTTAAATATCAGATTTATAAAATATTTACCTTGAAATTCTAGTATTAGATTTTGAACAATGTTTGGTTTTAGAAGGTAATTTATAATCTTGTATAAAAATCATTTTTTCTAAATGTTGATTTATTATAGAATAAATAAATAAATGATATTATATATAATACTCTGGCTTCGAATATTTATTGGCTTGAAATCATAAACTTTTTGTTTAGTAAAATTATTGAAAGACTAGTTGTTTTCATAATAAATTTTTAATATCCATTGGATTAGTAAATAAGTAAATTACATAATTTCTAGGGTTTTGAAATAGGGATTTAATTAGTAGCATTTGGAATTAGTTAGCCTTGGAAGCCCTTAAAACATTTTTCTTAAATTATATTTTTCTATTAAATTTACCAGTTTACCGTCTCCCATTCACACCCTCATTTTTTCCCACATAAAAAACCCATTTATATATATATTCTGGGCCATTCATTATTGGGCCAATCCTCACCCTTTATCCCACACCCTCTCTCCCTATTTAAGTCCCTGTTCACCATTCCCTAGAAACCCTAGCTAGCCCTCATAATTTCCCACAAGCCAACAAGCCACCACCATTTTGTGTGCTCGTGTCCGTGTGTCCAGCATCACCGTGTCAGCCGTGATGGCCTCGGGTCCGACCCCGGGTGTCCCACCGTATCCATTCATTTCCAGTGTCCGGTTACAATATTACAACCTGATTTTTTTGTGTCCGACACACCCGGACACGTCCACCCAATACCTGTACACCCAACCCTGTGTCCAACACCCAGACACGTCCATCCCTGTATAGTATACCACCCTCGTGTCCAGCCCGGACACGTCCACAGTACAGCAACCCAACGTGTCCTGCCCCGGACACGATCCACAGACACGATCCACCCAGAAATCCCAAAAACCTAACCCTAACCTAGATCTACCGCCGGTGGCCACGCCTCACCCACGCAGCCGCCTCGAAGCCGCCGCCGCTCTCGAGTTCCACGCCGCCGCCTCCTCGAGCAGAGCACCGCCGCTCTCGGGTTTCCACCGCCGTGGCCGCCTCGGATCCGTCGACCGCCGCCGCTCTCGAGATCCAGCCGCCGCGAGACCGAGCAGATCCGCTGAGCTTCGCTGCCGCCGGTGACCGCCGCCTCGGATCTCCTCGACTTCGTCGAGCCGTGGCCGCTGTCTCCTCGAACCGAGCACCGCTGTCCCCTCGAACCGAGCACCCGCCGCCACAGCAGATCCGCCGAACGTTCGACCGCCGCCCGAGACGAACGTCGACCGCCGACGCCCTGCCCGGCCCGACCTCGACGGAACCCCCTCACCGACGTGAGTTCCCTTCCCCTTCCTTCTTTCTTTCGACTCAGTGCTGTAGTTAGTTTAGATTTAATAAATTGGTTAAGTATATGTAATTAGTTATATTAATTAGTTAGTTAATAGATAATTAGTTTAATTAATTCTCTGATTAGATTAGTTAATTATTTTGTTAATCAGTTAATTAAATTATTAATCAGTTAATTACTTACTAATCAGTAGATTATTTATTAATCAGTTGATTAAGCTATTAATCAGTATTAATTTATTAATCAGTAGTAATTAGTAATCAGTTAATTAATTTCATAATCAATTAGTTAATTAATGTAATTAGTTTAGTTTAATAATAAATAGTTTAGTTATATGTAAGTAGTTAATTAATGTGTAATTAGTTGGTTAATATAAAATTAGTTTTATTGTTTATAATGTATAAATTTAGTTATTATTATGTGTGAATTTAGTTATGTATATATATAAGGATTTTGATTATGTAAAATATAATAAAATTCTAGATTTTTATAATTTATTAAAAAAAATATATATATAGTTTCAATAATAAAATTTGTTCAAAATTTGTTTAATTGGATCGGTGACCGATTTTACTATAAATGAAAATATATTGACTTTTACATAAATTCTAGATCTTTATAAATAAACTTTTAATTGTAATTATTGTTCAAAATAATTTCGAAACGGTTTTTATTAACTAAGGTGTTACCTTAATTACGAACAATCGACCCATTTCTCTTATTAGCCTGGAATCCTTATCTCGGTTTCGTGCCGAACTCCGATCATGGACTTCTTTATATAGTTTCTAGCTATTTGGACTGCTCTGGACCCATTGGAACTAACTGCTACTTCAATTGGGATCACCTTGAGAAGTGTGGCATTATGTACATTCTCTGATTAGTTAAATATATATATAAAAATATTTGATTGATATATATATACAAATATATATTTTTGGTATAAAAATATATATGTTGATATACATCTATTTAGTGTATATACACAAATATGTATTTTGTACAAATTACAAATAGACACTTATATATAATATTATATATGTTTTATTGGTATATACTCTGAGTGTAAATGTGTATTATATACGTATCCCTACTAGATGACCCTAGTTGACTAGAGCCATACCTGGCACGGCCCTGAGTTCGATGTTTTGTGTTGTGTTAGTATAACACCTGATGCAAATAATTGTATTGATATATTTTAGGACTGTTGGATCCTCCAGACGATACTCTGGGACAGGATATTGGTTTTACCAGCTAAGGACCCAAGGCGAGTACATTCTCTGATTAGTTTCTAATTTATGATATCTCCTATGTTCACTGTATCTACTGTAAATATGCATGCTCTTGACACGCTGGTTACACGGATTGGTATACACGGATCTCGTCATGAGATGTTATTCCTTATTCATGGTGTAGCTTGTACAAGACTTGTTTCATTGATATCTTGTGCATGTACAGACACTGATTTCCGGGGAGATTTGCTACCTCCCTAGGGAATTCCGTGCCATAGCGTACCATGATTGGATCTACTATACCAGTCGGGGGTGGGGAGTATTTTAGTGTAGATATGTGATCATACCCAACTTTTTATTCATCATAGCTCACCCCATATCTCACGTCGGGTGCGGCCTGACCATCTCCGTGCCTCATAGCTGTTACGTGTGATTAGCCTGACCTCTACATGCATCATAGCTAACCAACGGTTAGCCTGACCTTCCATGAATCATATTTAATCACATGTAACCAGCCTGATCAAGTTCCCAAGCCGATCACATATTGAAGCTAGTACTCACACACTTAGTCATAGGTTTCTTGCTCATTGACATATTGTTTCTTTTCCTGCATTTACTTACAGTATTTTCAGTATTTTTTTCATTGTATATTTCTCGTACCTATACATGCATCTGGTATATTTCCATCTAGAACTGCTACATAGTTTATGTCATTAATATAGAACTGCTATTTAGAGATGTACTTTGCTCCTTCCTGACTGAAAAATATTTTTCCAGACTGTGACCTTAGTGGACTTGTTTCTGACACTTGGGGATTGGTTGTTACTGATTTCAGGTATGATTATTTTGTCAGTAGACTTGTGTTGTATTCTTTTGTTTCTTCAAATTCTTATTGTGCTGTAGTTGTGATTGAGTATGTTGTTCAATTTATAGTGTTATCCGTGTCTCCTTATGGAGTTGGATACTAGTGTGAGATTATTTAGATAGTACTTGACCTAGACAGCGTTCTACCGCCGATGCTGCGGCGTAGGCTGGACGTACCCACGCACTCGTGCCCCTAAACTTGGTGCGGGTCGTGACATGTTTTTAGTGGTGGCCCATGCAGGTCAGACTTCGCTAGTTGTGCGATGTCGTGGTAGTGCGACGTCATAGTTGTACTACTGCATACCTGCTATTGAATATAGGACATAGGATACTAGGATGAGAGAGGATACTCAATCACAAATTCTTGAGAGATTCCTGGGACGACCCCTTGAGAATCTTATTATAATTTCCAATTTAAATCTTTTTCCTTGTTTTCGTCCGCTCTTGCTTGTTATTATTGAGCTTGATTCTTGTTGATCAGTAATTAAATTAAAATCTTGGTATCATTGTTGAGTTTGATTCTTGTTGACCAGTTGTTAACTTTAATTCCTGGTATCGTTGTTGAGTTGATTTCATATTGAGATGAATTTTACGGACTAGAATTTATGGTATCATCTGATGACATATATTGCTGAGGACAGTGAGAAAGGTAAAACGTCTACTTTGGTTATGGAACCTAGAGTTTATCGCAGCCATATTAGCTGTCGTAACGAGAACGTAGGGACCTAACTTGGATGTACATACTTTAGTTATGAGATTTAGAGTTTCTCGCAGTCATACCGGTTGGCGTGGCGAGGATTCTAGATGACATGATTATAGGGTTGTATATCTTAGTTATGGAACCTGTCGTTTATCGCATCTATGCTTACTGGCGTGGCGAGGATTCTGAGTGTCATGATTTCTGACAGACGTGTATGATTATCAGGTTGTATCTTAAATTGGTTCTTAAAGTATCATCTCAAGACTTATCTATTTATGTTATTCCAGGACTTTGTTCCATCGCTTCTTTTCTTTACTAGCAGTAAAGATACCTTCCGTCCTTAACCCAGTTCTTTGAGCCTTATTTTTTTAAGGATCCTTGTTAGTGTGATAATTAGTGACTTGCAATTTTGGTTGTGTCTTGTATTAGTTTGACTGAGTGTGACTTGTGAGTTTGTAAGTGTTTCTTAGTTGGATATGTGAGCAGTAGGATTTAATTTAGAGTTAGCCCTTAGCATAGTACCTTGTAATAATGGTTCTAGGAGAAGTATCATTAGAGACTGAGAGTTAAGGAGAGTATAGAGTATCAGTGATAGTTCTCAGAGTTAGTATCAGAGCCAATTACCTGTCCTGGATAATCATGATTATGTAATTGAGTGATCTATGTAAACGATTAAGTATCCAGGAATTGTGTTAAGGATTTATGGAGCATGATGTTCAATTTGATGAATGATATCGGAAATATTAAAGGTAAAGAAATGTATATGCATAAAGGGTTTAATGAGATGTCATAAGTAGAGAAATATCAGGATTAGTAATGAAAGTTGTGAAGTGTATCACAAATTAGTTTAACAGGCTGTAAAAGGACTAAGAGATATGCTTATACTTCAATCGAGATATAGAACCATATGCCTGCCCATGAGAGTAAAGAAACATGAGTATTATAGAAGGTACGGGTAAACATGAGTTCTAATGAGCTTGATGAGATGATTCATTAATGAAGCTAGTAATATAATACCAAGGGTGCTAATGATTCTATATCAAGGATTTGTCAAGAATGACGTTAATAACAGTAAGCACCCTGTATGATGATAAATTAGATGATATACCAGTTGACATAAATTGAAAATCATGAAAGAAATTACAAGTGATGATAACTTTGATCATTGGAGATAATGGTGTAAGTGATTCAGGCAGTACAATTTTAGTACACACTTATAGACACTAGATGCATTGAGTGCACCTCGAGTATTAGAGACTACGAGCACTTATACGTAAATTGGTGGATTTATAAATTAAAGAGTGGAAATGAATTTTTGAGAATTTTTGAGAAGTTGGGATTGTGTCATTAAAATTTTGAGGATTTCAAATATGAATTCAATAAACATGGTTAAGGCTACAAAGATTTTAGAAGTGATTAAATTTTATTTCGATGTTGAGTATCTGACTTTGAGGAGGTATATGCAAATTATTTTAAGTTGATCGAGAAGTTAAACCTTGATGATTATTTTGAGGATTAAATTTTATGGTAGATGAGAAATATGAATATTAATATATGAGTAGATGATATACATGTGTAAGGATCTGTGGCTTGAGTATGCTTGAGATGGCACCACAAACAGACTTGGGTGTCCATCTAGAGTTGTATTAGAGAGAGCAGTGCTTAGTGTGTTGTGTTGCACTTGGCGTGCACTTGAGTGATAAGAACAACGAGTATAGACAATTATAGTAGGTAAGAGAGCTAGTAGTGGTTGTGCTTGTAGTAGAAACAGTGGTACCTAAAGGGATAGGAGTATCAAACCTTGAATGCATCTTTGACCTATGATTGTGCTAGAGGTCCTTGGTATCAGATTTTAGTATAAATAAACAGGTGTGTGCAATACGGATATATTCATGGATTTTATGGATTAATGATTAGTTGATATGGGTACCAGTGCACAGGAATAGGAATTAGATAGTGAATGTGCTAGAGTTAAGAGTATGTTAGAGATAGGAGATACCGCAAGAAATATGTTAGCAGGTTCTTTCTTTTTCTCATGTTGTTTTTGTCTTCTGATTGATTGATTCCCTAGTACCGTGGTTTGTATTTGTGATTTTTGATTGATTGTAGCTAGTAGTACACCCTGGCAGAGGCTGCAATACCATGACAAAAGATACATGACCTATATATTTTCTTAGATTGTATGGCTGTAGGTAGAATTTTCTTAAACCACGATCATTGAGGTTTAGACCATAGCAAAGATTTTGAGAAGATTATGATTGGACGAAAGGGACAAGAAGATTTAAAATTTAAGGATAAGCATTCATTTAAATAAAGAGTTAATGAGTAATATAACGGAATTGATGGACCATTAATTTTACGAAAATTGAGGTATGATTGAAATTCGAGGATAAACATTAACTTAAATAGAGAGTTAAGAAATTCACAGGGAAAAATTGAGGATTTATTAATTTTAGGAAGGTCTTGATATGATTGATTATTAAAATTTGAGAAAATTTGGGAAATTATCATTTTATCTATTTGATTGCAAAATAGAAATTTGAAATTCTATATTATGAATGTTGCATTGAAGATTCTGAAAGTATCGCATCGTTGAGTAATTGAGGAAAAAGAAAATCAGGAAATAAAAATTGTTAATGGAATAGTGCCAAATTCAATTCTCGGGATGAGGATTTATATTTGAATAAGCATCAATTAAATTTGAGTTAGAGGAATAGGATGATTGATGGATTAGTATTTAAAATTTAAATTGGGATACAGATTTTTAAATGTTATAAATATACATTGATTGGAATTCAATTGGAGGATTGGATATTAAAATCCTTGAGTAATTAGATACAAAAAAAAAAAAAAAAAAAATTTAGGAGATTATTACATAAAGGGGATTTGATTTTTAACTTAAAGATTTTCAGGAATTTGATGTTATAGGACTTTGAAAGGTTGAGAAATAACAATATAGAATTACTTCATGATTGTTTGGCTTGAAATTTAAATTTTGATAGAAATAATATAATGTGTAAATGCAAATATTGAGGATCTTAAATTTCGAGGACGAAATTTTTCTAAGGTGGGTAGACTTGTAACCTCCAATTTCTAATTTTCGAAATAATTAGATTTTTATTTTATTTTAAATATCAGATTTATAAAATATTTACCTTGAAATTCTAGTATTAGATTTTGAACAATGTTTGGTTTTAGAAGGTAATTTATAATCTTGTATAAAAATTATTTTTTCTAAATGTCGATTTATTATAGAATAAATAAATAAATGATATTATATATAATACTCTGGCTTCGAATATTTATTGGCTTGAAATCATAAACTTTTTGTTTAGTAAAATTATTGAAAGACTAGTTGTTTTCATAATAAATTTTTAATATCCATTCGATTAGTAAATAAGTAAATTACATAATTTCTAGGGTTTTGAAATAGGGATTTAATTAGTAGCATTTGGAATCAGTTAGCCTTGGAAGCCCTTAAAACATTTTTCTTAAATTATATTTTTCTATTAAATTTACCAGTTTACCGTCTCCCTTTCACACCCTCATTTTTTCCCACATGAAAAACCCATTTATATATATATATATTCTGGGCCATTCATTATTGGGCCAATCCTCACCCTTTATCCCATACCCTCTCTCCCTATTTAAGTCCCTCATCACCATTCCCTAGAAACCCTAGCTAGCCCTCACAATTTCCCACAAGCCAACAAGCCACCACCATTTTGTGTGCTCGTGTCCGTGTGTCCAGCATCACCGTGTCAGCCGTGATGGCCTCGGGTCCGATCCCGGGTGTCCCACCGTATCCATTCATTTCCAGTGTCCGGTTACAATATTACAACCTGATTTTTTCGTGTCCGACACACCCGGACACGTCCACCCAATACCTGTACACCCAACCCTGTGTCCAACACCCGGACACGTCCATCCCTGTACAGTATACCACCCTCGTGTCCAGCCCGGACACGTCCACAGTACAGCAACCCAACGTGTCCTGCCCCGGACACGATCCACAGACACGATCCACCCAGAAATCCCAAAAACCTAACCCTAACCTAGATCTACCGTCGGTGGCCACGCCTCACCCGCGTCGAGCCCTCGTCGAGTCGTCGACCGCCGCGTCGAGCTCGGAGATCCGCCTCGGACCGCCTCAGATCCGTCGATCTTCGCCGCCGCGTCGAGCCGAGCACCGCCGCCGAGCTTCGACCGGACGCAGCCGCCTCGAAGCCGCCGCCGCTCTCGAGTTCCACGCCGCCGCCTCCTCGAGCCGAGCACCGCCGCTCTCGGGTTTCCACCGCCGTGGCCGCCTCGGATCCGTCAACCGCCGCCGCTCTCGAGATCCAGCCGCCGCGAGACCGAGCAGATCCGCCGAGCTTCGCTGCCGCCGGTGACCGCCGCCTCGGATCTCCTCGACTTCGTCGAGCCGTGGCCGCTGTCTCCTCGAACCGAGCACCGTTGTCCCCTCGAACCGAGCACCCGCCGCCACAGCAGATCCGCCGAACGTTCGACCGCCGCCCGAGACGAACGTCGACCGCCGACGCCCTGCCCGGCCCGACCTCGACGGAACCCCCTCACCGACGTGAGTTCCCTTCCCCTTCCTTCTTTCTTTCGACTCAGTGCTGTAGTTAGTTTAGATTTAATAAATTGGTTAAGTATATGTAATTAGTTATATTAATTAGTTAGTTAATAGATAATTAGTTTAATTAATTCTCTGATTAGATTAGTTAATTATTTTGTTAATCAGTTAATTAAATTATTAATCAGTTAATTACTTACTAATCAGTAGATTATTTATTAATCAATTGATTAAGTTATTAATCAGTATTAATTTATTAATCAGTAGTAATTAGTAATCAGTTAATTAATTTCATAATCAATTAGTTAATTAATGTAATTAGTTTAGTTTAATAATAAATAGTTTAGTTATATGTAAGTAGTTAATTAATGTGTAATTAGTTGGTTAATATAAAATTAGTTTTATTGTTTATAATGTATAAATTTAGTTATTATTATGTGTGAATTTAGTTATGTATATATATAAGGATTTTGATTATGTAAAATATAATAAAATTCTAGATTTTTATAATTTATTAAAAAAAAAATATATATAGTTTCAATAATAAAATTTGTTCAAAATTTGTTTAATTGGATCGGTGACCGATTTTACTATAAATGAAAATATATTGACATTTACATAAATTCTAGATCTTTATAAATAAACTTTTAATTGTAATTATTGTTCAAAATAATTTCGAAACGGTTTTTATTAACTAAGGTGTTACCTTAATTACGAACAATCGACCCATTTCTCTTATTAGCCTGGAATCCTTATCTCGGTTTCGTGCCGAACTCCGATCATGGACTTCTTTATATAGTTTCTAGCTATTTGGACTGCTCCGGACCCATTGGAACTAACTGCTACTTCAATTGGGATCACCTTGAGAAGTGTGGCATTATGTACATTCTCTGATTAGTTAAATATATATATAAAAATATTTGATTGATATATATATACAAATATGTATTTTTGGTATAAAAATATATATGTTGATATACATCTATTTAGTGTATATACACAAATATGTATTTTGTACAAATTACTAATAGACACTTATATATAATATTATATATGTTTTATTGGTATATACTCTGAGTGTAAATGTGTATTATATACGTATCCCTACTAGATGACCCTAGTTGACTAGAGCCATACCTGGCACGGCCCTGAGTTCGATGTTTTGTGTTGTGTTAGTATAACACCTGATGCAAATGATTGTATTGATATATTTTAGGACTGTTGGATCCTCCAGACGATACTCTGGGACAGGATATTAGTTTTACCAGCTAAGGACCCAAGGCGAGTATATTCTCTGATTAGTTTCTAATTTATGATATCTCCTATGTTCACTGTATCTAGTGTAAATATGCATGCTCTTGACACGCTGGTTACACGGATTGGTATACACGGATCTCGTCATGAGATGTTATTCCTTATTCATGGTGTAGCTTGTACAAGACTTGTTTCATTGATATCTTGTGCATGTACAGACACTGATTTCCGGGGAGATTTGCTACCTCCCTAGGAAATTCCGTGCCATAGCGTACCATGATTGGATCTACTATACCAGTCGGGGGTGGGGAGTATTTTAGTGTAGATATGTGATCATACCCAACTTTTCATTCATCATAGCTCACCCCACATCTCACGTCGGGTGCGGCCTGACCATCTCCGTGCCTCATAGCTGTTACGTGTGATTAGCCTGACCTCTACATGCATCATAGCTAACCAACGGTTAGCCTGGCCTTCCATGAATCATAGCTAATCATATGTAACCAGCCTGATCAAGTTCCCAAGCCGATCACATATTGAAGATAGTACTCATACACTTAGTCATAGGTTTCTTGCTCATTGACATATTATTTCTTTTCCTGCATTTACTTACAGTATTTCCAGTATTTCTTTCATTGTATATTTCTCGTACCTATACATGCATCTGGTATATTTCCATCTAGAACTGCTACATAGTTTATGTCATTAATATAGAACTGCTATTTAGAGATGTACTTTGCTCCTTCCTGACTGGAAAATATTTTTCCAGACTGTGACCTTAGTGGACTTGTTTCTGACACTTGGGGATTGGTTGTTACTGATTTCAGGTATGATTATTTTGTCAGTAGACTTGTGTTGTATTCTTTTGTTTCTTCAAATTCTTATTGTGCTGTAGTTGTGATTGAGTATGTTGTTCAATTTATAGTGTTATCCGTGTCTCCTTATGGAGTTGGATACTAGTGTGAGATTATTTAGATAGTACTTGACCTAGACAGCGTTCTACCGTCGATGCTGCGGCGTAGGCTGGACGTACCCACGCACTCGTGCCCCTAAACCGGGTGCGGGTCGTGACATGTTTTTAGTGGTGGCCCATGCAGGTCAGACTTCGCTAGTTGTGCGATGTCGTGGTAGTGCGACGTCATAGTTGTACTACTGCGTACCTGCTATTGAATATAGGATATAGGATACTAGGATGAGAGAGGATACTCAATCACAAATTCTTGAGAGATTCCTGGGACGACCCCTTGAGAATCTTATTATAATTTCCAATTTAAATCTTTTTCCTTGTTTCCGTCCGCTCTTGCTTGTTATTATTGAACTTGATTCTTGTTGATCAGTAATTAAATTAAAATCTTGGTATCATTGTTGAGTTTGATTCTTGTTGACCAGTTGTTAACTTTAATTCCTGGTATCGTTGTTGAGTTGATTTCATATTGAGATGAATTTTACGGACTAGAATTTATGGTATCATCTGATGACATATATTGATGAGGACAGTGAGAAAGGTAAAACGTCTACTTTGGTTATGGAACCTAGAGTTTATCGCAGCCATATTAGCTGTCGTGACGAGAACGTAGGGACCTAACTTGGATGTACAGACTTTAGTTATGAGATTTAGAGTTTTTCGCAGCCATACCGGTTGGCGTGGCAAGGATTCTAGATGACATGATTATAGGGTTGTATATCTTAGTTATGGAACCTGTCGTTTATCGCATCTATGCTTACTGGCATGGCGAGGATTCTGAGTGTCATGATTTCTGACAGACGTGTATGATTATCAGGTTGTATCTTAAATTGGTTCTTAAAGTATCATCTCAAGACTTATCTATTTATGTTATTCCAGGACTTTGTTCCATCGCTTCTTTTCTTTACTAGCAGTAAAGATACCTTCCGTCCTTAACCCAGTTCTTTGAGCCTTATTTTTTTAAGGATCCTTGTTAGTGTGATAATTAGTGACTTGTAATTTTGGTTGTGTCTTGTATTAGTTTGACTGAGTGTGACTTGTGAGTTTGTAAGTGTTTCTTAGTTGGATATGTGAGCAGTAGGATTTAATTTAGAGTTAGCCCTTAGCATAGTACCTTGTAATAATGGTTCTAGGAGAAGTATCATTAGAGACTGAGAGTTAAGGAGAGTATAGAGTATCAGTGATAGTTCTCAGAGTTAGTATCAGAGCCAATTACCTGTCCTGGATAATCATGATTATGTAATTGAGTGATCTATGTAAACGATTAAGTATCCAGGAATTGTGTTAAGGATTTATGGAGCATGATGTTCAATTTGATGAATGATATCAGAAATATTAAAGGTAAAGAAATGTATATGCATAAAGGGTTTAATGAGATGTCATAAGTAGAGAAATATCAGGATTAGTAATGAAAGTTGTGAGGTATATCACAAATTAGTTTAACAGGCTGTAAAAGGACTAAGAGATATGCTTATACTTCAATCGAGATATAGAACCATTTGCCTGCCCATGAGAGTAAAGAAACATGAGTATTATAGAAGGTACGGGTAAACATGAGTTCTAATGAGCTTGATGAGATGATTCATTAATGAAGCTAGTAATATAATACCAAGGGTGCTAATGATTCTATATCAAGGATTTGTCAAGAATGACGTTAATAACAGTAAGCACCCTGTATGATGATAAATTAGATGATATACCAGTTGACATAAATTGAAAATCATGAAAGAAATTACATGTGATGATAACTTTGATCATTGGAGATAATGGTGCAAGTGATTCAGACAGTACAATTTTAGTACACAGTTATAGACACTAGATGCATTGAGTGCACCTCGAGTATTAGAGACTACGAGCACTTATACGTAAATTGGTGGATTTATAAATTAAAGAGTGGAAATAAATTTTTGAGAATTATTGAGAAGTTGGGATTGTGTCATTAAAATTTTGAGGATTTCAAATATGAATTCAATAAACATGGTTAAGGCTACAAAGATTTTAGAAGTGATTAAATTTTATTTCGATGTTGAGTATCTGACTTTGAGGAGGTATATGCAAATTATTTTAAGTTGATCGAGAAGTTAAACCTTGATGATTATTTTGAGGATTAAATTTTATGGTAGATGAGAAATATGAATATTAATATATGAGTAGATGATATACATGTGTAAGGATCTGTGGCTTGAGTATGCTTGAGATGGCACCACAAACAGACTTGGGTGTCCATCTAGAGTTGTATTAGAGAGAGCAGTGCTTAGTGTGTTGTGTTGCACTTGGCGTGCACTTGAGTGATAAGAACAACTAGTATAGACAATTACAGTAGGTAAGAGAGCTAGCAGTGGTTGTGCTTGTAGTAGAAACAGTGGTACCTAAAGGGATAGGAGTATCAAACCTTGAATGCTTCTTTGACCTATGATTGTGCTAGAGGTCCTTGGTATCAGATTTTAGTATAAATAAACAGGTGTGTGCAATACGGATATATTCATGGATTTTGTGGATTAATGATTAGTTGATATGGGTACCAGTGTACAGGAATAGGAATTAGATAGTGAATGTGCTAGAGTTAAGAGTATGTTAGAGATAGGAGATACCGCAAGAAATATGTTAGCAGGTTCTTTCTTTTTCTCATGTTGTTTTTGTCTTCTGATTGATTGATTCCCTAGTACCGTGGTTTGTATTCGTGATTTTTGATTGATTGTAGCTAGTAGTACACCCTGGCAGAGGCTGCAATACCATGACAAAAGATACATGACCTATATATTTTCTTAGATTGTATGGCTGTAGGTAGAATTTTCTTAAACCACGATCATTGAGGTTTAGACCATAGCAAAGATTTTGAGAAGATTATGATTGGACGAAAGGGACAAGAAGATTTAAAATTTAAGGATAAGCATTCATTTAAATAAAGAGTTAATGAGTAATATAACGGAATTGATGGACCATTAATTTTACGAAAATCGAGGTATGATTGAAATTCGAGGATAAACATTAACTTAAATAGAGAGTTAAGAAATTCACAGGGAAAAATTGAGGATTTATTAATTTTAGGAAGGTCTTGATATGATTGATTATTAAAATTTGAGAAAATTTGGGAAATTATCATTTTATCTATTTGATTGCAAAATAGAAATTTGAAATTCTATATTATGAATGTTGCATTGAAGATTCTGAAAGTATCGCATCGTTGAGTAATTGAGGAAAAAGAAAATCAGGAAATAAAAATTGTTAATGGAATAGTGCCAAATTCAATTCTCGGGATGAGGATTTATATTTGAATAAGCATCAATTGAATTTGAGTTAGAGGAATAGGATGATTGATGGATTAGTGTTTAAAATTTAAATTGGGATACAGATTTTTAAATGTTATAAATATACATTGATTGGAATTCCACCGATGCTGCGGCGTAGGCTGGACGTACCCACGCACTCGTACCCCTAAACCGGGTGCGGGTCGTGACATAGGGCATATCCTATGAATACAACATCTACAGTCTTAGGTCCAATCTTTCTCTTTTTAGGTTCAGGAATTCCTACTTTAGCCAGACATCCCCAAACTTTGAGATAATGGATCCTATGAGCTCTAGCTTTCCAAAATTCATAGGGAGTCTTATCATTAGACTTACTGGGAATTCTTTTAAGGATGTAACAAGCGGATAATAATGCTTCTCCCTATAAATTATCGGGAGCACCTGAGCTGAGGAGCATGGCATTCACCATGTCTAACAGGGTATGATTTTTCCTTTCAGCAACTCCGTTGGACTGTAGTGAATATGGAGCAGTTACCTCATTGATTATTCCGTGTTCTTCATAAAAATTTATCATATTATTTGATGTATATTCTCCACCATGATCTGATTTAAGAATCTTAATCTTTCTCTCTGACTGGTTCTCAGCTTCAGATTTATAGACCTTAAATCTGTCAAGAACTTCATCTTTGGTTTTGAGAAGAAATGTATAACAATACTTTGAAAGATCATCTATAAAGGTAACAAAGTATTTTCTACCACCTCGGGTCAAAACCCTATTTGAGTCATACACATCACTATGAACTAGCTCTAGAAGGTCAGAGTTTCTTTCTAGAGATTTGAAAGGTAGCCTAGTATGTTTGGCTTGAACACAGATCTCACACTTATGTTTATCATCTATTGGAGTCTTAGGAATAAGATCTAAGTTCATCATCCTTCTTAGGGAACCTAGATTCACATGACCTAATCTATTGTGCCATACATTTGAATATTCTATATTTGAAATAACAAAGGAAGGATCTAAAATTTTATTCACGGTACTCAAAATAAAAAGACCATCTCTTACAAATCCTTTTTCAATAAAAGGGTCATTCTTAAAAAATACTACTTTATTTGCTTTCATAATAATCTTGTACCCTGAAGCTACAAGGGGAGACCCACTAACTAAATTTCTTCGGATAGACGGCACATATAACACATCATGAAGAGTCAGAGTTTTTCCTGATGTCATCTTTAGATCTATTCTTCCTCTTCCTATAATCTATGCCACTGAGCCATCTCCTAGAGTTACACGTCCTCCACCTAATTTTTGATAGTTTGAAAAATAGAAGCGATCAAAGAAAACATGAATGTTAGCTCCAGAATTCAACCACCAATCGTTAGAATGCTAGAAAATGTTGACAAAGAGTTGATAGCTTACAGACCTGAAGGAACTAGAAGAGCCGTTGAGAAGCATGTTTGCTTCTGGTTTGGCTAAACGTTTCCCTTTGTAAGAAGTCTGGACAGCTTCCTTCTTCCTATGGAAATAGTTGGTGGCAATATGGTTTATTTTACCACACACAAAACAAAATCTCTTCTGGTCTTGAGTCTGACCGAAGTTTCTAGTTTTATGGTGATAATGTTTTTGGTGGTGAGGCTGAAGGTTTTGTTTCTTCTTGAAGAGGTTCCTTTTGGATTTGTGATTATGATAAGGCTTGGGTTTGTCTTAGGATTCTACTAGGTTTACCTTAGCTTTAGACTCAGACTTAGGGTTAGACCTTAGCCTAATTTGTTCTTCTGTTCTAATTTTCTTTAGTACTTGAGCAAAGGTAAGGTCACCTTGTGTATGAATAAGATCTTTCTTAACATCAGACCAAGAAGGAGGGAGCTTGTCTACCAAACAGGCTATTTTATACTCAGTAGAAAAGAAAGTACCTTTGGCTTGAATATGCCTAAGATATTCTTGGAATTCACGTATTTGGTCATTCATAGGTTTATTATCTACCATAAAGTATCTGTTGAATGAGGAGGAATTGAATCTTTCGATTCCAGCATCATCACAGCTATATTTATCTTCCCAAGCTTCCCAAAGTTCTTTAGCACTCTTATATTCAAAGAATATGTCATATAATTATTCAGACAAAACGCTTAGAATTCTATGGAAGCAGTGGTAGTCTATTTCCTTAGGTATTTTGGGTTTAGAGGAGCTGGTAGATATGTCATCAGAATCATTTGTGATGGATGTGGAACCATCAATAGCTGAGATCCGCCCTAAAGTTGTGAGCCAAAACTTTATTTGACTCTGCCATCTCTTAAAGTAGGTCTTATTGAACTTAGCAGGTTTAGTAGTAAAGGTCATAATCCAGTAGTAAAATTGCTACAAAAAATATATATGCTCACAAAATATTTGTTTTGATCAACTTTTAGATTGTTATCAATATTTATAATATAAATATATATATATATATATATATATATATATATATATATATATATATATATATATATATATATATATATATATATTACTTTCCAGAGAACAAGGAAACTAAAAAACAAAATTGTTACCGGCCTCCGGGGAAGTCGTGCGTGAAGCACTGCCCTAAGAGTTAATCCAAGGTCTATGTGCAGACGTTTCGAGAGAGGAGCGAAAGAGAGGTTTCACGTAGGATGATTATCTGTCAGGAAAGAAGGAGGAGGTGACCGCAATATAAAGGCAGACCAAATGCACAGCCAACCGACAAGAGATTAAGTGGCTCTTAAAACTAGCCATTAAAGAGAAATAACAAAATGAAATAAACGTGGAGGAATGGCTGTCAAAAGAGCTGTTACAAGGGTTCAATGAACCTGGACATGGTGCCTCTACGTTCAAATTTGAATGAGTCAAATGGTTCAAAAAATAAAGAGGAGCAAAAATATTTTTTGGATCCCAACCCGAACTCGAAGAGTAAATTGGATCGGCATTCGGCACCCGTAGGTGTGGGCACGTACCTGCACCCGTTACGCGCGCCGAACCGAGCCAGGCGGCGGCGGCGGTGTGCGCGTGCGGCCCAAGGGGTTCCCCACACAACATCTTTAAGAAAGCAATGAAGAGGAACTAATATATACATACAATGAGGGGTTGGCCCATCCGATGTGGGACTAAAGGAAAGAAGCAAGTTGAGCTTTTGCTCAAGCAAATCTAACATGATCCATTTGTATCCTTTCAAATAGGAATCGTCAACATTTACAACTTATAAACAAATTCAAATTAAGGTGGGTTTCAAACCGTACCTATCCATAACTATCCATAATGTTTAAACTTCACATATCTAAAGTCTGTATATAAACCAGCAATTCCGAGCCTACAACTTTTCCCGTGCCTCCATCCTTCTCTGTTCGCCTCGGCCAGAACCGACCTCGCGGTCAGGATCTTCCCCACCGTAGTGTGTGCAACTTGTCCGCCAACCTTCAGGCGACTGGATACGATCAACCTGCGGCTGCCAAGCCGCCGGAAACTGCCGCCAGCCGACCCCTTTGTTCGTGCTGATGCCACCATTATGGGAAGCATCATCGCATCATCCTCGATTCAGTCATGCCCTCTCCAAGCTGACCTACAGGCCGCAACCACCACATCACTGTCGGCAAGGCCGCCCGACCTCCGCGGGCACAGTCTCTCTGTTAATCTCAGAAAACTGTGGTCAATGACCACGTTTGGAAGGCCAATATCTTCTCCACCCTACAATCGATTTCAAAATCACTTTTATAGGTATAAAATCTATTTAACCCTTTTTAGAATCCTATAATTCATAGAAATAAATTCATATTAAAACCTAGTTAAAAATTCGATTAAAAACCTGATAAAAAATGTTTTATAAACTTAAACAATTCTCTGATACCGCATATGTTCCGTCAAACGAGACGACTTTGTCGGGTATCAGTTGTACCGAAATACCCGTATGGTATATCCTGACGTGTAAAATTTTACGGATGTTGATTCGGACATGTGTGCACGCCGAAATCAACCCGTATCAGTCAAAAGTCCTCCGTATCGATGTTTTACGAATTGTCCGATTAGTTTGTGCACGCTCATCGAATTGCAACAAAACTTGCACCGGACTCATAGCGTCCGACTTATCCGGTGATTCGAGTTTAGTTCGATTCCGAGTCAGTCGACGAATCACCGTTTCGCGGCCCCACAATTGGACCTGACGAGCGATTTTGTGATCTGCTCACCGGAAACTAAAACTGGACATACCATTGAGTTTGTATCGAAATTTAAAATTCTTTTAATTTATAATTTGTCCTATTTAGATATATTTAACTTTGGCATATCTTTTAGTGCAAAGTGGCCCACATATGGACACCGCTTTGACCCAAAATTACTGTTTTACCCCTATGTCCAAATTGGACGAAAGGATAATATTTTTTGACTATCTCACTTATTCTGTGAATGTTTTACCGGGAGCAACGCTTTTTAGAAGCTTCTAAAGACATTCTGGTAGGAAGGCCTCAGTGATCGAAGATTCCTACGTATATGAAGTGTATAAATCCTTTCTTTCCGTAAACCGCTTTAGAGCGTGGGAGTGTCTTTTCTTTCTCATGGTCTTTCATGGTACCATCAAGACAGAGCTGTGACGTCAACTTTGTTGAAGTGATGGATCAGTCGAACAGGCGTGATTTATTTGTGATGTTTATTTCAGCATTCAGAGATGTTCGTAGATCTTTCTCTCTTTGTGCTACTATTGACTTGACATATTCGCTTCCAGAACATTGTCTAAACTCTGCTCGGGCACCAGGTAAGTATCTTGCTATTTATACTGCAGTATGATTTTATTTCAACAATTTATTTTATTGTTTCATATTTGCTTTCATATAAACTGTACTTCTAAGCTTGACTTGGGTAAAAACGACGGTGTTCGTCGTCTTTCATAGCTTCTATTTATTATATGCATGTTGACTTAGCTTTAGCGGACTACCACCTAATTATGATATATTTTTATATCTCATTGGACCATGACACATACAAGACACGGTTTGTGATATTCTGTTAGGGGCACAGACTGAGTATTCGACTTGTTACCGATACGTAAGAAACATGTGACGGTTAGAAACAAAATTGTTATGATTTGTATATTAGAGACTTATACAGTTACAACACTAGACATGTTATGTATACGACTTGGTCAGTACGGGGATGATGGGGAGGACAATGACTATGCATATGAGAAGCCAAATCAGTGGCCTTAGTATCAGAATGGAACTTTTGTGATTATATTATCAGTTTCCCTTTGGTGTCACTGGATGTTACAGATGTTTAGAGCATACGACTGTGTTGTAGTATATGTATAGAATTTTATGTGAGCCTAAATTCCACCCATGCGTATGAAAGTTGTCCTCTAATTTGCATATTAGGTGGTTAGAAAACCCTTTGCATATTTATTTACTTACTGCAGTTTATATAGCTTACTTTTATGTATCTTGTTACGTCCCTCTGAGGACTTGGATCCGGATTCCGTCCCCAGGTATAGACGATCATGACTATTCACAAGAGCACAGACCAGGACTTGCTATATTATTTTCTTTCGATGAGGTCTTCCCTTCGAGTCTCTTTGATCATTAGTTGATATTCTATCTATTTTTTTTATTTTTTTTATTAAGGTCGGACTCTATACTTACTCTAGTCTGGTAGTGGATATGTCTCCACCCGGCTGTTAGTTTTTTTCCATGGATTATTTTATATATATGGTTATTCATTACTTGTGCCTGTGGATGAGATTTAGTTATCCTATGACTTGTGACAGTTATATATACCACTTGTGAATTATTATTCATAATACATCATATTTATGTGTTATAGTTTTCATATATTAGATTTGCCATATATATACGACTAGCATAGTTACATATTTCTAGTCTTACGTATTTTGGGACTAGGGCATGACAGTACCTCAACCAACAACCCTTTAATCCACTGCCATACAACCAACTGTGATATCACCACAGTTAACTCTTAAGCCTTTCGCACACTAGAAGCTCGTATCACTTCTACGGACAACAGAGATAACTTGCTAAAGTTGGAGGTATCCCAGCCATACCCTCTCGGATGGAACTATGTCATTTGTCCTCCGAAATACAAACCTCAATCGTTGCTCCCTTACGACGGACTGAAGTCTCCTCGGCAATATTTGCTTTACTTTGGCTCTCAGATACTACATATACCAAAGGATGATGCTTTGCTGAGTAAGTTGTTTATTGGTACTTTGCAGGGGGTAGCCTTCGAATAGTTCTGCAGTCTGCCAAAAGATTACATGAAAACCTTTAAAGACCTAAAAATAATGTCCCTATCCAGGTTCTACGAAAGAGATATTGATGTCACGATGTCCACTCTGATCTCCATGCATTAAAAAGAGAAAGAACTAGCACGAGATTACATCGAGAGATTCCAGAGGCTTGCCTCCAGGAATCCCGCAAACCATGTTTATTGATGCATGCAAACACCATCTTCTCCCAACGATAAAATTCTGCTTAGGACCAACGAAGTTCAAGATTAGAGAGCCTTCATCACAAGTACCAAAATTGCTGAAAAATGGTAGATGACCTGAAATTAATCGGGTTCAAACCACCGATCTCCGATGATTGAGGTAAGCATCTTAAAAGAATAACAATTCCAATTGAAATAGAAAAGGGAAAGAATCCCTGACCATTGATCCGTCGAAGAATACTCCCTAGTCAAGACAGAAGGTTCCGGACAACCCTCGTCATCTTTGATGTTCTAATAAAAAGCAACAAACTGAAGTTGCCTGACATTAGGAGGCCAAAAGAGGCAAGTCGTACAAGTGACCCAAAATATTGCATATTTTATCGATACTACATCATTCCACGAAAGATTGTTACGTATTAAAAAGAAGAATACAACAGTTGGTGGATTCTATAGACATCACGCTTCATACTGATAAGAAAAGGGTTACTACAAACTTGGTATTGTTATAATTTGGTGAATTGCCAGCTCAGGAAGTTTAAGATGGTATCATTCTGATAGTAAAAGCAATAATGAGGATAGTCAAGCTCCCACCGGCTCATGATGAAACAAAATGACTAATTCCTCTTATAATACCATGATGGAAAGTTATGTGGGTTCATCCTGACATCATAGGAGAAATGGAACAAGAGAATGTTTCTCTTAATTCCAAATCCAAGAAGGCAGGGAAGAGAGGAAAACCATGTCATATGGTCCTTGCTCATGTTACATACGAAGCAATGTTCAGAGTAACTAGGTCGGGCAAGGCCTATTTACGGATGTATGATCTAGTTCAGAAGATGCTCCTCCTATTCCTAGCTATTACCGAAGTAGGTCCGTTGAAGCCCACAACGAAAGACAAAGCCAAACTGAAAGAAATTTGCTCTGGTAAGTCCTTAAAGAAAAATCCTTCTCAAAGACTTGACAAACCTTAAAATTTTGATATATTAGCATTACTTGCCAATACAACAATCCGGCTCACAATCTTTGAACTAATCTGTCTCTCGAAAGAAACTCGCGATGCGCTGAGCGAAGAAGTTACATGCTAACTCATACTTGTCCCAAATCAAATCGCCAGATGAGGACCCCGCTACGTGTCATTATTTCCATACTGTGATGGAGAAGATTCCCAATATCACTTTCTCCCAAGAAAATATGTTGTTAAAGAATAATTATCACGATAGGCCACTGTACTACACTGGCTATATTGTATCTATCAAAGTGAACTGGATACATATAGATCCAAGCTTGTCACTCAGTATTATTCCTAGGAGTCTGCTATGAGCTTTGAAGATCCCAATGCATAATCTGTCGACGACTAATACAACAATCAAAAGTTTCAACGCTGGAAGGAGCCGCCCCTTGGGAAAATATGCCTTAAATGTCAGATAGGCGATATTCGAACTGAAGTCACATGTTATGTGATTGATTCTGAGGTATCTTACAAAGTCTATCTAGGGCGCCCGTGGATACATAACAATATGATAGTGCCCTTTACCTACACCAATGTTTCAAATATGTAGACAATCAAGGGATGGGTTGAACTCAGTTTACTGACGTTAACCAATTCAAAGGCGTCGAGGCATATTATTCTGATTTATCCTCTATATTCCGTAGTACCTCGAGGAAGAAGGCAATAAATCTGACGACAAAGTTAAAAAATACTTCGAGTAGTGGGGGTCCCCTAATGATCTGAGTCAAAAGTCGTGTCACCCACAAAGACCCCCAGGAGCCCTTTACAATTAATTTCTGCAAATCAACTGATGAGAAAAAATTGTCACGTCCTGCTCTCAATATACGGTAAGTCGAGTACGTAATCAACATCTCAGGCTACGTGGTGTACGAATAAACCTATATATGTAACCACGATTTTTGCCTATAATTTCTAGGATAAAGTATAGGGTAATACTAAATCATTAACAAAATAAGAACTTACTACATTTATAATATCAACCTTCTATGTTTACATCTCACAAGAATGAGTTTTGTCTTCCAAAAGATAGTAGACAAACTACTTACTAATTATACAACCACATGTCTATCTCCCATAAAGACTAATATACATATAATTATACATGAATAAAAAATAAAATTATTGTTCTACCCGCAGCATCCCTTATTCTTTAGATTCATCCACACTATATAAGAGAAGTATCTCATCCTCTACCAGGCATTTATCTGGTGAGCAAAACTAGGTCATTAAAGACATGCAAGTACTCGGTTCAAGGAAGGTAAAATAAATGAAATAATATGATATTAAAGATAAGTACAATGGAAATCTAAACCGAATAAACTCTAAGTACATGACGCAATATTGCTTTGAAATAACTTCTAAAGTGATCTTAATCTAGTAAAATAATTGTATCCAAACTATTTCCTAAGTCCTAAAAATTACTAACACAACCATAATATAATTTCTCCTATATGATGATGTAAATTTAGATAACATATTTGGATCTCACACTTGAGTTCTATCTAGGCAATAATTCCGTTACCAGGGATCATGTTGTGCCACGTAGGCACGGTACTAAGTAGTCCGGCTACTCCTCTCCGGGGAAAAAATTATATATATCAATTAACACCAGAATTCAATTTTTTATCAAATTAGGGTAAATATTTACAGATTCACGAGGTTCAGGTTATGTAGGTGATATAATCATTCACCCAATCTCAACGTAAGGGCTTTCGAAGGGGCTATATGTACTGATCAATTTTTTAATTATATTGCCAAGATTTTATATGATGTGATCCAAACCATTCTCCCCGCCCAATGCTCTATTCTAAAATCACAATCAATCCTAAGTCTATTATAATAATTAAAACTATGTTTCCTCGCTCAAGTATACATCTTGATTTGTATTACTGGAATACAAATATCATTTAGTAGAAAGCTTTCAACTATTGGAATAACACCAATTAATTTTATATATGTGTTAATATCATGTAATACAAGAATACAGTCAACATAATATTCCAGAACCAAGGACAGCTAGATTTGATAATTAGATCGCTTACGTATATAAGTGTCCATGACCTACGAGTCCAAGAATTAAATATTTCAACCTCTAACATTTTCATTGTTGTCGTGAGTCTGTCTTTAGTCGATACACACTTTTCTAGATTTAGGATTTGTACAATAATATGATATTTTAAGCTCGATATTAGGCTAACTTCTAAAATCCTTAAATTTTTGGATAATGTCTCATTTGTATTTCGAGCTCCAAACGCATAATGTAAACGACCCGGAGCAACTCTCCGTAGGATATACTTTGGTCAAAGCCCCTTCTGTGGAGCAACTCAATACCAATCACACGCAATTAATATGGTAGATAGGAAATGTATGAAGGTACAAAACTGAATTGTACAAAATTTTAACTTGTAACAGTCATGTTGCACAGATTATAACTCATATCGTATAAACCAAAATACCATCATATTATATATATTCAAAAATCTTATGAATTCTCTACGTATCCTTAATAGACATATTTTAATTTTTGCAGGTTTTACTAGATGAAAACTGGCTCGGGAAAATATTGTGCACTGGATTCCAGGATTTTAACAAACATATATCACATGTGTTCTACTACTCATAACTCTTGGAAAATAAATCCAAATACCTTTATATTATATATATTCGAAAAGATTATCAAATTTTTTATGTAATTCTCTTAGAATATTATAATTTTGACAAAGTTTAATAGGACAAAATGGTTCTTCAAAATTATTGTGCTGGATTCCAGAATAATATTATAGATTACAACATTTGTGATAGACGATCAATAACTCATATCATATAAACCGAAATACTATCATATCATATATGTTTGGAAAGATTATTAAATGCTCTAAATAGTCCAAATAGACATAATCTAATTTTAAAATGTTTATTAGGTGAAAATAGCCTCAGAAAAAGACTGCACAAGAAGATTCCAGGATTGAACCTATTTAGTTGTAACACTCATATATATTAATTTCAATAATTAAAATAAAAATTTAAGGTAAACAAAATAAGCATGGGAGGACTTGCCTTGGGTGGTTAGGGTTTTCTTAAAGGGTGTTTGGAATTTGGAAGAATTGGGAGTGGGTAGAAAGTAAAATGGAATGGTAAGAGTTAAACCTTAGCCTTTATAAACTTAAGTAAATATCTAAAGTTGATAAGAATAGAACTAGGTGAGTCACTTAGTGAAGCAACTTGTTCCCTTAAGAGTATGGCCAGGCATGGGGTGGGGGGGGGCATGTGTCACCTATTTTAGGTAAGTTAGTGAAGATATTTTCATAAAATTAGCTTAGGTCTTAAACCAAGTTACTTAATACTAACCAAATAATTACTTATCCTAGTTAAACTAAGTAGGTGACTAACCTTTGATTACTAAGCAAGTAGGTGACTAAGCAAGCAGCTTAATAAAATAATGATAAACAATTACGTAAAATAAATAATAATATTATATTAAAAATTTTGGAAACCCAAAAATTATATTATTAAAATAATAAAAATTTCTCGTAAAACTATTTTCTCATAAAATTATATTTTCATATAAATAATAAATGAATTTTGAAACACAACTATGATACTCTACCCCCCTAGAAAAATTTCTTCATCGAAAACAAATTATGCTAATAGAAATACATGAAAAGGTAATTAGGCTTTAAACAAACCTTGAGTGACAAATAGATCTGGATATTGCTTCCGCATATCTTCTTCTCGTTCCAGAATATTTATTCCCTGCCACTCGTATAAGAGATATATTTTTGTTCTTGAGTATCTTTTCTCTTCTATCTAGTATTTCTACTAGTTGTAGTTCTATTCAAAGTGTCGGGTCGTCTGTTAGCACCGAATGGTCCAGTATTTGATTTGGATCTGGTACATATCTACGGAGTTATGATATTTGAAATACATCATGAATTCCTTCTAATATTGGAGGTAAGGCCAATTTGTATGATACAACTCTAATTCTTTCAATTACATCAAAGGGTCGAATGTACCTTGGCTTAGTTTTCGTCGAGTTTCAAATCTAATTGTTCCTCAAGCTGGCAATTTTTTTAAGAATATATGATCTCTAGGTAAAATTTTTAAAGGTCTTCTATGTTTATCAGCCTACATCTTTTGCCAGCCTTGAGCTGCCTAAAGATGACTCATTATGGCTTTAATCTTGTCTATAGTTTATATCACCATTACTAGACTCAATAATTGATGTTCACCTATGTCAGTACAACATATAAGAGATCGACACTTGCTTCCATACAAAGCTTCAAAGGGTTCTATTTTAATGCTTGCGTGGTAATTATTATTGTAAGAAAATTTAATTAAATAAAGATGATCATCCCATGATCCTTGAAAATCAAGAGTGCATGCTCTCAACATATCTTCCAGAGTTTGAATTATTTTTTCTGATTGGCCATCTGTTTGAGGGTGAAATACTGAGCTAAACTTTATCTCATATACATATCAGCTCAGTATTTCACCTTCAAGCATATTTACTATAAATCAAGAGTGCATGCTCTCAACATGGAGTACCTGCAAGACTTTCTGGTATGCTTCTCTAGAAATTTAAAGTAAATCGAGCGTCTCTATCTGAAACTATGCTTGCAGGTACTCCATGTTGACTAAAAATTTATCTCATATACATATCAGCTAATATTTCAGTTGATTGACCCACTCAAAATTGTATAAATCGAGCATATTTTATAAGTCTATCCACAATAACCAAAATAACATTGTTAGCCTTCTGAGTCCTTGGAAGTCTTGAAACGAGGTCCATAGTAATATGATCCCATTTCCATTCTGACACAGGTAAAGGCTGAATAAGCCTTGCAGTCCTCTGGTGCTCTGCCTTTACTTGCTAACACACTAGGCATTTTGATACAAATCTTACAATTTTTCTTTTTATTCCATGCCACCAAAAACTTTGTTTGAGATCTTTATACATTTTCATACTTCTTGGATGAATATAATATTAAAAATTATGTGCTCCTGACATAACTTCTATTCTTAGATCTCCTTTTGGTACACATACACCGTCTTCAAACCTCAATGTTCCATCTGGGTATATATTTATCCCAGTCTAAAGTCCTGTTTCAGTCTTCTTTCAAAATTCTTATAATTTAACATTTTCTTGTCGAATTTCTTGGATTCTCTCTACTAAGGATGAATGAACTTGCAATTTGGCCCATGATCCTTCTACTATTGGATATATAATTTTAATTCCTATTTTTTTCTTAAATTATCAAGAATATTTTTTGATGTGTTCATAAATAATGTTGTAAGTCTTCTACTTAATGCATCTATTACTTTGTTTGTTTTGCCAGGATAATATTTTATTTTTATATCAAAGTCCTTAAGTAGCTCTAACCACCTTCTTTGTCTCATATTCAACTATTTCTGGGTGAATATATATTTTAAACTTTTATGGTACGTAAAGATTTTAACTCTTTCACCATATATATAGTTCCTCCATAATTTAAGTGCAAATACTACTGCTGCAAGCTCTAGATCATGTGTTGTATAATTTCTTTTATGTTACTTCAATTGACAAGAGGCATATGCAATAACTCTTCCATGTTGCATTAGTACATAACCTAAGCCTTTACCAGAAGCATTGCTATAAATTTCATAATCCCCAGATCCATTTAGTAAAGCTAGAACAGGTGATGTAATAAGTCTTTCTTTCAATTCTTCAAATGTTGATTGACACTTTTCTGTCGAGTTAAATTTTTTATCTTTCCGTGTCAAATGAATTATAGGTTCAGTTATCCTCGAGAAAATTTTCATAAATCTCCTATAATATCCTGCTAACCCCAGAAAGCTTTAAATTTTTATTACATATTTTGGTACCGGCCATGATTTTACTGCTTCTATTTTCCTTGGATCAACTAAAATTCCTTCGCCACTGATAATATGGCCAAGAAAAGATATACGGTCTATCCAAAATTTACATTAACTAAGCTTCCTGTATAATTATTCTTATCTCAAAGTTTGAAGTACTATTCGTAGATGTCCTTCATGTTCTTTCTGATTCTTGGAATATATTAAAACATTATCAATAAATACGTTGACAAATTTGTCCAAGTATTAGTAGAATATGCGATTCATAAGATCCATGAAAATTGCAGGGGCATTAATTAATCCAAATGGCATAATTAAGATTTTGTAATGCCCATATCGGGTTCAAAAATCAGTTCTTGATACATTCCTTCTTTACTTTTACTTGATAATAAACTGATCTCTGATTAATTTTTGAAAATACTTGCGCTCCTCCAAGTTGATCAAATAACTCATCAAGTCATGGTAATTGATATTTGATCTTGATTGTTACCTCATAATGCTCTATAATCAATGACCAGTCGTAATGTGTTATCTTTCTTTTTCACAAATAAGACTGGTGCTCCCCAAGGTGAAATACTTGGTTGAATAAATCTTCTAGTTAATAGTTTGTTCATTTATTTATTCAACTATATTGTTCATATTTATTCTTAGTATACATTTTCTTTGCTACTGGTGGTGCTCTAGGAACCTAATCTATAGTAAACTCTACTATTATGTCTGGTGATAGTCCTAATAATTCATCAGAAAATACATCCTCAAATTCAGATACTATCCTAGAAAAATGTTCTACTTAAATTTTTTGGTATACTCCTCGAATTGGCAGCCTAAGCTCTTCAATCGTTTATGTTCGAACTTCCTTATGATCACTAATAAATTCACATATTTCTCTTCCTTGAAGTTGAAATGTAACCCTTCCTTGACCATAATCTATATTAGTTAACCAGTCAATTCCGAAGACTATATTATTATTGATCATTAGAAAAACCAAAATTCTTACTCAAAATGATTCATCTCCAATTTTTATTAGACATGCTTTACAGATATAATTAACCTCCACTAAACCATTTTTCGTTAAAATTCTCAATTTTTTAGGTAATAGTTCATTTTCAATCTCATGTAAACATATAAATGCATTAGATATAAATGAATGTGTAGTGCCTGAATCAAATAATACTGTTGCTGTATAAGATGGAACTAATATAGTACCTTTCCCAACTTCTCCAAGCAATTTTGTCTCATCAGTATCCATCAAGAAATCTGATCGTGCTTCTTCTTTTACCAATATAAGTTTGTTGTATTCTTCATGCTTGGTGGAATTATTTTATTTGAGATGGTAACAGGGGCCTATGCTGACTTCCTGCAGGTACCATAGTCTGCATTACTTGCGCTGCCTGCTGTATTGACCTTGGTGCATTTAACATCGGCCTTAGTATATTCCCTTGAACTAGATATTTTGGTTAAACCCTGCATTCATAGGCCTTGGTACAAATTGTATATATGGTGCCATATGCCTTATCATAGGTATTTGGGGACACTAAGTAATTTGATGATCTGCTTCTCCACATCTTAAACACCATCCATTATATTTTCTGTATTGATTCCTTAAAAGGCATGGCTTCTTAAAGTAATTTTATATGGACACACCTGTTGCTATTGCCATCTGTAGTCACTTGGCCTGACCTTGCCATTGGTTCTTTGAAGAAGATGATCCAGATTAAAAATTTCTTTTTTGACCTACAACCTTTGTTATTTGTCTATCTTTTTGTATCCTTTCTTGATCTCGGACAGCTTCAGTTATCTCAGAATATGTATGGCATCTATATGGTACAACTTTATCCTTAAGTTTACATTCCAACAATTTCTTGAACCTGGTTTTAGTAGATGAAAACTGGCTCCGGAAAATATTGCGTACTGGATTTCAGGATTTTAACATACATATATCACCTGTGTTCTACAACCCATAACTCTTGGAAAATAAATCCAAATACCTTCATATTATATATATTAGGAAAGCTTAACGAATTTTCTATGTAATACTCTTAGAAATATTTTAATTTTGACAAAGTTTAATAGGTCAAAATGGTCGTACGAAAATACTATGTACTGGATTCTAGAATAATATTACATATTACAACATCTGTAATACATGACCAATAACTCCTATCATATAAACCCAAATACTATCATATCATATATGTTTTAAAAGCTTATCGAATCTAATAGGCATAATCCAATTTGAACAAAGTTTAATAAGTGAAAATAGCCTTACAAAAAGACTGCGCAGGGAGATTCTAGGATTGAACCTATTTAGTTGTAACACTCATATTTTAATTCCTATAATTAAAATAAAAATTTAATGTAAACAAAATAAGCATGGGACTTGCCATGGATGGTTAGGGTTTCCCTGAAGGGTGTTTGGAACTTTGGTAGAATTGGGAGTGGATAGAAAGTAAAATGGTATGGTAAGAGTTAAACTTTAGCCTTTATAAACTTAAGTAAATATCTAAAGTTGATAATAATGGAACTAGGTAAGTCACTTAGTGAAGTAGGGTGTTCCCTTAAGGTTGTGGCCGTCCATGGGGTGTGGGGGGGGGGGGGCATGTGTCACCTATTTTAGGTAAGATGGTGAAGATATTTGCATAAAATTAGCTTAGGTCTTAAACCAAGTTACTAAGTACTAACCAAATAATTACTTATCATAATTAAACTAAGTAGGTGATTGACCTTTGATGATTAAGATGTAGGTGACTAAGCAAGCACCTTAATAAAATAATGATAAAAATTTACGTAAAATAAATAAAATATTATAGTAAAATTTTCGGGAACTAAAAAATTATATTATTAAAATAATAAAAATTTCTCATAAAACTATTTTCTCGTAAACTCGTATTTCCATATAAATAATAATAATAATAAATAAAATTTGAATATAACTATGACAAAAATCTAAGGATCCACTGGTGATAGATATCACCAAAGCATTCCAGAAGGCATCACCACTTGTTATCAACATCCGTCGTAACAATCGTCCCATCCCTTATAATCAATATTTAGTCATCAACCTAACTAAGCCTACAATCAAAGTAAGGCCTAATAACTTTGGAGGTTAGAATAGCTTTCTAAACAAAATGGGACCATATATATAATATACCTTAGAAAGTATGACTTGAGATCTTTATTGATAGAATGGATAGATAAGTCCTGTACGTAAGACCATATTATTGCCTGTATAGAATTCTATCGCTAAGTTTAGTTTGAGAAGTTTTACTTTGAGTATATAATCATAATATTGTGCTTAGGAATGGAGTAAAAAAATAGAATACGATAATATTTTAGTCAAGAGAGTTCCCACGAGGAATATCGATATTTGATGATTATGTAAGAATTGTGTATTATGATAGCGTGACAAAGGTGAACTATAGTGCAATAGGATACTGAATGGATTGGATGATTTATTTAAGATCTAGACATATATTTTCATATATAGCAAATTGGGATAAATACAGTAAATCAAGTCATGGTTGAGAGATTTTTTCAATAGACGAAGAGTTGTCAAGGTATTAGAATTGATCACCTGCCTAATTTAGCCATGATTCCTAATCTAATTAGTTAGGTGTAAGAAAGGTTGGACTTGTAATTATTGTATAGCGTGCTATAGCTAGAACGACCAACTTGTATGTAGTACAGTTCAGGAGATTTGACGTATAACTTATAGGAGTAGAGTATAGAGTTTAATGAATGAATTAGATTTTTCTCGCTTACGTGAGTAGTCATAAATAAGGACTTGGGATTAGAGCTAGATGTATTGCCTTAAATAGACTAGTACTTATAGTTAAGATAAACGCTTGATCGATATCAGTTGGCTAGGAATTCCAAAGAGGGTTGTTACTAGAACAATTATGTTTGAATTGAAGTACACGTAGTGGTTATAAAAGGCAAGAATCGTATGAGGAGTACTATGCTTAAGGAAAATAATTGAAGAAGGGCAAGGATGGAATCGTGAGGACTTTCTAGATTTTACGAAAGATGAAAATTGAGGACTATCGTAACATAAATTGAGGCGAGAATTAAAATAAAGATTATTTATAATAACATACGAGGATGATGGAGGTGCGTGACTTAAGCAAGTTGGGTAGCTGTAAATGCAACCAAAAAGTTCGAGACTTGAAGGAAGGATGAGAAGTTGAGGTCAAGGAAATAGAGGGCACGAGCTTGGTAATAAATTAGAAAAATATTAGAAATTTGTTATGACATATAAACATGTTCATAAGGTAATAAAGGAATTATTACCATAGATTATCGAAAGACTCATGATTACGAGTATGTCTAAAGACTTCGGGAACTAAACAAGTAATGAAATGACATACGATAAAAAAAGAGCTAAAATTTTGATATTTGAATGATAAGACAAAATAAAATTAGGTTAGAAAGATTGATACTAGGGTCAAGATATGAATTATGGACAAATATTTTTTCGAAGTGTAGTTGCATGAATAAACAAATAAAGAAGCCAAAAGTTAAATGCTATGCATGATCCCCAAGAAACAAAGACAGTTAGGAACCTTGGCAGCTTACATTCCCAATAGTTAACACCATATTTTGGAAGCGACACTTGAAGAAATTAAGCTACAAGAGTGAGTGAACTGGTGGGAGTTAAGGTATAGGAATCATAAAGGAGATAAGATATATTCCGGCTTAAGATTGTTAGTCACATTTTTTAGAATAAAATATTATCCTAAAAAATCAGAATAGGTTGAATATTTGATCAACTTCTTCAGTTTATTTGATCAACCGGAATCCAAGTTTATGCTAATAACCAGAAGTTGTAATTCACCACCGACCGTACCACTCTATTAGCATATTGTGATTAATTGTCTGATTTCTCAATCGTCATCTCATGATTTTGCAATGACCAATCATTCTAACTATGTGACTGAGAAGAATCTTTATTCCTTCCTTAATCGTGCCTTACCTTCAAAACCAATTCTATGAAAATACTTCTTCAACTTATTTCTAGTCCACTTATCTTGGTCTGCAAATTCTCCTTTTTATTATCCTATTTACCATGACACTTTGTCATCCATGATATGCGATGATCGTACTCCTTTGTACCACCTCGCCCCAGTTATATTCGACCAAGTCCTTATTTATTTTCTTTCTGAAGACATAATCTATAGAGCAGCAGTGTTGAATTGATAATATTTTCCCTTATAGAGATATTGGCCAATAGCACTATGATAGTACCTAGATTTTCCTTAATATTTTGTGACTACAACTAGAAGAGCCTAATATTCTCATATCTTTCCATAGAATGAGACCTTTCCATAAGCCTTATAGATAGGATCATGGCTAGTATTTTTGCTGCCAACTTATTTTTATAAGTTGGGTAGTGTCTGGTGCAGAAGCATAAAAAATCTACACCATGTACCTCAGTAACTCAGCTCCATGCGCCTCAGTGACCCAGCTCCATGCGCCTCAGTGGTCCACCTTCATGTGCTTCAGTGTCCTCGCTCTATGCACCAACCATTCAAAAAGTGTCTCATGTGCCCGCGGTGCCATGTGCCACTACCCAATTTAGTGTCTCATGTGCTCGCAGTGCCATATGCCACTATGCATCTTAGTATGCATCTATAGTGTCATGCGCCACTACCATATCAGTGCCCTTCAAGCGCAAAATAAAAGAATTCCGAGGGTCCAATCACAGCTATCGAAAATAGGGCATGACACATGTCACGATTATTATGGACATCAACAACCCCAGATCTCGACTTGACACGTGGCAGCCTTAACGCAGTATGTGCATGCAGTGACATACGCCAACACGCAGCCTACGTACATGCGCCTATGTAAGGCCTTCCTAAGGCTATAAATAGTGGGCATTTCCCACATGAAAGCAAGTGACAACTACACGCAAAAGAGACACACGTAGAGGCAGCGACCACATATGGAAGAGGAGGAGAAGGGAGACATAAGCTACATTCGAAGCCTCGTCAACCTCCTTGGTCCCGGATCATCAATGAAGTAAAGGAGCCGCTGCAGTGCTCGATCTCCACAACCACACTTGCCCAAATCTTTCTTTTGTACTTAGATCCTCTTGTATAGGGATTCTCTTGTACTCATTGTCAATTTGTAATAATTAAGAATTTTATACCCTCTAACCAAAAACTTATTTTTGCGATATCGACAAAAATGACGACTTTGCTGGGGAAGAGCTTCTTCTCCAACAAGAAGCTGGTAACGTAATTCGATGTGACCAAGTTAGGTTCGACTCATAGGATGTTGGTCGTCCGCTTCGACCAACGGGCGTTCAAAGATATGCTGCACAAACCGAGCTCTCCAACGAGGCATGTACGACCTCGTAAGACTGGCAGAACTTGGGACGTTATTATCGCTGTGCCAAGCCCGAAGTCGGTATCCGATGCATTGTCAACCCACGCCGTAGTTGCACCAACGGTTGACCTATTCGCTGACAAGACGAGTCCCTTGTCGAGGCCAACACGACCTCAAAAAGTTTGAAGGATGTGGGTTGCTAAGGCTGCTGCGTTGAACCCCGAATCCGCTCCAGAAATGCCCCCAACCTATGTCGCAGGTGGACATATGTTTAGCCCATATCTTGTCTCCGTCTCTGATGTTGCACTCAAGAAGAGTCGTGCCAAGTCCCATGATGCGCGCGCTCAGCGCCGTCTAGGCCAGAAAGAATCTGCTGATCACAGGCGCATGAAACCTCTTCAAAGCAAGGTTGCTGGTGGCCAAGGCTCGCATAGTCCCAACTTGGATTCCCTGTACTATGCGCCCAAGGTCGCTTGCTCAAGGAAACCTAAAACATCCTGAGCCATGCGTGCTCGAGAGGCTGTGCCATCAGCTCTCTAAAAGCATGCACCGTTGTTCGTGACTCGCGCTTCTAACGAAAGACTCTATAGGAAAGACCCAGTGCTCATCCGCCGGATGTGGGTTGACCCTTAGAGCCTTCTTGAACCCATTTGTATGTCGTAGTTAAACCAAAACCAAGTGGGGAGTAAATAATGAGATGATAGACCGATGAGCCCAGTCTACATGTGCGCATGTAGTGGGTCTATTTCGCCTTAAGTCTTCCATCAATGATCCAATTGAAGTTTCTGCGGAAGAACTGGGTCAGGACAAAAAATTCCACTCTCGTCTCCATGCGCAAAGCTTGCCTGAGCGCATAAAATAGGGGTAAAAATGAAGCTTCCATCGTCTGATTTACTCAACGTGATTATTCACAAGTGTAAGACGAGAGAGACATCCCTCGCACATGATGTGTCCTCTCGAAGACACACTTGTGCCAATATCATAATCAACTATTGTTGCTCCAAAACACCAGTTCCTGCAGCCATACAGTCAGTGTTCCAGCGGATACATCTTATGACATCGACCCAACAACATCCCCGAACACCGCTATGTGACGAGGAGGAACTGTCCGTCTCATTGTGTTGCTCAATATGGAGGTCTTCTCCCGTGAAGAAGATCTCAAAGGCATCGGTTTGCTTAATCTAAAGGCATCGGTTAGTACACTACGAAGCCGTCCGAGGAGTAGCAAGCAAGTACCCACAGTGGGGGTATTTTAAGGTAAACGCTCGAGAACAAGGGCTGGGGGTAACTGTGCCTTCCCGAATCAAGCTACAACCGGAGTTGGGGGTAGTAGTCCCCCGGTGTTCCACAATAATCCATTCTTATAAGAGGACAGTGAACCTCTGCACACAAATAATAGCTTAACTGGGGGTAGCCATGCCTCCTCGAATCAAGCTTCAGCCAGAGATGGGGGTAGCAGTCCCCCGGTGTTCTATGACAACCCATCCTTCCTAGAGGACAGTAAACCGCTACACATAGATGACAGCTTAACTGGGGGTAGCCGTATACTCCAGGACGAGCCCACAACTGAAACTGAGGGTGGCAATCCCTCCAATAATAAAAGTGATGCGACACTACCCACTCTTCCTGAGGACAATGATACTCAGACATCAGAGGCAGAGAGTGAAGAATCTACCTTCTCGTCCATCTTTTCCTACTTAATGCCAGTATACATGGCAGAAGACGATCATAAAGTCGAATCCAGTAACCAACAATGCCTTGAGACACTCGAAGCCATAACGCAGGCTTTGAGTACTATAATATAGACTTTGACCCACACAGTAATAGAGCTCAGTGAAAGTATCGCCCCAACACAACCGCAAGCACCAGAACGAACAAACAAGGAACCTGATGCGCCTAATCCGGCTCCTCAGGTTGCAAGCAGTTATACAATGCCTCGATCCTCTGCTCCCCTTTTGGCAGACGATATCCAGGAGACTTTCAAGGACCTGTGTGCTCGCATCGAAGCTCGATACAACCAGGACATGCTCTAGAAACTTGGGATCCTGTAACCCTATCCTCCTAAATGGGATAACCTGGTATACCCTCCCAAGTATAAGCTATTATCTCTAGCTTTATTTGACTGGAAGACCTCACTTTGTCAGTACATGAGATACTTCAAGTCTACAACAGGCCATTTACCTCGGGATGACGCCTTAATCACCAACTTGTTCTTTGGGCACTATCCGATGTTGCCTTTGAGTAGTTTTACAGCCTTCCAAATAAATGTATCTTCTTCTTTGAGGACCTGAAGTCTCTGTTCCTCGTTCTATGTTATGAAGGAGGAATGGGCATGACCATGTCCTCCCTGATGGACATCACCCAAGGAGAAAGTGAACTCATACAAAATTATATCAAGCATTTTTGGCAGGCGACATTAAAACTACCTTCTGGCATTTCTGAATCCACGCTGATGGACACATGCCAAAAGATTCATCTACCAGCAGTAAGACTCTGGACGGCATCTGGCCCATTCAGTGATTGGACAATATTTATCATAAGTGTTGTTGTTGTAGAGAATAGGGCGAAAGACGCCCGCTTATTGGGATTCCAAGCTCCTAACGTCGAAGACAAGGAAAAGTGTTCTTTCATAGCAGCCAATAATCGTGACAGTAAATAGAAGCAGGACTTGACAGTTAACTTGTCAAAAAGATCGACCTCACCTGTTGCTAAGCCGGCAGAGCCACCTACAGTACATGAGACTTATTCTTTTAATGACGATTATGTCATGGAGATCTTTGAAGTGTTGATAAAGGGCAACAAACTCAAGCTATCCGACATCAGGCACATCGACGATGCAGGCAAGGTCGACAATCCTAAGTATTATCACTACCATCGATATGTCTACCATGCCACATGTGACTGTTACATATTAAAAAGGTAGATACAATGGCTAATTGACTCCAAAGCTCTCTCTCTTTGTACTATAAAAATAAGACAGTCACCTCAAGCATGGTATCTCTCCAGTTCGACACTTTCCTGACCACTAAGGCTCAAGATGGTGTCGTCCCTATTCCTAGGACAACCATGGAGGTTGTCAACCTCCCTCTAGCCCGAATAGAGGGGTTTGTCCCCTTTACTACTCCAAGGGGCGAAGTTATGTGGACCATAGCTTCTAACACGACAAAAATAGTCCATGAGCCCAACTTGCAATACATATATCTTTTCTCACAGTTAAGAAAATATCGAACCACCTTCACCCTTGCGTAGACAACCTGACTGACTACAAATTCTATCAAATAGTTTAATTTGATTTAGACTTTTTGGACATTAAAAATTAGGTAGAAATATTACGAAAAACCTATTTCTGAAACATTAAATTTTTTTGATACGGAGTTTGTCCCTGCCAAACGAGATGACTTCATCACATACCAATTATACCAAAAGATACATATGATATTTTCTGACGTGTGGGATTTTGTCGAACTTGATTTGGATGTGCGTGCCCGCTGGAATCAACCCGTATCAGTCGAAAGTCTCAAGTATCGGTACTTTGCAAATTATTCTATTAGTTCGTGTGCGCTTATCGGATCGCAAAAAACTTGCGCTGCTGGAATTACAGTGTTTGACTTGTCTTGTGATCCAAGTTTTGTCTGATTCTGATTCAAATTTAGTCGAATGTATCACCATTTTGCGGGCCTACGATTCGACTTGACAAATAATTTTTTGATCGGCTCACTATATCCAAAACTGGACATACTGAGGAGTTTGTATCACTGTTTAGAATTTATTTGGCTTAAAATATATCCAAATTAGAGAACTTTAGCTTTGACACATTTTTCAGTACGAAGTGGCCCATATATGGACCCCGCTTTGACACAAAACTGTTATTTTTGCTTACGTGTCCAAATTAGACTCATGTATAGTCAATCATTACTATTTCTTATATTTTGAAAATGTTGGTAAATTTTATTTCAGCATACAGAGGCGTTCATGAAGATTTCTCCTTTTTGGGTGCATTTGATCTATCGAGTTCGCTACCTGGACTTCGTCATACCACCACTCAGGTTCTAGGCAAGTGTATCTTGCCATGACGTATTACAGTTCTTGCTTGATTTATAAATATATATTATATTATTTACTTCTTGTGGACAGTGTTATTCTAGGATCGTTGTCGATACTTAGCATCCAGGTCAGATTCGGGTGCCGACGTCCGTCCCTAGAGTCGAGTTTCGATATTTTGAGTTGTCATCACGTTACTACAGACTTGCTCATACTTTGTATGTGATACCTTAAGACACTCAACACTATATTTCATGTGGCATAATCCGTTCTTGACATGTTCGTGCTGACTGGATTCTGTATTAGGTATTAGGACTTGTGACATGATATATAGTTATATTTATCCTATTATGACTCGATATAGTAGATGAAGGTCTTGATCCTTCGTGTTATGGACATGGAATGTGAGGTTACATGGGAGGGAAGAGCATATACCATGCGATGGGCTATTTTTATCATATTTTGCCGTTGTCTCTGTAGTATAGCTTTGGTGTTTCATAGTTTTTTTTGTTCCATGACACTGGGCCTTTAGTGTTTTCATAGTTTACTGAAGTGTCTATTGAGATCTTTAGTGTTACAGCCTGGAGTACGAGTGTTGTTCACATGTGCATATCACTTAGATTGTTATATTAGATTTACCTAATTGTGTTCTTTTGTACCTATTATACTGTTTTACTGTTGGCATATTTCTACATACCTTGTTATGTCCCCCTGAGGACCTGGTTCCTTTCCAATATTTTAGCATAGACTATCGTGGAGTCTTTATGGAGCTGCGGATGAGTATCGTCTTGTTATGCAGGTATTGGAAGTAGGTATTTTGTATCATTTTTACCATAGTTGTATTTACTTGTTCTTGTTGGTTATTCATCTACTGTTATAGCCTAGTTTTATAAACTCTATTTTTTTTCTCGAGTCTATTCGAGCTTGTGTGTTACTAGCGGCCGACTTTAGCACATATAGTTTATTATTGAAATTTTGTGTCATTGTGGATTGTGACATAGTTATATATTTATTATAGTACTTACATAGTATATCTTATATATATTCGAGTTGGACTGGAGTCTACTTGATAGGTATTTGGCCATTGCCATGTGGCATGGATCCATGTATTTTTTGGACTAGGACATGACATAAATGAACATATGATTATGTCATTGGCCCTTCATCAGTGCCTGAAGTACATCGACAGCGAAGGAGTCATCTGAACTGAGTTTGCAGATGTCAACCCCTTTAAAGGAATAAAAGCTTACTACTCTTATTCCGATCTCTACAAGCGGATGCACCAGGAGGAAGGGGATATCGAAGATGACGATGAAGCTGAAGCAGATCTGATTCTCAAAAACCATTGAGGATTTACGTTAAAGGATGTGCCCCCAATACTTTGGCCCTATTGGTCGTTAAGATTCACAACAAAACTACAGATCCTCTTGTGGTTAACCTTCACAAGACATCTCATAGAGAAAGGCCGGATGACCCACCAAGGAAGGACCTCCCTCCTATAAAGGTCTCTGAGCCCTTGGTAGTAAGCCTTTTTCGTCCTAATAAGACGAACCAGAACTAAGTTTGGGCACCAATGATGGACAATAAAGAAGATGAGCTGGAAGAGTACGTTGCTACTCAAACTGACGCTCCTTCTTTTGATGATGTAATCCCCGATGAGGAGGTATTTTATATCTTGAATATTGGATTATTTTTGAATTACTTTGATCTCGAGCATATGAGAGCTATATATTCCTTAGAAAATGCCTTACGCCCGCAGTTGCACCTGGCAGTAACGGCAGCTTACGCAGTCAATAAGATACTGCCGTATAGAGGTAGTGTCTTCATAATCCTAGCGAGGAAGAGGGGAGAAAAACCTATCATCTTAGGTAGGGTGGAATGTCACCGAAGCTTCCTCCCAAACGAATCAGAACCCAATGGAGATAAAATACAGCTTTACTGTTACAGTTCGCAAGCCAAGTGCAACATCCAGAAGATGGGTTATGACCTGAAAAGCAACCAAGGACTTAATTATGGCAAAGGACGACGTTCACCGTTATGCCCCTTTGCTCCTACGAAAAAATAGGAGACATGCTATCAACATACCGGCCATGATATTGGATATGTTATGCCTCTAACAACTCCTACATGCTCAGAAGCCGAAGGTGAGACACATTCTCATTCTTCAGAGTCTTATATCCGGGACCCTAATGCAAGCATAGGAGAAATATTTAAACAAGCATTATCTATCAACATGACATCAGTGGATCAAGTTGAGGATGATGATCAAACACTCGAGTTCTTCGAGGTTGAGCCGTGGCTCCATGGTTTGAATCACAGTAGAATTTATGTTTCGAGCAGTGAAAACCTCCTACCGAAGACGAAGTAGTGCAAGTCGACCAAGGCGACGAATCCTCTCCTAAACCCATCTTCATTAGCAAAAATCTTTCCGGAGAAGATCGTGAATCCCTTATTCAACTTATGAGGGAATACATCTACATCTTCGCATGGATCTAGAAAGATATGTCGGGTTTGGATCCTTGGATAGCGATACATAAGCTGAACATCCTACCGAATATTAAGCCAGTGAAGCAACAACAACGACGATTTCGTCCAAACGTCATGGATATGATCGAAGCTGAAGTGAATAAGCTGATAGTAAGGGAATTTTTTTGATAGGAACAACATCCAAACTGGGTAGCCAATATTTTTCCTGTCATAAAAAAGAACAAAAATATTCGAGTCTGTATAAACTTCCGTGATATAAACTCAGCATGCCCAAAGGAGGAGTTCCCTCTCCCGATCACAGAGGTGATGATCGACAACACATCTGGCTTTGAACGAATATCCTTTATGGATGGGTTCTCAGGTTACAACCAAATCAAGATATTCCCTGATGATGAGAAGCATACGTCGTTCCGAACACCATTGGGAGTATATTGTTATACAGTAATGCCCTTTGATCTGAAGAATGCAGCTGCAACCTACAAATGAGATATGAGCACTATTTTTAGTGAACATTTGTGTAAGACAGTAGAGTGTTATGTTGATGACATCGCTGTCAAGAACAATTTTGAGGATTATCATCTCTATGATCTTAAGACAGTATTCAACCTAATGCGGGAGCATCAACTTAAGATAAATCTGGCTAAGTCCTTCCTGGGAGTCTCCAATGGCAAGTTCTTGGGTTTTATTATAACTTCAAAGGGTATTTACATAGACCCCGAGAAGATAAAAGCTATCCTTGATAAGCACCCTCCTAAGAATCTTAGAGAACTTTTGTAGCCTTTAAGGAAGATTGGCGTACATCAGGAGATTCATATCGAATCTCTCTGAACGTTGCCATCCATTCACCCAGCTTATGAAGAAGGGAGTTTACTTCGTCTGGATAAAGGAATTCTAGCAAGCATTCGACAATATTAAGAAACATCTCACGAATCCCCCAGTGTTGGTAGCTCCAGTCGTGGGAAACTATTCTTGCTTTACGTCCATGTAATGAATCATCCCCTTGACGCTCTATTAGCCCAAAAAAGTAATGTTGGCCATGAGTAGGCCATTTACTACCCCAGCAAGATAATGGTCGGTGCTGGGCACAGGTACAACCCTGTCGAGAAGGAGTGCCTCACTTTGATCTTCCCTATTGATAAGATGCGCCATTATGTGACCGGGCAGACAATTCATGTTATTTCCTGAGTCAATCCCCTTAGAGTGCTCATGACTAAGACATGAAAACTAAAGTCTCGTCTAGCCATATGGGCAATACTGCTCTCGCCATATGACATGGTATTTTTCCTCAAAAGGCGGTCAAAGGCCAACCATTGGACGACTTTCTGGCAGCTCACCTAGTGACCGAAACTTCAAAACTCTACAACAATATTCCATACAGAGTAATTGAATCTTACACAGTAATGGAGGGGTCTGTTTAACAAATGTTCTTCGATGGCGCTTTGAGAATAAGGACCAAGGGCAATATTATCGCAGGAGTGGGGGTAGTGTTGATCTCTCCCCACAACTTGATCATTCACTGCGATTATTCTTTTATTGAGTCGTGCTCCAACAATGCGGTAGAGTACACCTCCCTTATTATTGGGCTCCAACTAGCTAAACAGTTTGGGGTGGATTATATAGAAGCCTATGGTGACTCCAAGCTAATAGTCAACTAGGCCCTATGTGAGTACGAAGTCCGCAACAAGGATCTAATCCCCTACTCTCAAGCGGCGATCAAAATAATCTCTACCTTTGTCTGGTTCTTAATAGAATATGTACCCCTGTTACGAAACTCCGAAGTCGACACTCTCGTCGGTCTTGCAGGTTCCTTAGCTCTCCTACCAAAATCCAATATTCGATCACAGTGATTGGTCGAGAACTAGTTTGCGTCAAGAGTAACCTACGTAATTGTCAAAGCTACGCCGTTGAGATAAAAATCGACATCAAGGACTAGCGGTTCCCCTTCTTCGACTACGCTGTCTATGTAATTCTGATAGATGACCTGAAGGAACCTACTTCTTTCAAAAGATGCTCCCTCGGGTTCTACTATAACACAGCCTCAAAAATGTTGTATCGCCGCTCGTATAATAGACTTCTACTCTGATGCCTATCGGATACAGAAGAAAAGCAACCGCTCGTGAAGCTCAGGATGGTACTTGTGGAGCCCACCAACCATATACTAAATTATAGGATCGCCTCTGACACATGGGCTATTATTGGACCACAATGGAAGCAAATGTTGTAGAGTACGCAAGAAAATATAGGATGTGTCAAATCCATGATGACTTTATCCACCAACTTTCAGATTTCTACATCCGACAACCGCATCTTGGTCGTTTGAAGCATAGGGCATGGACATCATCAACCTCCAAAGGGTTAGGTTCATTCTTGCTATAATCGACTACTTCTCTAAATGGGCAGAAGTTGTACCTCTCATTGAAGTGAAGACATCAAATATGATCAGCTTTGTCAAACATCAAGTCATCTACCATTTCGGATTGCCACGAAGGATCATCCATGACAATGGTCCACAATTTGGAATCCACGTTTTTATCTGTTTTACGATAAAAATTGAATCTATAACCTAGCTTAGATAGCATATAATACAGCAACGAATGGATTAGTAGAAGCATTCAACAAAACAATCATCAAGCTACTCAAGAAGTTTATTTTCTCTCACAAGAGTGATTGGAATAAGAAGCTTGGTGAATATCTTCGGGCCTAACTCACAATGGTTTGGACTCCAATAGGCAGCATGCCATTTTACTTGGTTTATGAGACTGAAGCAGTTCTTCCCTTGGAAATCTAAATCCCCTCTCTTCGGGTAGCCCTCGTTAACCAGCTGGCAACCAAAGACAACCATTGCTTGCGGTTACAAGAGTTAGAGGAACTCGATGAGAAACGTCTTCTGGTTCAATAGTGTATTAAGCAATATCAAGCACGTATTTGTGGAGACTTCAACAAAAGGGTAAAAGAAAGAGCATTCCAAGTCGGTGACCTCGTCCTTATAGTTAGAGGCCCTTTCGTGATGGATTCAGTATATTCTAATGGTGCATACAGGCCCGCAAAGCCTCACAAAGATTTGCTAATGATGCCAAACAACGACATATTCCTCAAAAAGTACTATGTCTAAGCTAGATATGTACTTCCTCATCCCCAGCAGAGCAAGTGGAATGCACATTATTTACATTCTTTATTCTATCCCTAGCAATGTAAATGTACATCATGACATTTGTTCCCCATAGTGCATCATAAAATATGTTATCTGTATTCAAGAGTCTTGAATACGTTATAGGTAATATATCCTCCAAAGTTCCCCAGTGGAACTGTAACCACCATTTTCTCATGCTAGGGGTATTTTTGTCATTTCTATATTATCGTATATTGTTAATAATATATATAGTGTTAATATAGTTATAATGATTAGTGAGTTAGCCTATATATATAGTGGCAATGAGCACCAAGGAGAAAGAATTCTAGGAGCTTGTATCCCCTTGTGTCCATTTAGAATTTTATTGGGATTCTATCTTCCAATAGGTATAATCCCTATTTTTTCTCAATTTTATGGTTAATTTGTAGTATTAGACCCTTAGGAATCCACCCATGGCTAAGTGCCACCCTTAGAAGAAGAACTAGGTGCTAGAAGTCCATTTTATGATAGTTATATTGACTTCTTTGGTCAAATTTGGGAAAATCCGAATTTAAACCATTAGGTATTTGAAGGAATGATTACTTATTAGTTTTGGAGTATGATTAGTTATTTTCTAGTGTTTACCTGTCCATAATTGGATACTAGTAGGCCGTATCGCGATACACCTTGGTGTGTATTGGTATTTTAGGGTTTTTTAGTTATAGGATATCAATGCTTCATTTAACGCATTAATTATAGTTATTCTAATTATTATATATCAAAATATAGGTGTATCAAGTGTTATTGATGGTGGTACCATGAGTTTGTGTGTGTATCACATGAGTATCATATTGATACTTGGGTGTGCACAACAAGTGTTAGGTTTTGGCTTGAGTATATATATATATATATATATATATATATATATATATATATATATATATATATATATATGTGTGTGTGTGTGTGTGTGTGTGTGTGTGTGTGTGTGTGTGTGTGTGTGTCTGTGTGTTATATTATATATATATATATATTGGGTGTTTACATATATGCAAGTGTCTGTGAGTGGGTAGTGAGTGTGTACATGTTTGTGTGCAATGATGGTTATTTGTTATTAGTGTGCAAGCAAGTGTGTGTGTATGTATCTTTGTGTGTGTGTGGTTTGTGTGTTTGCGGGTGTTTGTTAGAGGGAGTGAAGGTGCTTGGGTTCAAGTACACACAAGTACGGGGGAAATTGTGTTGTATTTGATGTAGTTGGGTAAGGAAGCAACTGCAGTAGCAATTAAAATGGGGGAGGAGGCATTTTCTGCTGCTTGAAGCAATAGAGTGAGCAGCAGCAGCACAAGTACTGATGGGAAGTGGTGAGTGCCAGTGTCTTTAAGTGCACACTGGGGTGAAGTATAGACTTTGGCTTGGTGCAGGTTATAGAGATCACAGTGTTATGTAGGAATGGTTTTAGCATGTGCAGGCCAAACTAGTGAGCAACAGTGTATTAGCAAGATGTGTGAAGGGATTGGGCATGTATCACTTGTGTATCAACATGTATGCTAAGAGAGTGTACTTAGGTTCAGGGCAGTAGGGAATTACAGTTTACTGTAAGAAGTGTTGTTGGGCCTTTGTATATATAAAGGGGTGAGTGATATCAGATAGGTGGGTATGAGGGGATTGTGTATCAGTGGGTTATGAGTTTCAATGAGGGTTTTTGTGTTAGTAGTTAGCATATATGTGTGAGGAGATATTAGTGAAGATTAGGGATGCCAAGTTAGTAAGGTATTTGAATTGGTTAAGTATTTTGAGCTTGGGTTAAGGTAATGTGTTATACCAAGGTAAGTTATGGATACCAAGCTAAAGGGGTAGGAACCAAGGAATAGGATAAGGTAATACTATATGTATAAGTTATGTACATATATACTTAGTAGTAATAACTAGGATATCTACTAGCTATAAGGTATAGCCTAGAAACCTAGGTATAGTTTAGTATCACCTAATATTGACTAGTCTTGCCCTATAGGTCAACTATGTAGGTGGTTATGAACTCTAACATAGGTAATTAACCTAGTTAAGACACCTAGAACTAGAAATAACCTAGAAACCATATTTTAGCTTATTTAAGTATATTTATCACTCTAATACACTAATTCACATGGCATTTCGTATATAGGTAATTGTGACACTAGTTCGGACACTGATTTGTATTCCTTGCTCAGGACCACAGACGAGTACATTCTCTGATAGTTTCCATATTTGATAGCTTCTATGTTACAAGTTTTTAGTGATGTTATATTTGATTCTAGACACGATGGTACACAAATTGGTATACCTTGGATCTCCGTCATGAGATATTCTTCTCCATGATCACTTTATTATTCCTCCGTGATTATACATATAGACCATGATCAGTGTGCATGATATTATAAACCGTGCATAATGATTACCGTATTAGAACGTATCATGATTTAGATCTATGTACAAGTCAGAGGCAGGGGAAGTATTGGTTGAAAATGTGATCATACCTTACAGACCGTGCAGTAGTGTAGTCCGTGGCAACTAGCCGATCATACACTTCACGTATGGTTGAGCTAGCTCTCTTTATCTATAAATCGTGTTAGGCCCAAGATGATCATATATCAAACTAATATTTAAAAACACCAGTTGTATAGTTCTTCTCTATTTTTATTTCATATATTGATGATACATGTCATATTGCTATGAGTTACTACTTTCCATTACTTGCCATAATACTTCTCACCAGTAGCTATGTTTATAATCTCAGTTTAGTTTCCATCATTTATCTTATTATTATTACTATTTCATAGCATCTGTCATATATTAGAATTGCGATTGGGTTATACTCGTTCCATCCTGACTGGATAATATTTTTTAGATAATTATTTAAAGGACTGGTGTCCTACGCATTATGGCCCACATGATGGGGAGATAACTGAGGTTGCCCCAGAAGTACAGGAGGAGCCAGTACCAGATGTTAATGAGGTTCAACTAGTTATTCCCCAGACTTAGTTAGTATTTATACATTTGTACTGAATTTGTCTCCAGCTACTTAGATATTTTAAGATGTTATTTGCTACTTAGACTTTATGATGATGTTGTTGGACTTATAGGCCTGGGTTATTGTTGTGACTATTCTAGACTTTGACTTTGAGATTTCCTTTCCTTTATATGATATCGTTCAATTATCTCCTTTCTAGCATATTGTGATTGAGTATTGATTTACCATTACATATTGTCATCTTGTCCTGCATATAGAGTTGAGATATCATTGAAAGGATACATATATTATTGTGTGAGATGGATAGATAGTATTGTTGACCTAGACAACATTCTACCACCGATGCTATAGCGTGGGATGGACGTTGCTCACGTACTCGTGCCCTAATATTCGGGTACGGGTCATGATAGGAAGAGTCCTCAGGTCCAACGGAACACTCTCGTTGAGACCATACAAAATTGATTCTCTTAAGTAAACAAGCGTGTTCTCGGAGCCCAATTACTTCAAGGATGTCTCATTTATGATCCCAACCTGGATCAAAGATGCTCTCTTCTCGAAAATTTATTTGCTAGTTAGAATAAAATCACCCCAAACCTTAGTTCATGTCTATACCATCTCTGAAATATAGTCATGTTCTTTTCCCAGTAGAGTAAACTAGACAGCACAAGAAAACAGTCACGTCCACATCACCTCTGCCTTGTTTTCTCTATTCCCACATTGTTATATCTTATCATATCCATATTACCTCTGAATAAGATATCTCTAGCAGAATCTTGAGTTAAGAAAGTTTGTCATGTCCATTTTACCTCTGAGAAAATATTTATGCTTATCGACTTTCTACCAGCACATCCATAATACCTCTGACGGTGTCTGTCATTTCAACTTATCATCTGTACTTAGGTCTATGTACGCTGGGGATGATAAGTCTAAAAAGTTTTCCAACAAAATTACCTCAACCTATCGCGTCCATATCACCTCTAATTGGGTTTCACTTAGAACTTATTATATGTACTTGATTATTAAGTACCCCACAGGTAATAAGTCCACTAAAATTTCCCCAGTAGAATGTCCCCAAAAGCTACGGTATTATATTACATCCATATTACCTCTAGTATAGCACAAGAGAAGTTCTAAAAAAGAAAAGATCTTTCTTTGATATTCAAGATCATGAGTACATATGATAAAAATCTCTACAATCAGAACTCTCCATCATAGCGCCCTATGTGCAGTTTCTGCTACCGACGCAAGTGAACTTGGTAGCAGAACTCAATGCATTCTGGGTTATCCCTCTATCAGACTCCTCAGTGCAAACCTCAATATATGGAAAAGAATCCATATTGATGGATAACAATAGAGGGAGAACCGGATGCTCTTCTGCTATGCAGATGGGATGAAGATAGAGTTTTGATTGACGGTCAATCTAAATACTATAATCAGTACCGCAGCTGCATAACCAGTTGCAGGCCTCATAAAGGGGAGAAAGCAGCTTGCGTGCCGCCAAGAGAAGGACATCCTCGCTTCCTTATCTGATAAACTTTCACATAAAGTTGGCATTCTCTTCGAACAACGAGACTTGTGATATCCTTCCATGCTCCATCGAGACCGAAGAAGTTCTATATAATCCCTGCATGACATACAGAGACACAAAGTCAGAGTACTTACAGTTCGTGCGAAGATAGGTACGCATATAACGCGCACTCTGCCAAAATAGTTCTTTGAAGTTCAGAGATATGTCATTCATGTTCATGCACATAAAATAAATGTTTTGGATCTATGCACATAATAGATCGCAGTGCATATTTGTGATACAGCCGCATCTATACAAGGGATGGCCGTGCATAGCCTCCTAATGTATGTTCCTGATGAGTTTCATGAGATAGTTGAATCCATGCACATAATGGGTTCTTTCCATCATCACATCTTTATGTGCAACGACAGTGAGGAGGGCATCTGTACATATTCTTGATAGATTCACATCCATGCAATAGACTGTGCATACATGTCCGTGTGTCCGCGTACGAGTGCAAGAATTGTTGTCTTCTTTCCAGTATTGGAAGAAATGACAATGACAATGACATCACCTCTACCTTCAGTCGAGTTGAGTATCATTAAGTGATGGCTCGTCATTGGAAGAGGATCAACGAAGCGCTCAACATGGTTACTCCTGTTGGATCTCAACATGAGGATGAAGAGAGTCATGCGAGAAGGAAGTACAACAAAGGGTTTCTCACTCTCCCTGACCCCCTATTTATACGCTCGAAATAGGGCTCAGGATAAGTAGAGTCAATCACCCGGCATTTGGATTCCCAAGAAGTTCGGCGCCAAGGGTGAAGGATGAACTTAACATTTATGACAATGGACCTGCATTTCAAAAATTGTAATAGATAAAAGGCACTTACGAAACTGACTCTTCGATCCCCGTAACGTCCGCTCAAGAATCGAGGTAAATCTCATCCATGATGTTTTGATAGCCTGGAAACAATGTCCATGCGGCAAATAACCTATGCGACAAGTACATCTATGCGGCCCTTTCCAACCAAGCTTCTTTTCAAAGTATTTCAATTTTTATTCAAGTTTTGAAAATTTTGAAGGGGGTCTTGTAGAAGCATAAAAAAAATTTGGACCATGCGTCAAACTTCTAAGTCAGTAAAGATAGGTTGCATGACATTCAAATTTGATGCAAAATGGAGCTTCAGGCGCATACAGCCTAAAAATAGTACAATCTTCGTCTATGTGGCTTGAAAAGTGACCCTGAAGTTACGCGGCTCGGGGTCAATAATCCTGAAGTCATACGGCAAAGGCAGTTATGCAGCATATATCTTTGTCTCATAGTCTAAAGCTTTGACACTTCATTAATTGCTCTGAGCGCCTCATAAATGGTACAGACGATGGACATCGGTGGTTACGTCACCGTCATAATGCCTCTTGCCAGACGTAGTCGTGTAGTGCCATGTGCCTCTAAAACGATAAAACCTTATGCGGCAATGTTCCCATGAGCCTTCATGCAGCAAAGCTTTCATGCGGTAGATTTCCCGTAAACCATCATGCGACAGAGCCCTCATGCGATCTACAATAGCTAACACATGACATGTATCAAGTTGACCGAGTTATGCGTCCCACGGGTGTTAAGTCCCAGATTACGTGGCATTATCCAATATCTCAGCAGCAACTCATGTGAACTAATATAACATGCCAGCTAGACCGTGACATGCACGCACGGTTACAACCGTATTCTGTCGAAGATACAAGACGACAACCTAGATTATGTGCGCATAGATTGAAAAATAGTAATTTTTCACGAAATGCGTGTGCATGACCATTTTTTTCGTCAGTCGATCATCAACAGAGTAAAGGAGTTAGCTGCACAACTCAATCTCCATAGTCACAATCCCCAGATTCTTTTCTCTTTATACTTAGAATTCTCAGTATTAGGATTCTTCTGTACTTCACTCATTATAATTCGTTAAATACAAAAGTTAGCAAAACTTTGCATTTCGCGATGGCAACAAATGATTGTAACTAGTAGGGGAATTCTTGTTAGTTGGGTAGTGTGAGGAGTTAGTGACTACCATGACGACAGAGTAGAGTATTACATTTGACATTTTAGAATAAATTTTATTATGATTCTAATTATCGAGCAGATTTGAACTATATACGTATTTCGAGAAGTAATATATGTTTATCAAGGAGAGGATAATGCAATAAAAAATAGACAAAAGGAGTTTAAGGGATAATATAATAGTGTATAAAAGACAAAAAAAGGAATGCTAGAGTTATTAACCAAAGCCTTCTAGGAAGAGTTGTAAGTTAATCATGACGTACTAATATGGTAATCAAAATTTGGGTTTGAAGGAATTTGCTATAAAGACTAAAATAATGAAGATACAAAGGAGAAGATGAATAATTCGAGAAATATAATGGGGTGATAGTGACTAAAGTAAATTCTTGATAAATTATTGGATAGTTTATAAGTTCGATGATAAATTTTTTATAAGTTTGGTAGGATGTAACCACCTCAAAATTATAAATATATTTTCAAATAAATAAATAATAATACCAATTTTTAATAAATTATTTGGTAGAAAAATAAAGGGACCATTATTCTAATTTTTTCTAGGAATTTTTGGAAACAAATATAATTATTAAAGAGTTATTATAGTTTAAGAAGATAATAATAATAACTATTAATAATAAATAATAATAATAATAATAAACAAGTGACAAAATGTTGTGATCAAAATGATCATAATAAAAACTATATAGGAATGTAGGCAAGAATTAATAATCACAAAGAAATTAGATACGAAAAAGAATTAGAACAGAATTAAGAACAGAAAAGAAAAGGAAAAGAAAAAACTCAATAACTCGCAAGAAATTGATCATCTTGCGAGTCACACTTTCCCCCAAATACCCGGTGAACCTGACCCCCATTGATCGGCTGAACCCAAAAACTAGGGGAAACCCCAAGTTTAAACAACACAAAACCCTATCAAACCCTGAATAAATTTGATGAAACAAAATTTTATGCGAAGCTAGTCTTATTCTCTTCCAAATGGAACCTAACCCACCACAAATCCTAGCCTAAAGCAGGGAGAAAATCCATGTAGAATTCAGATGAAACACTAAGTATATAAACTGAAACCAAAATTATATTTCTCCTTCCCACAACTGTATACACCTCCAAATTCGAAACCCTAAGTTCCAGGAGATTTCTTGACATCCCACCCACCTGAAAAATGACTTATAAACGCAGGAGGTCCACTGGATTAAGCACAGAAACCCCAAAAACTATGCTCATTTCAGCCGCACAAAGCAGCCATGTACCCATGTTCATCATCCTGTATCTTCCATTATACTCGATTGTTTTTCGATCCGTCAAATTTTATAAGTAGAATTATTTTTGTAATTTTTTGGGATTAATATAATGATTTAATTGATGAAAACCAACGTGCAAAACTCAAAAAACTGACTGAAACACCTTAACCATAATGACAGTTTTCGTACTTAAAAACCCTAACTTGAGAGGATGATTCCTGTTACAATAATTATTATTTTAGGAATCCACTTGAACAGACTTCTAGACAACATAACACGCTTTGTATTTATATATTATTTGCAAATTATTGAGCATTTATTCTGCAGTAAAACTCACAAAGAAAATCATGAAAAACTAGTTTTGATACACATTGAAAACCCCGATACGGAGTTGGTCCCAACACACTGGACTACCCCGTAACGTGATGATTAAATCGAAAGATGTGTACAATAAACATGGACGTGTGGGCTTTAGAAAAATATGAATTGGTTGTGTGTGAACGATGAATTCAACCCATATCCTTCGAAAGTCCCCGTATCGATAATTTTGCAAAATACCCAACTAGTTTATACTCGCGCATTGGATCGCATTGAATTTGTGCCACTGGACTCAAAGAGTTTGACTTGTCCCATGACTCGAGTTTTTTTTTATTAGGAGACATTCAACGAATTGCAGTTTTACAGGCCCCACGATTCAATTTGACGAGCAATTTTGTGATTGGCTCAACGAAACCAAAAATTGGATATACGGTTGGGTTCGTATCACCATTCAGAATTTGTTTAACCTAGAAAATACTAAATTTAGAGACTTTAATTCTGCCATGCTTTTTGGTGCAGTGGACCACATATGGACACTATTTTGACCCAAAATTAAAATTTTTGCTCATGTGTCCAAATTGGACGAATGGGTAGTATTTTTTGAATCTCACAGATTCTGGAAATACTGCTGATGTCTATTTCAGCATCCAGGAACTTCTGTTTTACTTTCATATCTTTTGCTTTGTCGTGTGTGTCATCTGGACTCTGTTTCACTACCGAACTACTTCTAGGCAAGTATACCTTGCCTCCATTATTGTTTTTTATATTTATTTCAGCATGGTACATATATGTTGGTGTTTTCTTATTATTCATTATATTAAACTATGTCAAAAGAAAGACTTGGGTGTAACGATGGAAGACGTCGTCTATTGTTTCTTATTTATTATGCAAGTTGACTTAGAATTATGAGACCACCCTATGATTGTGAGGTATCATTATATCTCCTCTGGCCATGACACTTGCAGTTATAGTTAGGACGTGATTGCTATCAATAGATTTTGTTAGTGAACGTAACAGTTACGAGCTGGACGAGTGGTGGATACGACTTGGACGGTTACATGGAGTGGGGAGTACAATTATTAGTGTAGGGGCTACTATTTTTTTTCTCTAGATGCCTCTAGTATCTCGGGTGAACACTAGTGCACTATGCCTTTATTTATTTATTTTGTTAGGAGAACCCCTATATAAAATATTGTTCTCAATTGCATTCATATAGACGGTTATGAGACCTCATATATCATGATTGCAGTATGTGGCATGTTTTTCTGTATCTTGTTACGTTGCACCTCAACTATACCTAGTGATCTCTCCAGGTATAGTTGAGGTACAGTTTCTTGAGGAGTACGGACCTGGACCGGATACTACTCTTGGTGATGATAAGACTGCACTACCAGAGTTTATTTGATTCTATCTTAGTTATTTTTTGGACTTATTTTGTGAACTATTTTATATTGCAGGTCACACTCCATTCTCTTTTAATTTTGATATAGTCGTTTGGCAGTGGATTTGTCTCCGCCCGACTATTTATTCTTTTCGATTATTTCAAACTTGATCCTTCCGATCTTCTTATTGGTTGCTTTTATTTATTATCTGTGGATGAGATATAATGTGACCATGACTATGATATAAATTTTACTGTTGTGATATTTATAATTATATAGCGTTTGTGTGTATTATGGTTTTTATATATTGGAGTTCCTATGTATATACCAGCTGGCATGATTGCCTATACCTGGTCCTACGTATTTGGGAGTGGGGCATGATAGGCGGCGTAAAAATTGCGTATAAAATACGTGGCGGTTCGGATACGGTCAAATCTTATGATCAAAAGAAATTTATACGCATAAAATTTCTATGCTTCTAGGTACAAAGTGTTTTGAATTCAAGTAAAAAATTCAAAAATTTTGAAGGGGATCTTGTAGAAGCATAAAAAAATGTGCACAAAATAATCCCTCAATAATTTAGAAGAAACACCCTTTCCCAGTTTGCATACTAAAGAAAGTGCGCTTTTCTTTTCCGTCTATTGAAAAGAGCGAACTTTTCTAGTATACCATTGCAGGGGAAAATGCACTTTTTTATCTTCTTAATAAAAAGCTCAAGTGCGCATTTTTTATCTTAGTCATCAATCAAATGTGTACAAAAGCTCCCTTTAAATGGCGCGTATGGCATCTAACAGACTGACACAGCAGTCAAGTAAACGAAGAAGTGTGCGCATTTTATTACAGTTTGTCATGAGGCAGCGTGCCTGATGACTAATGAATCTCATGAAAATTGAAGCAATCATATTCGTGACGTCAGGTTAATTACTATTATTTTCCTTTCTTCGAGGAAAAAAAATACGTGGTAGTCTTGCCAGCATGAAAAGTGCGCACATTTCTACCTATTAAGGAAAAAATGTGCTCATTTTGTAATTTTTAGCGGTTGGAAGTTCGAAAAGATTATGTGCGTTTAATACTCGAATTGCGGTAAAAATAGGAGAGCTATTACTTCCATGATTGGCATTTAGTACATATCGCTCTCTCTCTATCTCTCTCCATGTGTCAAGAAGACCGGATGTTATAAGAGCAGTAAGCCTATAAATGTCCATAGTAGGTTACGGTTATTCATTATTCTGCGCAAAAAAGGAAACACAATGCATATTGTCTGTATTTTGGCGTAGATTTCAACTTAGAGGTTATATCCTTAACCGCTATAAATACTATGGGATCAATGTTATTCCGAGGACAGAAGTTTTAGTGCCATGTGCCAGAGCCTTCTTGTTGTCAAGTTCTCCAGTGATCGAGAGTTAGCATTTCTTCTCTTGTGTTCTTAGGTAGTCCAAGGAGTAAAGTGGTCGATTGTAGATCAAATCTCTATAGCCACTATTTCCCCAGAATTTTGTATTCTTTGTACTTAGAATTTTTTTAAGATTTCTTGTACTTCTAAGTTTGTAATAAAAGTTTCTAGAACTTTTGTTCATGGAAAATGGAGACCATACAAAACAACATTGTTATATCTACTATGTAATAACTATACTGATACGAGCATGCGAATAAGAAATTACCAAATAGGATTTCAATCCACAACTGCCTTGACAATTCCCATTTAAATTTTGTAAACACCTTGACCTCCATACTTCTATTCAATTACCTCCCCCTTGAACTCTTTATCATTGTTTTCCGTCTTCCCTTATTTCGGAAAGATGAAACCTCGTGCTTGGAAAAAGTTTGATACACTGATAGTACTAGATATATCTCATAGGCTAATCACATGACTTGGTGACTCTCTTTTATAATTGATTAAGGGCATATAGTAGATGATATATTTTTGTGTTAAAAACTTCTGAGGATTGAATAACATGATTAAATAATTTAAGAAATATTTTCTTAGATATATAGCCTATTGTGATAGATAGGTAAATTCTAAGTTGGGTAGAAATTACAATGTTAACTCGAGGTGAATTCTTTTTAGATTGTGACCAAGTGAGATTAGATATAGAAACCATGCCTTATTTTAATTTCGAGGATAAAATTATTTTAAGTTGGGTAGATTATAAATCCTCTCACCCAAAATTAGGCATACATGACTTAGATAGAGAGACTAGGGCTAGTTTGGACCCAAATAGAAATAGAACACGGTATTTTAATCAATTTTGCAATATTTATATCACTCAGCGCACCTTACCGTTGGTTCGATAATTGAAGCACTACACTAGCCACTGCCTTCCTATAAATTTCACACTCTTGCCCTAGACATGACCGCATTTTATTCTGACCTCGATGTAACTTATAATTATACTCTCTTGCGCTACATTTTAGTCGCACAACATTCGTCGCAGACGTTTACATTTAATTCTAAATAAAATTGACTTTCTACCCCTGTGCGTTCCAATCGAAATTGGAGACACAATCTTGACCCATTTTAGGCAACCCAAATTATGATAATATTCTACTCTGATTCCTCTACATCCATGACACTTGTGTCCCATCTAATTTTGTTCCCATGTATTTTTAATTAATTCAAGAATACCTTGCGCATTAATTTTTGTTAATTTAATTCAATTTCCATCTTTGTGTATTTTTCCCAATTATTGTGCATTTTTATGCAAAAATGCATTAAGGTGTCCACACCATTGGACAATACATGAAGAAACCTATTTTTCCCTTCACATAAATTTTTCCCATAATTTTCGGAATGTGCAACGCAACATCGCCCCCTCATTTAAACCTAGCCCTTGTATTTAAACAATGCAGTTATAGCCCTCCAAACATCCCCTTGTGAGGCCAAGGCCCAACCCTAAGAGGATGTTGACCAAGCCCACCTACCTAGGTCAACCCCAAACCTAAATTCTACATGTATATATAATACAATTTTTTTCTTTACTTTTTTAACACAACACCCAAAACAATACCTAGCCGAAATACACCCTTCCCCTTCCTGTTCATCTTCTCCCTCCTTCCCTGTGCAGACCGACCGGACCCCTCCGCCGGCCAGTCTTTCACCGGAGCACTCGCCGAAGTCCTCGCCATCCTCCACCAGAGTCACCCGACCCTTCTCCACCGCCGGCCTCGATGTCATGCCCCAGTCCCAAAATACCGAGGGACTGGTCACGTGGCAATGGCCAGTAGCACACACCGATGGACAAACCCAATTTAATGGATCCATCGGGGCATACTAAAGTTGTAGTATAATAATAAATAGGTCCAATGATACAAGTCACAGTCTATTCTAATCTCATCCATAACAGATAATCACAGATCCAATGCCAGAATAAATGCAAATAAAATAAACTAACAAACCTCAATAAAAGTTTCTCGAAGAACAATCTGAGAACAAGTCTGATACATCAATGCAATAGACTGGAAATAAAATAACTAGAAACAGAAATAACTGAGTATATAAAGCCAATACTCAGGAGAAGTCCTCTGGCACGATCTCGTCCTCGGATCCTGGTTCTGCTCTAATGTATGCACCTGCTTCTGCTAATGCTAATGCTAATGCTCCGGTCCCGTATAACTCGGGATAGATCTCGTCAGCTAATCCTGGCGACATAATCCGGTATCCAGGTCCTCAGGGGACAAAATAAATGCAGTGCAGCAATAAATGAAATAATAGGGTAAACTATATAACCAGCTAAGTGATATGCAAGTGAGAGTTTTAGTCATACTCGGGCTGAGACTACTATAGGATCAGTATCGGAGAAACCCATAGCAGTATTCTCTCGAAGGGCCAGTACGGTACCAAAGCTCTGTGTCAGAGTCTAAGGCACTTCCATTAAGTTATTATATCTATATAATCATCCTTTTGTATGGTAAATCTCTTCCCACCCAATGTAATCTCACGTCACATTTCATGATGTACATGTCCATGTCACGCAAGACCATAACTAATGCAACAAGTCAGGATAAAATCTAAGCATGTAACTGTATATGTCATGAACCTGTATCCTACACAGAATCATCGTGAATATCTCAAGAAGATTCCGTCTTATGAATAGTGTCAAGTGTCCTGGGTATAATGTACTTGATAAGACAAGTACGAGAATGAAAAGGGGTCACGATATCCAACTATAGGTGACATTACACAACTCCGCGTACGGTGTTGGCATTCGACCATTAATCGGACACTAAGTAAGTCACACGGTCCTAGGTCAAGCATGCAAAAAAATATATATGTATATAAGTCAAGAAAATAAGTAAAAAAAAACTGCAAGTTTTGGCAAGGTACACTTGCCTGGGGTTTTGGCTCCAACTGTAGCTCTGGTCTCAGTGTGATTTGCAGGTACTACTCCGGTTGCTGAAATAAACATTATCATTAGATTCAAAAAATATCAAACAGCTAGAAACGCCTGTCCTTAAGTCCAATTTGGACACAGGGGCAAAAATAACAGTTCCTGGTCAAAGCGGGGTCCACATGTGGGCCGCTTTGTACCGAAAAATATGTCAGGGTCAAAGGTCTCCAAATTTATCAAACTTAGTGTTAACAAGTTAGGAACGAGGATACGAACTCAACGGAACTTCCAGAACTGAATTTCGATGAGCCGATCACTAAATCGCCCGTCAAGTGGAGCCGTGGGGCCCACGATACGCGATTTTGTCAACGTTCTCAGAATCGAACCAAACTTGGGTCACAGGACCAGCGTATTGCTACGAGTCTGATGGTACAAGCTTCGTTTCGATCCGATGTGTGTACACAAAGTTACGATATGTTCAAGAACAGGCGGATACGGGGCATTGTCGGAGGATACAAGTTGATTCCGGTGTGCACGCACATCCAAATCAACTCCTACAAAATCCTGCACGTCCGTATCGACGGCGCACACATTTCGGTGAAGACCGTGCGCTACCAAGTCGTCCCGTTTGGCGGGACGTACTCAGTTCCTGGGTGAAACAGGGCATTGGTTTTCCTGTTTTTGAATTGTGGTTCGGGATTGCCACAGGATGCGATGCACCGAGCAGGTTATACGAGCATCGAGGGGGTCACACAGCCTACGCGTCACAATTGACGGAACAGAAATCGGAGAAACGAGGAGAGAGAACGTGTTACCTGAACAGGGCTACGTGGAACGAGGTTCTTCGTGTCCGTGAAGAGATGCGACACAACACTGATCGTGTTCGGGTACTGTGCAGCTGTGTCCGGGATGTGTCCGTCTAGGTTTTAGGGTTTTCGCCAGAGGTCGACTCCGGAGCTGGCTAGGGCAGGGCTGGGTGGAGGCAGAGCGGGCTCTGGCTCGTCGGAGCTACTTCTGCGGAGGCGGAGGATCTCGTGGGGTGACAGGTGGTCGAGGGCGGTGCTGCGGGGGAACAGAGGTCGTCGAGGTCAGGGTAGGAAGAGGGGAGATGGGGGTGCTCGGCTGGACTACGGCGGAAGTGATGGAGTCGGGGAAGAAGGAAGAGATGGTGGTCGAGGGAAGAGGTGAGGTCGTCGAGGTCGGGGGAGGAAGAAGATGGTGGTGGTGCCGGGCTTCGACGGTGGAGTGGGGAGAGGAAGAAGATGACGGTGGGGCCTGGGGAGTTCGACTAGGGCGTCGGGAAAGATGGTGAGGGAAGGGGCGGAGGAGGAAGAAGATGGTGCTGCGGGTCGGGGGACGGCCGAGGGTGACCGGAGCGGCTCGGGGCTGCTCGTGGAGGGAGGCGGTGGGCACGACGAGGGGAGAGAGGAGTTCTGGGGACGAGTCGAGCGGGGCTGGGCGGAGGAGGTAGTCGAGGTCGGGGCTGCGGGGTGTGTCCGGGCGGCACTGGGGGTTCGAGGAGGTGGTCGGAGCGATTTAGGGTTCCGGCATTGCTAGGGTTTATTTATAGGGTTGCCGCCGCCGGAACAGTAGAATTTGGGTAGAATTAGGATTAGGGTTTCGGTCAGGTAACTGGTTTGGGTCGGGTCAACGGGTAGCGGGTTAGACCCGGATTCGTTAAGGTTTAAGTGCGGGTACGGGTTGTCTGATTTCGGGTCGGGTTTAGATCCGACCCGACCCGCTAAGGGCTGGGTTTGGTTCAATTGGACATGGTCTGGGTTGGTTTGGTTTATTTTGGAAATAAACTGGGTTTATTTTGGTTTAAATTTTAATTAGTTTTTAGGGCTTTAAAAATGCTTTCGGGGTCCAATAAATTCCCGAAAAATTACCCTAGGTCTAGTTTTCCATTTTACACCATAAATATTATTTTCAGAATATTTTAATATTAATTAAAAATATTTAAAAATTATTTAAATTTAAAATACCTTAGTTTTAATTACAGAAAATCCCAAAAAATTACAAAAAATTATGAAAAATCTAAATTAAAAATTCTTGAAAAAATCAGGAGGGTTACAATCTACCCCTCTTAAGAGGATTGCGTCCTTACAATCAAAGAATAACCGGTCAACAGAAATGGCACGGTTGTAAACATTTGTTCGAAGCACATCATGATCAAGGAGAATCAAGGTTGAGGGTGTAAGAATAACGCATAGGAAAAATTATTTCTCTAAGCATTAAAAGGTTATGCAATTTCCCGAATGAAGGAATCTAGAAAACTATAGTTTTAGAAAAACTAGGTTTATCATTTATAAAAACATATTAAGATATCAATTATTAGCAAGTTCAAAATTACTGGGTCAAGGCTAAGGTCACGAACCAACAGGCACGAACTAAATCAATACTAGAAACGATAGCTATAAAAACTTACGTGCATTAGCTACTCCATGAATCTGCGCGTCCTCCAAAGTCATCGCGAAAGCTTGTCCGCGTCCTTGAGGTGGTGCCCTCTGCTGTTGCTGGGCCTGCTAGAAGAGTGCTGCTCGAGGTGCCAGAGGTGGCCTTGGTTGATATCCTCCTGGTGCTGATAGAGCTTGTTGGTTTGCCCTTGGTGTTCCTTCTCTATGCTCAGGGCAGTCCCTTACTGCATGCTGTCTGGATCCGCAACCTAAGCATAGTCCAAATTTACGTCTACACTCCTTCTCAATATGGCCTATCTTGCCACAGTAGTAACAAGTAGGAAGAGTTAGGGATTTGGATACAACTCCTTGTGGTGCTTGATGCAGATGATGTTTCTTTGCAGCTTCTCCATGCGGTGCTCGGGCTGGTGCTGATGTGGAAGACCGCTTCAGACTGGTCTCTCTTCTGGTGATGCGCTCCATGCGTCGGGCTGCTGCAAGAACGTCCGAGTAAGATGTAGGTACAATGGATCCAATTAGTTTCTGTAGCTCAAAGTTTAGTCCGTCGAAGAACTTCTCGGCCTTCTCTTCTTCTGTCAGAATCAAGGTAGGGGCGAAGCGACTCAGACGAATGAATTCTGCGTTATACTCTTCCACCGTCATAGTATCCTGAGTAAGGCGATTGAACTTATCCCGCAGTTCTGATCGAGCGGTAGCTGGAATGTACATCTCCTGAAAGAGTCTGGATAACTCCTCCCAGGTGACTCGGTCTGGTCCGAGCCGTGTCTCCTCATATAGCCACCAGTGATGTGCATTGTCTGTCAATTACATTCTGAGGGCAGTCATCCAACGATCCCTTGGTAGCTCAGCTGCTTCTAATTGATGTTGTATGTTGGTGAGCCACTCATGAACTTCTGTGGACTCCTCCTTGCCTGAGAAGGTACGAGGCTTCAGCTGGCGGAAATCGGTGATAGATCCTGTCACTGGTCGTCGTGCTGGTAGATTCGCCTGCTCCAGTACGAGTGCTAGGTTGTAACGCAGAGCCTCGTGTTGAATCGTCTGTTGAGCTTGCATCATTGCGTAGATCATTTAGAATATCTGTTGTCCATCCATAGCTTGCCCTTGTGGGAATACAGCCATTTGTGGTGTGAACTGCGACGGAGGTAGAATATTGTCTTGCCGACCTCTTAGGGTATCTTGACTGTTTTGTTGTTCTAGTTGACCTCCACCAACTGGTGTCACTTTATCGTCATAGGTGATATCTGTAACTTGTGGTGTTCCTACGGGAGTCTCATCGCGTGCTTGTGAATCCATTGCTCTGTATCAAAAATAAACTATAAGAGGCGCACAGGAATCAAGGCAAGATGCAAGTAAAAAATTTAGTTCGAATACGATATAGATACTAAGAACGATTCAAGCAAGTGGATGAGATACTAAAACTTATCCTATTCTTATTGCAGGCTTGCTCAGTCCCTAAGTTAAAACCGAATAATTTAGTCGTTGACCTGCATGGGCCACCACAAAAACCATGTCACGCCCCAGTCCCAAAATACTGAGGGACTGGTCACGTGGCAATGGCCAGCAGCACACACCGATGGACAAACCCAATTTAATGGATCCATCAGTGCATACTTATGCTGTAGTACAACAATAAATAGGTCCAATGATACAAGTCACAGTCTATTCTAATCTCATCCACAACAGATAATCACAGATCCAATGCCAGAATAAATGTAAATAAAATAAACTAATAAATCTTAATAAAAGTATCTCGGAGAACAATCCGAGAACAAGTCTGATACATCAATGCAATAGACTGGAAATAAAATAACTAAAAACAAAAATAACTGAGTATATAAAGCCAATACTTAGGAGAAGTCCTTTGGCACAATCTCGTCCTCGGATCATAGTTCTGCTCTAATGTACGCACCTGCTTTTGCTAATGCTAATGCTCCGGTCCCGTATACCTCGGGATAGATCTCATCAGCTAATCCTGGGGACATAATCCGGTATCCAGGTCCTCAGGGGACATAACAAGGTACAGAAGATACAAGCCAAAATAAATGCAGTGCAGCAATAAATGAAACACTAGGGTAAACTATATAACCAGCTAAGTGATATACAAGTAAGAGTTTTAGTCATACTCGGGCTGAGACTAGTATAGAATCAGTGTCGGAGAAACCCATAGCAGTATTCTCTCGAAGGGCCAGTACGGTACCAAAGCTCTGTGTCAGAGTCTAAGGCACTTCCATTAAGTTATTATATCTATATAATCAACCTTTTGTATGGTAAATCTCTCCCCACCCAATGTAATCTCACGTCATAGTTCACAATGTACATGTCCATGTCACGCAAGAGCATAACTAATGCAACAAGTCAGGATAAAATCTAAGCATGTAACTGTATATGTCAAGAACCTGTATCCTATACAGAATCAACGTGAGATATCTCAGGAAGATTCTGTCTCATGAATAGTGTCAAGTGTCCTGGGTATAATGTACTTGATAAGACAAGTACGAGAATGTAAAGTGGTCACGATATCCAACTATAGGTGACATTACACAACTCCGCGTACGGTGTTGACACCCGACTATTAATCGGACGCTAAGTAAGTCACACGATCCTAGGTCAAGCATGCACAAAAATATATATGTATATAAGTCAAGGAAATAAGTAACAAAAACTGCAAGTTTTGGCAAGGTACATTTGCCTGGGGTTCTGGCTCCAACTATAGCTCTGGTCTCAGTGTGATTTGCAGGTACTACTTCGGTTGCTGAAATAAACATTATCATTAGATTCAAAAAATATCAAATAGCCAGAAACGCCTGTCCTTAAGTCCAATTTGGACACAGGGGCAAAAATGACAGTTCCTGGTCAAAGCGGGATCCACATGTAGGCAGCTTTGCACCAACAAATGTGTCAGGGTCAAAGGTCTCTAAATTCATCAAACTTAGTGTCAACAAATCAGGAACGATGATATGAATCCAACGGAACTTCCATAACTGAATTCCGATGAGCCGATCATAAAATTGCCCGTCAAGTGGAGCCGTGGGGCCCACGTTACGCGATTTTGTCAACGTTCTCAGAATCGAACCAAATTGGGTCACAGGACCAGCGTATTGCTATGAGTCCGATGGCAGAAGTTTCTTTTCGATCCGACGTGTGTACACAAAGTTACGACGTGTTCCAGAACAGGCAGATACGGGGTGTTGTCAGCTGATACGCGTTGATTCCGGTGTGCACGCACATCCAAATCAACTTCTGTGAAATCCCGCACGTCCGTATCGACGGCGCACATGTTTTGGTGAAGACCGCGCGCGACCAAGTCATCCCGTTTGGCGGGGCATACTTAGTTTCGGGGTAAAACAGGGCGTTAGTTTTCCTATTTTTGGATCGCGGTTCGCGATCGCCACAGGACGCGATACACTGAGCGGGTTATACGGACATCGAGGGGGTCACACAGCCTACGCGTCACAACTGACAGAACAGAAATTGGAGCAACAAGAAGAGAGAACGTGTTACCTGAACAGGGCTACGTGGAACGAGGTTCTTCGTATCCTTGAAGAGATGTGACACAACACTGATCGTGTCCGGGTACTGTACAGCTGTGTCCGGGCTGTGTCCGTCTAGGTTTTAGGGTTTTCGCCGGAGGTCGACGTCGGAGTTGGCTAGGGCAGGGATGGGTGGAGGCGGAGCGGGCTCTGGCTCGTCGGAGCTACTTCGGCGGAGGCGGAGGATCTCGAGGCGGAGTCGTCGGCGGGGTCGTGGGGTGACAGGTGGTTGAGGGCGGTGCTGCAGGGGAACGGAGGTCGTCGAGGTCGGGGGAGGAAGAGGGGAGATGGGGGTGCTCGGCTGGACTACGACGGAGGTGATGGAGTAGGGGAAGGAGGAAGAGATGGTGGTCGAGGGAAGAGGTGAGGTCGTCGAGGTCGGGGGAGAAAGAAGATGGTGGTGGTGCTGGGCTTTGACGGTGGAGCGGGGAGAGGAAGAAGATGACGGTGGGGGCTGGGGAGTTCGACTAGGGCGTAGGGGAAGATGGTGAGGAGAGGGGCGGAGGAGGAAGAAGATGGTGCTGTGGGTCGGAGGACGGCCGAGGGTGACCGGAGCGGCTCGGGGCTGCTCGTGGAGGAAGGCGGTGGGCACGGCTAGGGGAGAGGGGAGTTCTGGGGGGTTACACTCGAAAATCATTTAAATTCAAAATATCTTAGTTTTAATTACAGAAAATCCCAAAAAATTACAGAAAATTATGAAAAATCCAAATTAAAAATTTTTGAAAAAATCAGGGGGGTTACACTCGACCTCCATCTTCGCTCACCACCATAACCATTAACATCACTATTACCACCATCACCTCCCCGCCTGACGAGCTGCAACCACCCCAGTCTTCTCCTTCGGTCCCCGTTCATCCGACGAGCCCCGGCCAGACCTCGTCGAGCCTCACCGGCCAGTCATCTCCCTCGATCCTCCCATAACCACCACGACCTCCCTCATTCTTCCTCCGTCGAGTCCTCTTCCCCGCCTCGAACAGACCCCGACCTCGCCGGAGACACCTTCGTCCCCGACCTCCTCTTCTCTCCTCCTCGACCTCGAATCCTCCTCCGTCGAGTCATTGCCGACTTCCTCACGATCGACCGGAGTGGACCCGACCACCCGTCGGCTATCCCGACTAGTCCACCACCTTCCTCCGCCCCTGCACAGCACCCGACCACCACCATCCTCTCCTCTTCTTCTACCACAATAGTCTCGACGAACTCAACTCCACACCCTCTGCCTGGGCCAACCTGACCGGAGTAGCCTGCACCCGCTGCTCAACCACCCGCAGTCGCCTGACCTCGCCTCAACCTGACACTGTCATCCTCGCCAGAACCACCATCGTCTTCCCCACTGCTCACATCCCACGATGACTTCACACAACCAGATTCTCCTCGACGAGCTCACCATTAACACCACGACCACGAACTCCTCCTTCCTTCTTGTTCCATGTCCTTCTCCTCCTCCTTGTCGGACCTTCCCCTGGCCGGAACAGTAGCACCATCAATATCCTCATAATCCCCATCAGCATAATCATCAACATCACTATTAACATTATCATCATTATCCCATTATCCATATCATCATCACCACCCCATCATCATCATCACAATCACCCTCCATATCATCACCATTATTCCCATCATCATCCTTGTCATCACCATCATCCCAATCATCTCATCCTCGTCATCACCATTACCCCATCATTATCCATATCATTACCATTATCATCATTACTATCATCATCACCATTGTAATCATTATCACCTTAACCCTAATCAACATCATCACCCTCGTCATCATCCTCAACATCGATATCGTTGTCGTTATCGTGGACCCATCACCCTTGCCGAAGAGAACTTGTAGCAGTCACCCCCTCCGATTTCTGTGCCTGTGCACGCTGACCCCAAGTATATTGGATTGTTCTGTGCGACTTCCGGAGTAGAATATTGGGACTTTGTAGCTTGGTTGCCAGGCAATTATACCTTGCCAAATTATTTACAGTACTTTGTATACTATTTATATTTCTGTATATTCATTGCATGTGTGGTTTCGTTCAGTCATTACTATATATTAGATATGTTGACACACACTTGACACCTAGTATCATGAGAGGACAACCATTAGGCGTATGGGCTATAACTACTCTGGTAAACCGTAGTATCTAGAACGCACTATGGTAGTCATGTCCGATGGTCGCTACCCCCGCGGTATATCGATTGATGGTGTCACGATGGTCGCTACCCCCGTGGTATGACGGCTGATGATGTTCCTGACGTGTGTGTGAGTTTTGAGATTAGATAGAGTAGCCTACCCCTGCTCATACGTCGAAAAGTTATCCTCATTTGCATTCATATAGATTATCTTGTACAACATACTTATATATTTTCAAATATTATGCATGTTTACTGTATTCAATTGGCATACTTCTATGTATCTTGTTATATCCCTCTGAGGACCTGGTCCCTTGTCAGGTGTATACGACCATGAGTATCCGCAGGAGTACGGACCTAGACTTGACGCTTTACTTTCTGCCGAGGAGACCTTACCCACTGAGCATCATTGATTAGCTCTAGCGATGGATCTTTTAGCTGACACTTTCATCACCTTATTTTATATTGGTGATTTTACTCTTCTCTCTTATTTTAATTTGGATATAGTTATTGGTAGTGGATTTGTCTCCACCCGACCATCATTGTTGGATTATTCAGACTCTGTATTCTAGTTTAGTTATTTCCTTTCTGAGACTTGTTGTGTGGATGAGATTAGTATTCTGTGACTTATGATAATAAATATATACCACATATGAGTATTATTCATATTACAGCGTACATGTGTATTATGGTATCCATATATTGGAGTTGCCATATACATACGGCTGGCATGCTTACGTGTTCCTAGTCCTATGTATTTTGGGACTAGGGCGTGACATTGTGTGATTTTTGTTCCTTCTTGATGTCCTTGTATTTATCTAAAAGTAACATATGGTCATCAAGAATATCACTAAAAGTATCACCTAATTCATCAAAAGTAAAGTCGTCATATAGGGGGTTGTCAGATACCTTATCGAAAGCCATTAGACAAACTTTAGAAGCATCTTACGATTTATCATCATCTGAGTCGCTTGCTTCGCTTTCGAGGCAAATGCTTATGTTAGCATACTTTCGGGAGGATGGTCGCTTTGCAGATTTTTTATACTTGTTTTCCTTCTTTGCTATCAAAAAATCTTTCTTGATGTGTCATTTCTTCTAGGATCCATAGCATATTTGTTCTTCGTCATCATTGTTGTAGTCTTTGCTTATTTTATTAAACTTCAAGAACTATTTGAATTTTTTGACCATGAGAGTTTGTACTTCACTGTCAGATTCGTCATCTTCGAAGTCTTTATCGACGATCTTCTTGTGTTGCTCTTTAATTGTAATTGTTTTCTCCTTAGATGTGGTGCCCCGTTCCCCCTATTCGGGGAGCGCGGCTAAGAAATACAAGACGGTATCATTCGATCGGGATAGATTGAATCAAGAACTCATCCTCTTTATGGATTTAGTTTTTTGAAATCGATTTCCATATTCAATGGACCATGCCCCCAGGATCAAATTAGATGCAGAGCCAAGAGGGACCTCTCCGCTGCATTATTTTTCTTGCCTAGTTTTTGCTGTCGCTTTGTTGCTTTCATGCTTTTAGTTGGTTTTCGAATTTGTTGCATTTTCTTGAACGATTTCAATAGATTTCATTATTTTTGTTCGTTGAACTGCACTTCAATTATGAGATTGGAAAGAGTGGAAGAGGTATTGATCAGTTATTCGTGGCAATGCAGGTGAACGAGTATTAGGTGATGCGCGAGCGGAGTCTTAAAGCACCTCTTTCCTTCCTCCTTCCAACTAACTTGTGAGTGGCTTATATTCGATTCAGTTGACCCTTCTTCTAAGTCTTCACATCTAAAAATCTTGTATTCTTGCTTGCCCCGATCAAACGATACCAAGTAATAACTAAAAGATGTCATGATAAAAAGGAATAGACTTGGACTATGATGCTTGTCAAACAACTGGTGAACGGTTACTTATTTGCATGCTTGTTCGTTTAGAATGTTTATCATATGCATAAATACAAGTTAGAATGTATACTTCTTCTTTAAATTGTGCTATGTATAGAACTCATCCTGCAATACAATAAACTGAACAGGAAGACTATGCAAAATAGATCTTGCCATGTTACTGTCCCATGCCAAAAATTGCCCTAAATTGCCTCAATTGATAACAACCTACGCTAATCACGGACAACTTGTGTACAAGGTCTTAGTTTCTGCGGACGGTCGCTGGGGTACTGGCACCAATCCGGTCCGGACAGAACTCTCATGTTTAGTCATCCTATGCAAGGACGGAATGGCGTATAGCGCAGCCCGTGCTCTCGCCGCATACCATCCTCATCAGCGACTAATTGGTCCTTTATGGCATACGCCAGTGATCCCCTTGTATATTTAAACCTGTACAAGCTAACTTGTGTCTTCGTGGCAGGGAAAGATATGGTAAGTATTGTGCAGGTGGTTCAGCCGGGCAGGTAAATGTCACCGAACGGTGGCAAGTTCATTTCAATAAAATCTATATCATTGCTTGCTTGTAAAACGAACTAAGACAAGATAGAAAGATCACAAATAATATGCATGCTTCATATAAACAACGTGTTGATTGGTATAGTTGGGTTAGCTCGCCTTCACCAGTATATTTTGATGTTATGACCCTCGTTGAAATAGGTTCCTCGTACTAAGAATATCCTGCGAGGAGCTAAAGTCACTACCCAATCCAGTCCAGCTGTCGGCACGTCCTGATCGTGCCTTACTTTGAAGTATTTTGAAGCCCAGGAGCTAGCAAACCTAAACTCAATGCAGCTCAGAGGAAAAGCCATTGTCTCGCCTGGAGGTCCCTTATTTTAAAGTTTAGTAAATGGATGTAATGTACAGGACAACTATCTCATTTTGTGTCAACTTTTGTAAGCCCATGCGGCAACCTTATGACTCGTTCAAGAGTTTGTAAATATATGTTCATTATCAATAAAGAGAACTTTTCCATGTTTTCAACTATGTATTTCAATTTATCTGCGTACTCTGAATATGTGCTCGCTATGTAAAATACCTTAGCCTTGTGTGGTGCGCAACCTAGGCCCGCACGGCGTCATGCCCGGGAGACGACTATCGATTCCACGGAATTGGGACGTGACATATTGGTATCGCAGCACAGCTTCAAGTTCCTTTGACCCTCGTATCGAAAAAGTTTCTTTAACCATCTAGTCCCTGTACGAACTTTTGAACTCGTTAGGCCAAAATAAGATACGTTCATACAATGAGTCCATAATATATTATGATCCTGATGTAATTTACCTTTTTTGAAGGAATGGCACAAGCGCAATCATCAGCGCTAGCACCGGACGAGACACAAGCCCAAGAAAGTAGTTCCGATACATCGGGAAGTTCTCGGAGCTAGCGAGCCATGTCTCGTGTCGATCCCATTCAGCAGATGATGAGGATGTTAGAGGCTAACCAACAGAGGGAGGAGGCTCGTTATGAACGGGCCGAGAAGCGAGCGGAAGAAAGGCAGAACCAGTTCCAAGACAATATAGAAGCCCGATTCTTAGTCCAACAAAAGCAGGTAGATACCCTACAACAGATCGTGCAGACTTTGGCCTCCAACCAGTCCGCGACAACAGTAGCGACACCGGTGGAGCAACCCGCGGTTGAAGTCGAGACGCCTCAGATTCTAAGGAAGAAGGATCTGACTGCCTTCGACTTTGCCGACTTCAAAAAGGTCTGCAATACGCCGTTTATAGGGACTAAGGATCCAATAGTGGCTCTAGATTGTTTAGCCAAACTGGAGGATCACTTCAAACTCCTACAGGTACCCGAGCAAAAGCGTGTTGCGTGTGCCCAACTACAGCTTCACTTGAACGCACACGATTGGTGGGACGTGCATCGACGATCTTTTCCAGTTGACGATGATAAAGAGACGATCGCATGGGCTACCTTCTGTGGCATGTTCGAAGAGGAGTTCATATCCCCTCCCGTACATCGTCAAAAGGAGAATGAGTTCGTGCAACTACGACAAGGCAGCATGATAGTTAAGCAGTATTCTGCCAAATTCAACCATCTCGCCAAATTTGCAAGTTCCTATTTACCTGATGCAGCGAGTCATGCCAGAGGATTTAAAGGCGGTCTGCGCCCTGTCATCCATGTGCACGTGGTCGTTCCCCAGTACGAGACTATGCAGGGAGTCCTGAATCATGCTCTTTCTCTTGAACCACAGTATCCTCATGTTGTTGTCGGCGCTGTGTATACCTTCAATCACAAACGCCATAGTAACGAAAGAGCAAACACAGCTGCAAAGTGTCAAAATAATGGCGGTTAACTTCTGCAGGAAGCCCGGACACCTCTATAAAGATTATCCTAAGAGGCTTGGGACAAGCCTCCGTTGTGGTGATCCAACCCATCTGGTTGATGTCTATCCGCTCCCTGATCGTCGCCCTAAACATCCGAATCCTGCCCCTGCACCCCAGGCCAACCGAGCTGCGCCTCAGCAAGAGCGTCGCCAAGCTCAAGGTCGAGTCTACACTATGACATGAGAAGAAGCCCTGGTCTCGGACGCCGTTGTGTCAGGTATATTGCTTTTTAATAACATATATGTACATGTGCTATTTGATTCTGGTGCAACGCATAGCTTTATATCCACAAATTTTGTCGTGGAAAATAATATAGAAATGACACCGTTGTATCTAGACCTTAGTGTTAGCACCCCCTCGGGCACGAAAATACATGTCCGTTCAGTATGCCAAAGTGGTTATATCTGTATTGGAGAAAGAAATCTATCGTTCGATGTTTTAGTACTAGGTGGATTGGCTCGATGCCTACTCGGCAACTATCGATTCCACATAATCGGGGCATGACAGGTGTTAACTCTTTAAAGTCTTGGAGGTGCAGCTCATGCGTTATCAGTTTTCCCATGAGTGTCTCTAGTGTTATTGTGGTAAGATCGTTTCCTTCGATGATTTTTATAGCCTTGGGATTCCAGTTCTTGGTGAGTTCCCGAAGAACTTTGTGAATCTTCTCGTGGTTGTTGTATTCTTTGTCAAGAGATGACAAAGTATTGACAATGTTAACAAAATGAGTGAAAATTTGCGTAATAATCTTGTTGGGCTTTATCTTGAAGGCTTCATACTCTTGTGTAAGCTGACTGATCTTTGATTCTTTGACTTATGATGTCCCTTCATGTGTGACTTCAAGTATTTTTCATACTTCATGTGACGTCGTGCAAGTTGATACCCTGTTGAACTATGTCCTGTCTACAGCGCAAAATAGAGTATTAATAGAACGAACATCTAAACTAGCTTGCTTCTTCTCGTGATCAGTATACTTGTTATGTGGCTTATCTACAAGTTCACCATCTACAATAATTCTTGGTAGCTTTTTTTAGCCGTCAATAATAATTGAACATAGATCAAAATTAAGTAATTTTAAGCAAAAGTGTCTTCCAATAAGTGTAATTGGTTCCATCAAATAGTGGGGGTCAATTTGTGGATTGGCCCTCTCTTGTTAAGATAGATTCCACATTAGCCATGTGTATTCTAGAGTATATAGTCTAAGCACAAGTATAATATAATATGCTCTGATACCAATTGTAGGATCGAATAAGCACCTCTAGAGGGGGTGAATAGAGTGCGTGTATATGCAGTGGAATAAGATCATCCAACAAAAAATTAACAGAGTTAGCTAACAATATAAGAATAAGATAGCAGTAAGGAGAGAGAGAGAGAGAGAGAGAGAGAGAGAGAGAGAGAGAGAAAGAGGGGGGGAGGGAGATAGAGCAGTCGTAGACACAATAATGCATAATGGTTTCCCTTTGAGAGGACTAGTCCAGTCTCGAGAACTCTAGCACAGAGTTTAAATCCACTATCAAGTGAAACACAAGTTTTGATTTGAAGGCTTGCAACTTCATACAGACACGAACTTTGATCTAAAGGGCTTGAATACTTCTCGTTGAAGTGTTGAACTTCTTGACAAGCTCTTTTTACAACTCTTAAATTTTTTTAACCAAGAACGCACTGGCACTTAAGGCTTAGGAGTTATAAATAGGTTGGGATTGGAAAGTGAAAAGGCTCTTGAATTATACTGAGTAAAATAGAGAAGAGAATGAAAGTGGATTGAGTTAACAGGAATGGTGAATTCCTTCTCTATTTATAAAAATTTTGCAAACCGAGTTCGGGGCAAATTCGGATGCCAAATATTCGTATTTTTGAACGTTGGAGCCAAGTCAGCAGGAAGAACTGGTTGCAAGGGTTTACTTAGTCTGGAAATTGAGCTCGGTCCGAACTCTTACCGAACTCGCATCGTGTTCGCACCGAGTTCGTACCGAGTTCTAATTCTCAAAATTAGGTAAGAATTGAATGGGATTGGGTTGGTTTGGGCTAGCTTTTTTTTTGAATTAAGGATGGATTATTTTTAAAACTCAAAATATTTTGGCATAAATAATCTGGGTTGAAAATATTTTGGGCAGCCTCTAAATGCCAAGTACGACTTGATTTAATTATTACCCTATACTCAAAATTACATTGACAAGTAAGAAAAACAAGTCGCAGTACCTATCTCTAAATCTATAGCAATAGTTCTTCTGACTCATCAGTATTCGTCTGACTCATCGGTTATATCAAGTCCAAGTTTAGATAATTACTGAAATAAGGTTTAACCATGACCAATGTGCCAACATTGACGTGCTAGAGTGAGTTAGAGAAGTTGTATATCGACTGGCACGACCACCATCGCTTGAGGGAGTACACGACGGGTTCCATGAATCGCAGCTGAGGAGATATGTGGCAGATAGCAGTCATATTCTCGATCACTCTGAGATCAACACTGAACCGAGCTTGACCTACCAAAAGTGTAACCCCCATATTTCAGATTAGGGGTATTTTCGTCTTTTCATAATTAATGTATAAATAATTGCATAATAATTAATTATATTTAAATTGCTGTGATTTTATTTGATTTTTGTACTTTACCGTAGCTTCAATAATGAGAGCACTACACTAGCCATTGACTTCTAACAGATTTTACACCCTTGTCCTAGACGTGCCAGACTGTTATTTTGAATCTTGTGTGACTCATAACCATGTCTTGTTTTGCTTCATTTAGTCGCACAAAATTCGTCGCAAACGACTATATTTAATTCTATATAAATCAAACTTGTATCCTTGTATGTTCCAATCAAAATTGGAGACACAATCTCGACCCATATAGAGCAACCCAAATTAGGGTAATATTTTATTCTGAGTCTACTTCATTCATAACACTTGTGTCCCACTTAATTTTGGCCCCTTATATTTCTAATTAATTTTAGAATACCTATTTCATTTATTTTAATTTAATTAAATCATAAACCTCACTTTGTGCAATTTTTAATTGTTGGACACTTTTATGCAAAAGTGTATTAAGGTATCCACCCCGTTGGACACGATACATGAATAAATCCATTTCTCCTTCATATATATTTTTCCATAATTTTCGGGAGTGTGCAATGCAACATTAATCTCCTTGAACCATGGCCTTCAAAACTTTGAACCAATGCAACCCTAGCAATTTCATTTAAATTCATTTTGAATCCTAACCTTGAAAATATCCATGGTAAGGCCTAATCCCAAGAGGATTTTGACCAAGCAAATTCTAGGTCAACCCAAATGCTACACCTATATATATAAATATCCTTCTTCTTTTTTTCTTTTCTCTTTTTCCTTAAACCCGAAGCATACAGAGTTCAACATTGAAAAACTACTCTTCTTCATGGGTCGATTCGAAGTTCATCCAGACTCCAGTCTGAATATTTCATCTATCAAGATGGCAACTCAGTTTGACAGTCATTTCTCGACCGTGTTCCAAGGAAATTTTTGAGAAATCACTCTTGAAGAAGATATCTAAACAAAGAAATTATGTTCATCAGAAGCAGCAGTTCAAAATTCTAAGCGGTTCCTCACTCCTAAAACAGCAGGACGGTTCGAACACTCGAATGCTACAACGGCTTTCTACGCATCTCTAGTTATGTGTAAAAGACAGGACAGGACCTAGCACTCTTTCTAAACAGAGTCGGCGTAAAGAATCAGACGTGTCAAAGCTACACGTATTAAGACTTCACAGCAACGTATGGCAAGATGATCATATGCACGGAAGAAAGACGATTTTATTTAAAAGAAAGAATCATGATTACATATGAGGGAAATCCAATCTACAAGGGTTTTTCTTCATCTTCATGATTATATATGAGAGAAATGTCGTCTGCCAAAGACTGCTGTTTGTGGTATTAAACGAAAGGAATGAAATTATATTTCAATGACGGGGTTTATGCGAAACCCGTGCCCTTCTGTTTACAAACAAACTTGTACAATATAATCCTATACGAGGATGTGGGAGTACAATTTATTTAATCTGGGTATAAATTGCTATAGGTGTCTGATCTGCGGTCGATCACTTTAGCCCTTGGACCACACGATGTTGAAAAAGTGCCGTGGAAGACAGGTAGCAGCTTCGAAGGTTGCAGAAGAGGTTAGACGCACGAGGCCAAGGTCGTCGATCCCTGCTCTTTGCCTGCTCTCCGGGCTCTCTCCCTCTCTCTCTCTCTCCTTGGACGATAATTCTCTCCTGGATGATAATTCTTTTTTTTTTCTCCTCTTCCTTCCTCCTTCTTTTTTTTCTCCCCATTGATGGGGGTCTCTATTTATAGAGTTTTGGTGACAGTGACCACTCCGTCGGTGTAAAAACTGAGGAGTGGGAAGTACAACACCCTTTTACACAACGGTTAAAGTAACCAATGCCTGCGTATGGATGATCTTTTGAATGAGCGTATGACGCGGGTCCAACTAAGGGAACACAACGCGTACTATTGCTACGAAGATCACGGCGTAAGAGCCACGCAGGTAGGTATCCCGTGTGTAGAAATGGTTGGCGTAGAAGCCAAATGACTTTCACCCTGGCACAGAGGCCAGATAGGCATAGAAGCCGAATAGGAGTAAAAGCCGGATAGGCGTAGAAGCCGGATAGGCATAGAAGCCGGAGAGGCGTTGAAGCCGGATAGGCGTAGGATCCGGAGAGGCGTTGAAGCCGGATAGGCGTAGGAGCCGGACAGGCGTTGAAGCCGGAGAGGCGTTGAGAGCCGAAGGGGCACAGGTCTTGAATGGGCGTAGAAGCCGCTGCGTACCGTGCCCGAGTGCTGACGGGGAAGTCTTAGCCGGAATCACGGCTTTCGAAGATGTAATCAAATCTTCTACAGAGATTTGCCATCATCCTGTGCATTAAATGCGAAGACGTATTTCGAAGGTCTGCAGCCCTTCTGTGCATCCGTTGCAGAGACGTGCCTTGACTGAACCTGTCACCGCTCCGTGCAATTAGACGTAGAGACGTGCCTTGAGCCCCGTACGATGTGCAGCTTTTGATGTGGCAGGCGGTTTGTCTACTGCGGAGCGTAAATCGGCTTATGCCTGCCTGTGTAAAACAATGCAGCGTATCCCTCTGTGCGAAAAAGAGCGATTTATGCTGAGGGGACGTCAGTAAACGACGGTTCGGTGGTATCTTAACCCAATCCTCTGCATTAAATATAGGGATCTGCCATCATACTGTAGTGTGCGTCCCGAGGGGTCTGTGCCTATTTTCAGCCGTCGTCTGGGTCGCCGTGCAGCACTTTTTGTCAGGAGTCAGAGGCCAGGTTCACTGCATGACTTGACAGGTTCATTTCGGGGAAGACAAAGCGTTCCTCGTACGCTATTTTAACGCTGCTTTGAGAGCGGCTGAGTTTTTATGCCCTGGAGGCGATGGGGGGGGGTCCCGTCTACGCCGAAGCGGTTTTGGACGCGCTGCACCCTTGAGCTCTTACGCCTGATGGCACTGAAGGCCTTTGTTTGCGCTGCTCTGTATCAATACGCCGCGTAGCTTTTGCCAGCGTATTTTTCATGCTTCTACAAGACCCCCTTCAAAGCTTTTAAAATCCTTTAGAATTTGAAACACTTTGAATGAAGCATGAATGGCCCCTCGTGACTCGAAATATTTCTAAATGGAGCGTTGAAACGGTCGGTGCGGCCTTTATGGCGGATTTATTGGGGACCGCTGTGATCTCTTTTGCCTATAAAAAGGCGGGGGGTTAACCTGTTTCCCCATATTCCCATCACCATGCTAAAATGATCGCCGGAGTTCGTCGGGTCGATCTGAGGAAGAAGGAGATCATGTTCTTCCAGCATGTTGGGAGCCGAAAAAGACGGCGTCTTCGAGCAAGTGTCCACTGCAGCGATAGATCATGGAAGGATATCTTAGCCTCCCTTGCTCGGGATAATCAGCAACTTTGTATGGCGTTGCGTCTGGCGAGAGGAACGGTCGTTCTTGACCGTGCTGCCTATAACTGGCGCCTTCTCCTCTTACCTCGTATGGCAAGTGATCATCTTCTTAGAAGAAGAGGAAGACCTTCACCGACGTGAGAACCTGTCAGAACAGCCTCTCGGTGCGATCTTCAGACGACGAGGGAGTCTTTTGTAGACGGAGTTTCCCTCATATGTAATCATGAAAAGTAGAGAAAAACCCCTGTAGACAGGGTTTCCCTCATATGTAATCATGATTTTAATCTTCAATAAAGTCGTCTTTTCTTCATATGATCACTTGCCATACGTTGCTGTGAAGTCTGAATGTGTGCAGCTTCGACACGTCTGATACTTTACGCGACCCTGTATAGAGAGTACTAGGTTCTGTCCTGTTCTTTACGTACAGCGGATAGTGCATAGAGCGCTGCTTTAGCATTTTGAACACTTAGAACTGTCCTGTTGCTAGGGCTAAGGAACCGCGTAGAGTTCTGAACTGCTGCTTCTGATGAGCAGAACTTTGTTCAGTCTTCGTCTTCAAGAATGATCTCTCGGAACTCCCTTAAAACAGGGTCGAGGATTCTGGCTGAGCTTCGTCATCTTTGACAGACGAGATGTTCAGACTGGAGTCCGGATGAACCTCCAATTTTGGGACCCGAAAAGAGTAATTTCTTAATGGTTGTACTCTGTCCGTTTCGGGTACTTGGGGTCAAGAACGAGTATCTTCTATGTGAATTCTTTGCACTTGACCGGGTCGGGGACTGTTTTGGATAAGCGAAAAGTCGCGGAGTGCGAAATCCTCAGCCTGTAGCGTCTGGGTGTAAGACACCGTTGAGCGCGAAGTCGTAGACTTGTGGTTCCTGAGCGTGAAGTCGTAGGTTTGTCGCCTCTCGAGCGTAAAAGCTACCGAGCACAAAGGCATCCGGGCGAGAAAAACCATAGACTTATAGCTGCTTGAACGTATAGCCGTAGAATCGTTGCTGTTGAGTGTAGAAAGCTCCTTTAGCGTAGGACTTGTGGATCTGTAGCTCCTGAAAAGAGAATTTCTTCGAGCGTGAAGTTCTGCGGATCTGTTGCTTCTGAGCGTAAACTGAGTGCCACCGAGCGTGAGATTATCGATTTGGTATCTGCTGAGCGTAAAGCCGTAGGTTTGTCGCCTCTCGAGCATAAAAGCTACCGAGCACAAAGGCATCTGGGCGAGAAAAACCATAGACTTGTAGCTTGCGAGCGTAAAATCGTAGATCTGTTGCTGTCGAGCGTAGAAAGCTCCTTTAGCGTAGAACTGCTGAACTGTCTTGCGCGAAGAATTTTTCGAATTCGCTGACTGTCCGTCTTTTGAGGGTAGTGGTTTGACGTAGCACCCAATCATATCCGACTATTAATGCGAGACTTGGTTAGCGTCTCGAGGAGTCCGTCCGAGGATTCGAGGAGTCGATCCGGACTCTATATATATCCCAAGCTTTGGAGAGAGAAACTTTTCATCCGTCTTCTGCGAACGAGAGTTCTTGATTGTTCGAGCTTTTCTCTTTCATTCCTTCTCTGAGCACTTCGAGCTTTCAGAAATGGCGATGAAACAAACCTCCTCCGCTAAGGGAAAGAGCATAGGTTCTTCTTCTTCTCAGGGGATGGAGCCCACGGGGAGTGTAGCGTTGAGCCGCCTTCCGGCTCTGCTCCGGCCCCTGGTGGTGATACGGAGGCACCTGATCCTGAGGAGGAAACACCTTCGGGGGCTAGCTCGCCCGGAGTGGTTTCGTCGCCTCGAGAGGAGGATGAGCCTGTCACCGTGACCTTGCCTTCGGTCGCACCAACCGTCGAGGCGGCGGCAGTGGCTACCTCGTCTGCAATCGTCTCTGGTGGAGGACTCGCTGATATCGTGGTCTCTCCTGGCGTTCAGTCGGGTTTAGTTGCGCTGACTGAGAAACATACCAGCCTCTTTTACACCGGTTTGGGAGCGATGATATCAATGGTGTTGGCAAAGAGTCTGGATTTCGAGCGCCTGAAGAGAACTGCCCAGTTCTCGATCGGGGTTGTCAGGGAGTTCGGCGATTCCGGGGGAGCCGATGCCCTGGAGGCGATGGTTAATGGTTTAGAATAACCCATTAACGAGTATTTGCGGTTGGCTCAGGGCAGTCTTGATGCTGAGGCCCAGACCAGATACGGTCTTATGACTGCGCATCTTGCCAAACGGATGGAAGACCTGAAGGAACTCCTTCGAACTCGCCAGCTGGAGGCGATTCAGAGGAAAGCCGTCGTGGATGAGATCCTCGCCCTCCAGACAACGTGCCAATCCGAGCACGAGGGGAATGTAGCGAGGATTCACAGGTTGAGGGAGAAACTCGCTCAGGCAGAAGAGTGGGCTTCCCAGTCATTGGCAGGCTTGGATGTGGTGGCCGGTCGACTGAGCACAAACCGGCAGGATCTGGATCGCGCGGAAGGTGCTTGTGCGGGCGTGCGTCGGACGATAGCCGAGCTGTCCCATTCGAGTGACAAGGAGGCACTGCTGGAGCGGGCCCGTGCTGATGCTCTGGCCATTAGGGACGAGAGGATGGCCGTGCTAGCGCGGCAGATCCGTGACATGACTGCTCCGCCGCAATGATGTACTCTCTCTTTTTTTTTTTTGCTTTCCCAGATGTAATTTTGTTCTTTCTTGGGAATAAAAAGAGACTTTTTCCTAACTTTGGACCCATCATTTCAGAATATAAATGACAGGTTAGGGCAAGAGTGGTATCAGAGGTAGTATGGACGTAATAAACTCTCGGTAAACTTCAGCAGGGCACGTCTATCCAGAGGTCATACGGACATGATAGAACGTGCTTTGGCCAAGTTTTTATAGGTAAAGTACTATCAGAGGTGAGATAGACGTGATAGGCTTTACTAGAGTTTACAGCTCAGAGGTAATATGGACATAGCTGTTTTGTGGGCCTATTACTTGTTGCGCACCTAGGTGCAAGTAAATAGGTTTGAGGACAAGCCCTGCTAGAGGTAATATGGACGTAGCAGATTTTGTGGACCTAACACCACTGGCGTACTTAGATTTAGTACGGGTGTTAGTTGAAGTGACGATCGATATCAGAGGTGATAATCGATGGTCAGAATCTTAGAAAGCCTGTTCAGAGGTGATATGGACATGGCAGATTCTCCAAGGAAATACAGTTCAGAGGTGATATGGACATGACTGATTTGTGGGCCTATTACTTTTTGCGCACCTAGGTGCAAGTAATAGGTTTGAGGACAAGCCCTGCTAGAGGTAATATGGACGTAGCAGATTTTGTGGACCTAACACCACTGGCGTACTTAGATTTAGTACGGGTGTTAGTTGAAGTGACGATCGATATCCGAGGTGATAATCGATGGTCATAATCTTGGAAAGCCTGTTCAGAGGTGATATGGACATGGCAGATTCTCCAAGGAAATACAGTTCAGAGGTGATATGGACATGACTGATTTGTGGGCCTATTACTTTTTGCGCACCTAGGTGCAAGTAATAGGTTTGAGGACAAGCCCTGCTAGAGGTAATATGGACGTAGCAGATTTTGTGGACCTAACACCACTGGCGTACTTAGATTTAGTACGGGTGTTAGTTGAAGTGATGATCGATATCAGAGGTGATAATCGATGGTCAGAATCTTGGAAAGCCTGTTCAGAGGTGATATGGACATGGCAGATTCTCCAAGAAAATACAGTTCAGAGGTGATATGGACATGACTTATTTGTGGGCCTATTGCTTTTTGTGCACCTAGGTGCAAGTAATAGGTTTGAGGATAAGCCCTGCTAGAGGTAATATGGACGTAGCAGATTTTGTGGACCTAACACCACTGGCATACTTAGATTTAGTACGGGTGTTAGTTGAAGTGACGATCGATATCAGAGGTGATAATCGATGGTCAGAATCTTGGAAAGCCTGTTCAGAGATGATATGGACATGGCAGATTCTCCAAGGAAATACAGTTCAGAGGTGATATGGACATGACTGATTTGTGGGCCTATTGATTTTTGCGCACCTAGGTGCAAGTAATAGGTTTGAGGATAAGCCCTGCTAGAGGTAATATGGACGTAGCAAATTTTTGTGGACCTAACACCACTGGCGTACTTAGATTTAGTATGGGTGTTAGTTGAAGTGACGATCGATATCAGAGGTGATAATCGATGGTCAGAATCTTGGAAAGCCTGTTCAGAGGTGATATGGACATGGCAGATTCTCCAAGGAAATACAGTTCAGAGGTGATATGGACATGACTGATTTGTGGGCCTATTGCTTTTTGCGCACCTAGGTGCAAGTAATAGGTTTGAGGACAAGCCCTGCTAGAGGTAATATGGACGTAGCAGATTTTGTGGACCTAACACCACTGGCGTACTTAGATTTAGTACGGGTGTTAGTTGAAGTGACGATCGATATCAGAGGTGATAATCGATGGTCAGAATCTTGGAAAGCATGTTCAGAGGTGATATGAACATGGCAGATTCTCCAAGGAAATACAGTTCAGAGGTGATATGGACATGACTGATTTGTGGGCCTATACTAGTTTCTTCTTTGAAGTAGTTTCGTCGGATTACGAGAATCTCGCCGTATTCCTCCTGAGTGGAGGTGGTTAGGCGTAGTACTTCTTCAGGAATTTGCCGTTGATAGGAGCCATTAATGGGTCTCCATTGGGCTGGGCTAGTCTGTAGGCTCCGTTCGAGAATGTTGTCTCGATCACATAAGGGCCTTCCCACTTGGGCTGGAATTTGCCTTTACTCCTGTGAGTAAGAATCATCGGCCTTCTTACGGCTAAAACTAGCTCGCCGACTTTGAACACCCTTTCCTTTACTTTACGATTAAAAGCTCTGGAAATGCGTGCTTGGTAGAGCGCGATGCGCTGTTGAGCTTGGAGGCGTTTCTCGTCTAATCCTTCTAGCTCCTGAAGCCTTAACAGGTCATTCTTTTCTTGAGTCAGCCCGTTAGCCACGGCTATCCTGAGCGACGGGATCTGGATTTCAATGGGGAGAACTGCCTCGCTCCCGTATACCAGTGAGAATGGGGTACAGCCTGTTGGCGTTCGTACCGTTGTGCGGTATGCCCAGAGACATTCGCCCAGCTTTTCGTTCCAATCTTTTTTGTTTGAAGAGACGAACTTCTTCAAGAGTTTGATAATGGTTTTGTTGAAAGCTTCCGCCAAACCATTAGCAGCTGGATAGTATGCCGTAGAGGCGATATTGTGTATTCGATTTTTATCGCAAAATCGATGAAACGCTTGGCTGATGAACTGGGGCCCGTTGTCATGGATTATCCTTCGGGGGACCCCGAAGCGATAAATGACGTGATGCTTGATGAAGCTGATCACATTAGACGCCTTTACCTCAGTAAGAGGGATTGCCTCTGCCCATTTGGAGAAGTAGTCCGTGATGGCCAGTATGAACTGGTGACCTCGGGAGGAAGACGGGTGAATAGGACCAATGACGTCCATACCCCATGCTTCGAAAGGCCAGGATGCAACTGTAGGATGCAGATGCTCAGATGGTCGGTGTATGAAGTCTGCGTGAATCTGACAGGCTCTGCATTGTCTTGCATACCGTATCGCATCTGTGATCATAGTAGGCCAATAATAGCCCATTCTCCTGATGCGATCCTGTAGCTTAGGATCGGGTTGGTGTGCTCCGCATACGCCGTCGTGAGCTTCCCGGATAATCTGCTGTGCTTCGTCATTAGACAGACATCTCAACAGTAATCCGTCGTAGGTCCGGCGATATAGGCATTGTGCAGATGCATCGTAATAGAAGCGTAATGATCGTCGCTTGATGGACACTGCTCCTTTGGGGTCCTCCGGCAAGATTCCGTATGCGACGAAATCTATGAAGGGACTTCTCCAGTCTTTTTCGGGGAGATCTGTGTTCACAGCATGGCTGCGTCCTATGTGAAGGTTGTTCTTCGCACAGAATAAGTCTCTGTTAAGAAGGATTACCGAATCCTGCCTTCTTATAGGAGTGGCTAAGTCTGCGGCTAGACTGGCCAGGGCATCGGCTTCCAGATTCTGAGACTGAGGTACATGCTCCAGGAATAATCCTTTGAAGGTCATGGCTATCTCGACCGTTGCTTGGTGGTAGGGGATGAGGTCTGGATTCCGGACTTCATATATCCCTCTGACTTGATTGACGATAAGCAGAGAGTCACCGAAAGCTTCCAGGGATTCGACCCCCAGCTCTTTGGCGGCTCGAAGCCCGATTAACAGAGCGTTGTATTCTGCCACATTGTTGGAGCAGGGCTCGCTAAGAGAATATGCTCGGTAGATGACGAGCTGATCAGGAGTGACCAGGACGACTCCTACTCCTGAGACGATGTTTCCCTTGGGACCGGTTCTGGAGGCCCCATCGAAGAAGAGTTGCCATGCGTCGGTCTCCATTGCGGAGTTATATTCTGCAACTTCGTCGGGAATGTCCTCGTATAACTTGGAGGACTCCGGGATCGGATGGGCAGCTAGGAAGTCAGCCAGTGCTTGGCCTTTAATGGACTTCTGCGGTACGTACACCATGTCATATGGCGTTAATAGCATCGCCCAAGTCGCGAGTCGGGAGTTAAGAACACTCGGTTTGCTCATTAGTACCCGCAGAGGGTTGATCCTGGAGATGATATGAATGGTCTGTCCGGTGACATAGTGTCGTGTCTTCTGGACGGCGAACATCAGAGCCAAGCATTCCTTCTCCACTGGGTTGTACCGGTGCTCGGCCCCGACCATCATCCTGCTGAGGTAGTAGATAGCTTGTTTATGCCCCATGTCGTTCTTCTGTGCAAGAAGAGCTCCTAGTGAATGATCCATTGCTCGAACGTACAGCAAGAATGGTTTTCCCATGACGGGAGGTGCCAGAACTGGCGGACTGGTGAGGTAGCGTTTGATGTCTCCGAACGCCTGCTGACAGGTTTCGTCCCACACGAAAGATACACCTTTCTTCATGAGGCAAGAAAAAGGCTGACATCTCCCCGAGAGGTTGGATATGAATCGCCGAATATAGGCCAGACGGCCTTGAAATCCCTGGAGTTCCCTCAGATTACGGGGTGGTCGCATTTCTACGATTGCCCGGACTTTGTCAGGGTCCACCTGGATGCCTTTGGTGGTGATGACAAATCCCAGGAACTTGCCACTAGATACACCCAGAAATGATTTCGTAGGGTTCATTTGAGTTGATGGTGACGCATTAGCTCGAACACCGTCCTCAGGTCTTGGAGGTGATCACTTTTGAGGCGGCTCTTGACGGCTATGTCATCTACGTAACATTCCACTATTTTGCGTAAATGCTCATGGAATATGTTACTCACGGCCCGCTGGTATGTAGCCCCGGCATTCTTCAATCCGAAGGGCATGACCGTATAGCAATATACCCCCAGTGGTGTCCGGAAAGCAGTGTGCTTCTCGTCTTCAGGATGCATCTTGATCTGGTTTATCGTAGAGGTCAGATGATGTCTTACGCGTGGAGCGAGATCTGTTCTTCCGTCTTGGCGCCGAGGCACCATCGGAAGTTCTGTCTGTACCGCGCGGAGCGGGAGACAGATTTCTATGCGTAAAGCACAGTGAAGGCTTCTGGGTTAGCGCTGAGGCTTCGCCCGAAGTTTTGTCTTTACCGCGCGTAGCGGGAGACTGTTTCCTACGCGTAAAGCGCAGTGGATTCTTCGGGATTAGCGCTAAGGCTTCGTCCAAAGTTTTGTCTGTACCGCGCGTAGCGGGAGACTGAATTTTATGTGCGGGGCACGGAGGGAGCGTCGCTACAACCTCGTTGGCCGAAGAGATCAGAGAGATCGGAGAGTCCACAGGAATAGTAGAGGATGTCTTGGGCATCCACACATTACGCAGCTTCCTGTTGTCCTGGACGGAGAGAGGGCGAGAGCTACCCCCGGCTCGAAGCATGTCTTCGTAGGCTGACTGGTCGAAATGAACGACCAGCGTCTTCTTCACGGTTCCCACTGATACCGTATCGTGTTGAGCAATTACTTCCTCGTCAGAAGAGAAAGATGTCCCCAGCAGAGTCGCCATCTTGTTTGTGGTATTAAACGAAAGGAATGAAATTGTATTTCAATGACGGGGTTTATGCGAAACCCGTGCCCTTCTGTTTACAAACAAACTTGTACAATATAATCCTATACGAGGATGTGGGAGTACAATTTATTTAATCTGGGTATAAATTGCTATAGGTGTCTGATCTACGGTCGATCACTTTAGCCCTTGGACCACAAGATGTTGAAGAAGTGCCGTGGAAGACAGGTAGCAGCTTCGAAGGTTGCAGAAGAGGTTGGACGCACGAGGCCAAGGTCGTCGATCCCTGCTCTTTGCCTGCTCTCCGGGCTCTCTCCCTCTCTCTCTCTCTCTCCTTGGACGATAATTCTCTCCTGGATGATAATTCTTTTTTTTCTCCTCTTCCTTCCTCCTTCTTTTTTTTCTCCCCATTGATGGGGGTCTCTATTTATAGAGTTTTGGTGACAGTGACCACTCCGTCGGTGTAAAAACCGAGGAGTGGGAAGTACAATACCCTTTTACACAACGGTTAAAGTAACCAATGCCTGCGTATGGATGATCTTTTGAATGAGCGTATGACGCGGGTCCAACCAAGGGAACACAACGCGTACTATTGCTACGAAGATCATGGCGTAAGAGCCACGCAGGTAGGTATCCCGTGTGTAGAAACGGTTGGCGTAGAAGCCAAATGACTGTCACCCTGGCACAGAGGCCAGATAGGCATAGAAGCCGAATAGGCGTAGAAGCCGGATAGGCGTAGAAGCCGGATAGGCATAGAAGCCGGAGAGGCGTTCAAGCCGGATAGGCGTAGGAGCCGGAGAGGCGTTGAAGCCGGATAGGCGTAGGAGCCGGAGAGGCGTTGAAGCCGGATAGGCGTAGGAGCCGGAGAGGCGTTGAAGCCGGATAGGCGTAGGAGCCGGACAGCCGTTGAAGCCGGAGAGGCGTTGAGAGCCGAAGGGGCACAGGTCTTGAATGGGCGTAGAAGCCACTGCGTACCGTGCCCGAGTGCTGACGGGGACGTCTTAGCCGGAATCACGGCTTTCGAAGATGTAATCAAATCTTCTACAGAGATTTGCCATCATCCTGTGCATTAAATACGAAGACGTGTTTCGAAGGTCTGCAGCCCTTCTGTGCATCCGTTGCAGAGACGTGCCTTGACTGAACCTGTCACCGCTCCGTGCAATTAGACGTAGAGACGTGCCTCGAGCCCCGTACGATGTGCAGCTTTTGACGTGGCAGGCGGTTTGTCTACTGCGGAGCGTAAACCGGCTTATGCCTGCCTGTGTAAAACAATACAGCGTATCCCTCTGTGCAAAAAAGAGCGGTTTATGCTGAGGGGACGTCAGTAAACGACGGTTCGGTGGTATCTTAACCCAATCCTCTGCATTAAATGCAGGGATCCGCCATCATACTGTGGTGTGCGTTCCGAGGGGTCTGTGCCTGTTTCCAGCCGTCGTCTGGGTCGCCGTGCAGCACTTTTTGTTAGGAGTCAGAGGCCAGGTTCACTGCGTGACTTGACAGGTTCATTTCGGGGAAGACGAAGCGTTCCTCGTACGCTATTTTAACGCTGCTTTGAGAGCGGCTGAGTTTTTACGCCCTGGAGGCGATGGGGGGGGTCCCGTCTAAGCCGAAGCGGTTTTGGACGCGCTGCACCCTTGAGCTCTTACGCCTGATGGCACTGAAGGCCTTTGTTTGCGCTGCTCTGTATCAATACGCCGCGTAGCTTTTGCCAGTGTATTTTTCATGCTTCTACAATTGCCCCATCGTCGGCTGAAGGTCGCGCACGAAATCTGTTCTGACGGGTTCTTGCGCGAACGCCAAATCTTCATCTCTCCTCCAGCAGTTGGTCGATTTCCACAACCGACTAGAATGGTGAATGGAGGGAGAGTACGAACTGGGCGTGCCTAAATTAGGCAGATCCTTTGCTCCATGCACCGTGACAGATTGAGTTGAGGTATTTAACCCAACTCAATACCCGAGGTCAGAGCCAGTCGCTGCTCTCACCCCCGAAGGTAACGGGAGAAGGTGCCACTTGCAAACAGCGTGGTCTAAAATGACCCTTCCTCTCTCCCGGAGAACCGCCATACAAAGTTGCTGATTATCCCGAGCAAGGGAGGCTAGGACATCCTTCCATGATCCATCGTTGCAGATGAGACTTGCTCGAAGATGCCATCTTTTTTGGCTCCTTACATGCTGGAAGAACATGGTCTTCTTCTTCCTCAGATCGACCCGACGGACTCCGGCGATCATCCTTGTGTGGCAAAAGGAATGCGGGGAGAACAGGTTAAACTCCTCAGCCTTTTATAGGCGAGAGAGGTCACACCGGTCCCTAATAAATCCGCCATAAAGTCAGCATCGACCGTTTTAACGGTCCATTCAGAAACGTTTCGAGTTACGAGGAGCGGTTCATGCTTCATTCAAAGAGTTCCAAATTTCGAAGAAATTTGAAAGCTTTGAAGGGGGTCTTATAGAAGCATGAAAAATACGCTGGATGGCTCTACGCAACATGGTGATGCAGGGCAGCGTAAGCAGGGGACCTCAAGGCCATCAAGAGTGCAACGGAGCTTTTCCGCTAAACACGACGTAAAATATGATGGGACCATCCGCGTAAAATGCAGTATGTCCAGGCTGCTTCAGCGTAGATGGGGTGCTTCATCGCCTCCATGGCATAAAACTCATCCGCTTTCAAAGCAGCGTTAAAGCGTACGAGGAACGCTTTGTCTTCCCCGAAATGAACCTGTCAAGTCACGCAGTGAACCTGACATCTGACTCCTGACAAAAAGTGTTGCACGGCTACCCAGACGACGGCTGGAAAGATGGCAGACCACTCGGGACGTGCCCCGCAGTATGATGGCAGATCTCTATATTTAGTGCAAAGGATTTGATTAAATATCACCGAACCGTCATTTACTGACATCCCCTTAGCAGAGACTGCTTTTACGCGTACAAGAGGATACGCTGCCTTGTTTTACACAGGCAGACGTGAACTATTTACACTCCGCAGAAGTCAAACAGACTGCCACATCAAAAGCTGCTCTTTGTACAGGGCTCGAGGCACGTCTCTGCACCGAATGCTCAGAACGGTGGCAGGCCTTCAGAACACGCCTCGGCAATTAATGATGATGGCGGATCTCTGCATTTAATGCGAGAGATTGATTATATCTCCAAGAGCCATGATTTCGGCTAAAGACGTCCACATCACCTCGGCTTCTACGCCCATTCAGCTTTTGTGACTGCTCGTCCTCTACGACCACTCTAGCACGTTACGCAGCGGCCTCTATGCCCATTCAGCTTCTGTGCTCGCTCGGCTTCTACGCTCCGTCAGCTTCTATGCTCGTTCGGCTTCTATGCTCATTCGGCCTTCTGTGCTTATTCGGCTTCTATGCCATCAGGCTTCTACGCCTACTCGGCTTCTATGCCTACTTGGCTTCTACGCCATGGTGACAGACATTAGCTTTTATGCTGACCTCTTCTACACGAGGGATACCTACCTACGTGGCTTCTACGCCGTGATCTTCGTAGTGATTATATGCGTTTTGTCCCTTAGTTGGACCCGCGTCACACGCTCATTCAAAAGATCATCTATACGCAGGCTTTGGTTATTTTAACCGTTGTGTAAAAGGGTGCTGTACTTTCTACTACTCGGTTTCCACACCGATTGAGTGGTCACTGTCACCAAAACTCTATAAATAGAGACCTCTATCAACAGAGGAACAGGTCGAGACTTTAAAAATCGAACAAGGTCGAAACTTTGAAAGAAGATCGAACCACGGGTTAAAACATTGGAGATTGAGGAGAGATCGAAGAGTCTTTGAGAGAGAGAGAGAGAGAGAGAGAGAGAGAGAGAGAGAAACATCCAGAGCTCAGGCGAAGAGTAGCGATCGACGACATTGGCATCGTGCATCCATCCTCTTTCGCCACCGACGAAGCAGCTTTCCGTCTTCCACGGCACTTCTTCACCATCGTGTAGTCCAAGGGCTAAAGTGATCGACTGCAGATCAGACACCTATAGCAATCATCTACCCAGATTAAATAAATTGTACTCCCACATCCTCGTAGAGGATCAAATTGTACAAGTTTGTTTGTAAACCAAAGAAGGCGGGTTTCGTGCAAACCTCATATTATATACATTTCATTTTTTCGTTTAATACCACAAACAAGATGGCGACTCTGCTGGGGAAATCTTTCTTTTCTGATGAGGAAGCGATTGCTCAACACGATGCGGTATCTTTGGGATCCGTGAAGAAGATACTGGTCGTCCAATTCGACCAGTCTGCCTACGAAGACATGCTTCGGACGGGGGGTAGCTCTCACTCTCTCTCTGTACAAAACAACAAGAAGCTGCACAAGGTCTGGATGCCCAAGACATCCTCTACCATTCCTGTGGACTCTTCGATCTCTCCAATCTCTCCGACCAATGAGGTTGTAGCATTGCTCCCTCCGTGCCCTGCATGTAAAATTCAGTCTCCCGCTACGTGCGGTACAGACGAAACTTCGGGCAAAGCCTCAGCGCTAACCCAGAGGTATCCACTGTGCTCTACGTGTAGAAACCAGTCTCCCGCTACGCGCGGTACAGACAAAACTTTGGGCAAAGCCTCAGCGCTAACCCAGAGGTATCCACTGCGCTCTACGCGTAGAAACCAGTCTCCCGCTATGCGCGATACAGACAAAACTTCGGGTAAAGCCTCAGCGCTAACACAGAGGTATCCACTGCGCTCTACGCGTAGAAACCAGTCTCCCGTCCGTGCCGGAATAGACAAAACTTCTGATGATGCCTCAGCGCCAAATCGGAAGTACAAAGCACGCTCCGCGCGTAAGACAACGTCTGACCTCTACGGGGAACCAGATGACACCCGTGATCTCCGCAAGGAAAAGCAAGCGGCAAGCTACTTAACTTCTCGGCGTGTACGCCAGCAAGGGAACAATCTACCCACCCTCCAAAATTATGCCAGGTGAAGTCCCTAAGCCTACAGAAGGCTCGATTGACGGAAAGACACGCTCCTCGGAGATTATCTGCCACCCAGATGTCCAATCTTTTGTATACGGGTGGCACAGGGAAGACTATGGTCCCTATCATCCACACTCCTACCAATGGTAACAGGACGAACAAGCCATCATCTTCTTATTCTGCAACTTCTCCTGACCTACGCAAATATCTAATCCAGAAACGCAAGGGGAGGGGATCTTCCAGCATGGCTATTATGCCTCCTAGCGAGCACTGTTGTGATAGTCACAGGATTGTGGTTAATTGCTGCTGTTCTAAAGCAAAACGGCCAGTTTTCGACCGACTGAGCTACTCTCCATCTTTCCTAGAAGAAGAGCCCACGCATGCATCTATGAACATGGCTTCATATATACCTGGAGGAAACTCAGGCTCAAGACGTCCGTCCTCTAGAACTCCGAGCCGAAGGAGATTCAACATGCTTCTCAGAGACACTGAAGATGGGGTATTCCAGAACACTCGTTCGAGGTCACAACAACTGACTTCGTACTCCTCTGATTCCGACGCTGGGGGTCGCCATTCTCTCGAATCAAATACTGAGAGTATAGAGTCAACTTCTACAGCAACCTATACACATCCTTCAACGACACCCAGGGAAATGGGAGTATACGCCATTGGAGATGAACACGAGGAAGCTTCGCCGTCAGGGAGCGAGGAACAGCGCATCACTACACTGGAGACGTCTCTGAAACAAATACAATCCTTGATGGAGAGCATGCACCAGATGATGCTAACTCAACAGGCGGCCGCTATGGCTCAAACATCAGTCCCACCAGCACAGATACGTGTGGGGGTGGACTTGCCACCATCCAACACGGTCCAAGAACCTGCTCTAGATCAAGAGTCAGCTGGTCCTCCACTTCCTCACTCGGAGAATGTATTGCCTCCTGCGGGAGTCGCGATACAACCGACTCCGCACCAATCCGTGGTCTCGCTACCGGCTAAAAATTTGATGCAAGCAGTACGGGAGTTAAAAGCCCAATTCGATGCCCTGAAGCACAAAGAGCAGCTAAAGAAATTGGGAATCAACCAGCCTTACCCGGCTATCTGGGAAGAGGTCCCTTTTCCTCCGAGATACAAACCTCAGACTATGGCTCTGTTCGAGGGGAAAACATTGCCAAGTCAGTACATGAACTATTTCAGTATGATGACGGTGTTGCTACAAGGGAATAATGCCCTCCTCACTCGGGTGTTCAAGGACAGTCTCTCAGGAGTAGCTTACCAATGGTACCGCAGCCTGGCGGACAACTGCATTACTTCCTTCGAAACTTCAAGGCTTTATTCTTCACACGATTCTATGAGGGAGGAATGGACATGTCTATATCCTCTCTCATCGAAGTCAAGCAGAGGGAAAAAGAGGACGTTCGTACCTTCATCGAACGTTTTTGTCAAGCCACGCTACAGATGCCTCCAGGAGTTCCAAACTCTGCGTTGGTAGACATTTACAGGAAGAACCTCCTTCCCGTGGTCTCGGTGTTCACAGGACCATATCAGTTCCACGACTGGCCCTCGTTTATCATCTCAGCAGTGGTCGCCGATGACAACAGTCACAAGACACGCGACAATGGCATTATGATCTCTACCTCCGACAGAGGCAAAAGGTCATCCCCCAACGGCGACCATCCTCGCAGTTCCAAAGGAAAAGAAGCTCTGGCAATCAGCACGTCCAAACAAAAGACTGCGGCAACCACGCAGACGAAACCTGGGACTTCCAGGCCCGTCGAAGTATACTCTTTCGACGACGACGATATTCCAAGTATATTCGAGTGTCTCGTCAAGAGTGGCAAGATCACCCTTCCGGAGGAGAAGCGGCCCAATGAAGCCGGCATTGCCAACAACCCCAAGTACTGCATCTTCCACAGATACGTACACCACCCGACCAAGGCGTATTATATACTGAAAAGGAAGATCCAGGGGCTGATCGATGCTAAGGCTATCACTCTGCATAACACCGAAAAGACGGTCATGGCCAATATGATCTCCCTGCAATTTGGCAATCTGCCTCCCCAGGAAGTCTCAAACGGAGTGACACCTATTTCCCGGACAACGATGAACATCGTCAATCTTTCTCCGGCTAGGGGTCAAAATCACGACCTGGTACCCTTAACCACCCGTCGGGGCGAGATCATGTGGGTTCACCCGGATTTAGTATCGGAACTCGAGAAAGAGACTAATGCTGCTAAGGCTAAGTCTAGGAAGAACTCCAAACCATGCCATATGGTTGCAACTTCTTCGCCATCAGACGAAGACGAGGCTTTGGCTGCGACCCGTTCAGGGAAAGCTTACCTCAAGGACTACGGAGCAAGTCCGGAAGATGCACCAGAAGACGCTTCAGGTACAGAGCCCGCCATACCACTGGCCGATCCTGCAAGACCGACTTCGACGGACAAGGGGAAGCAAAAAGAAGTACGCTTCGATAAACCTGTGAAAAACATTCAAAACAAAGGTTTAGAGAAGCCATACAACTTTGACATCCTGGCCCAACTGGCCAATACACCAGCCAGGTTGTCCATCTTCGAGCTACTCAGGCTCTCCTAAGACACTCATCTAGCCCTGAGTGAAGCACTGATATAGGCGGAAGCATACTTGACCCAGCTCAAGTCCCCTGACGAGGAACCAGTGGCATGTCCTCAATGCCACATTGTGATGGAGGTGGTCCCGAACATCACTTTCGCACAAGATGACATACTGTTAAAACATAACAGGCATGACCGACCTCTCTATTACACCGGATACGTTGGTTCCATGGAGGTCGACCGGATCCACATAGATCCGGGATCATCAATCAGCATCATTCCTCATAGTCTGCTCAGACCGCTGAGGATTCCTACCTGCGAATTGGCTTACACCACCACTACAATCGTGGGTTTGAATGCCGGAAGAAGTAAGCCGTTGGGGAAAATTTGCCTGAGGATCCAGATTGGCAACCTCAGATCAGTGGCTACATTCTATGTCATCGATTCAGAGGTATCCTACAACATTCTGCTGGGTAGACCGTGGATCCACGGCCACAACATCGTTCCTTCAACTCTACATCAATGCCTCAAATATGTAGACGCCCAAGGAACCGTACAAACGGAGGTTACTGACCTAAATCCATTCAAAGGAATAGAATCATACTATTCCGATGCCGTATTGTACTCTCAAGACTACGCGGAGGAGGTGTCAGCCCAAGCAGAGAAGGAATCCCACCGGGAGCCTGAAGGACCCTCATCCGAACAACCACTGTCAATCAGAGTGAAGGGGCGAACTACTCGTCCAAAAGCCATGGAGCCTATGGCTATCCACCTAAACAAAACCAGGTCAGAAAAAGGGGGTGATCCTCTAGTGATCACTTTGAACCAGAAGCCTCCACCCTTGGTCGTCAACCTTCGGCGCAACAAGCAGCTGACTGATGTAAATGCAACCAGGAACGGGGTTCCAAATAATAATAAACATCCTCGTTTTCAGTATATCGACGCTCGGATTCCAAATCAGGAATCCTCTCCCCATGACGATATAGAACCTATAACGCAAAATTTTTTGAAAGCTATAGATTCCTATCATCCATATATATGGGAAGTAGCATCATCATCCAATATCGTCGCGACATATGGACCCCATGAGGACTCTATCTTTATTGTTTCGCCTGCCCGCAGCAGTCAGCATTCAATAGTCTTCGGTCGAACGCGCAACGAATCGACTATACGAGAAGATTACTTCAATGACGATGCTGGTGAAGTACAAGTTCACAGGCAGACGAATACCGCCACGCGGCAATCCCCACTATCAACAAACTCGTTTCGGGTTAGGGTATGCCACCTCCCTTACGACTTCCAAGTCAGATGAGGACACCTTTTCCCCTTGTTAAAATGGCTCGTCGCCCTCTAACTCATCTCGTGCTCTCGAGCAAACATTACCAGTAAATATGGTAGTGACAGATCCCTTCGAATCAGACGAACAAGAATCCGAACTATTTGAGAATGACGCTTGGGCTCAGCAAATGGATACTCAGTGGGAATTCCGCTTCGAGCAGAGAGAACCTTCCACCAAAGATGAAGTTATCCAGATTGATGTTGGGGATGAACTTTCACCAAAGCCGATATTTATCAGTAACAATCTTTCCCCAGCTGAAAGGGAAGAAGTCATTCAACTAATAAGAGAATACATCGACGTCTTTGCGTGGAATTATGAGGATATGCCAGGACTTGATCCAAAGGTGGCTACTCATAAACTCAACATATTGCCCGATTCAAAGCCTGTGAAGCAGCACCAACGCCGGTTTCGCCCGGATATGATGGACGCCATTGAAGCTGAAGTCAAGAAGTTGATAGCCTACGATTTCATCCGGGAGGAACAACATCCCAACTGGTCGCCAATGTTGTCCCGGTCATGAAGAAGAATAGGAAAGTGCGAGTCTGTATTGATTACCGAGATCTGAACGCAGCCTGCCCCAAGGACGAGTTTCCTCTTCCCATCACAGACGTCATGATCGATAATACCTGCGGTTTCGAACGTATGTCTTTCATGGACGGATTCTCAGGATACAATCAAATCAAGATGCATCCTGAAGACGAGAAGCATACTGCCTTTAGGATACCACTTGGGGTATATTGCTATACGGTCATGCCCTTCGGGTTGAAGAACGCCGGAGCTACTTACCAACGGGCTATGAGTAACATATTCCACAAGCATTTATGCAAGACAGTAGAATGTTACGTCGACGATATAGCTGTCAAAAGCCGCCTCAGGGTCAATCACATCCAAGACTTAAAGACGGTATTTGAGCTGATGCGCCAACATCAACTCAAAATGAATCCTACAAAGTCCTTTCTGGGTGTATTTAGTGGCAAATTTATGGGATTTGTCATTACCGCCAAAGGCATTCAAGTGGACCCTGATAAAGTCAAGGCCATCCTGGAAATGCGACCATCCCGTAATCTGAGGGAACTCAGGGTGTTTCTGAGGGAACTCAGGGGGTTTCAAGGTCGTCTGGCCTATATCCGGAGATTTATATCCAACCTCTCTGGAAGATGCCAGCCTTTTTCTCGCCTCATGAAGAAAGGTGTATCCTTCATATGGGACGAAGCCTATCAGCAAGCGTTCGGGGATATCAAGCGCTACCTCACTAGTCCACCAGTACTGGTGTCTCCCGTCGTAAGAAGACCATTCTTCCTGTACGTTCGAGCGATGGACCATTCTCTGGGAGCTCTTCTCGCACAGAAGAATGATGCGGGACATGAACAGGCTATCTACTATCTAAGTAGAATGATGATCGGAGCTGAGCACCGGTACAATCCGATGGAAAAAGAATGTTTGGGTCTGATGTTCGCTATCCAAAAGACGCGGCACTATGTCACCGGCCAGACTATTCACATCATCTCCAAGTCAATCATCTTTGGGTACTGATGAACAAGCCAAGTGTTCTTAACTCCCGACTCGCGACTTGGGCGATGTTATTAACACCATATGACATGGTGTACGTCCCTCAGAAGTCTATCAAAGGCCAAGCATTGGCTGACTTCCTAGCTGCTCATCCGATCCCGGAGGCTCCAAATTATACGAGGACATTTCCGATGAAATTGCAGAATGTAGTTCCGCAATGGAAAGTGACGCATGGCAGCTATTCTTCGACGGCGCCTCCAGGACTGGTCCCAAAGGAAACGTGGTTTCAGGGGTAGGAATTGTCCTGGTTACTCCTGATAAACTCGTCATCTATCGAGCATACTCTCTTAACGAGCCATGTTCCAACAATGTGGCGGAGTACAACGCTCTACTAATCGGGCTCCAAGTCGCTAAAGAGCTGGGGGTCGAATCTCTGGAAGCTTTTGGTGGTTCTCTGCTTATCGTCAATCAAGTCAGGGGAATATATGAAGTCCGGAATCCAGATCTCATCCCTTATCACCAAGAAACGGTCGAGATAGCCGTGACATTCAAGGGGTTCTTCCTAGAGCATGTAACTCAATCTCAGAATCTGGAAGCCGATGCCCTAGCCAGTCTAGCTGTAGATTTAGCTACTCCTATAAGAAGCCAGAATTCGGTAATCCTTCTTAACAGAGATCTATTTTGCGTGAAGAAAAACTCTCACATCGAACGCAGTTATGCTGTGAACACCGATCCCCCTACCAGAGATTGGAGAAGTCCCTTTACAGATTTCGTGGCATACGGAATCTTGCCGGAGGACCCTAAAGAAGCAGCATCCGTCAAAAGATGATCATTACGCTTCTACTTCGATGCATCTTCACAATGCCTATATCGACGGACCTACGACGGACTGCTATTAAGATGTCTCTCTAATGACGAAGCACAGCAGATTACCCGCAAAGCTCACGACGGTGTATGCGGGGCGTATCAACCTGGTCCTAAGCTACAGGATCGTATCAGGAGAATGGGCTATTACTGGCCCACTATGATCGCAGACACAATCAAGTATGCCAAACGATGCAAGGCCTGTCAGGTCCATGCAGACTTCATACACCAGCCATCTGAACATCTACATCCTACGGTTGCATCCTGGCCTTTCGAAGCATGGGGTATGGACATCATTGGTCCTATTCACCCGTCTTCTTCCAGAGGTCACCAGTTCATACTGGCCATCACGGATTACTTCTCCAAATGGGCAGAGGCGATCCCTCTCGCTGAGGTAAAAATATCCAATGTGATCAGCTTTATCAAGCATCACGTCATTTATCGCTTTGGGATTCCCCGAAGGATAATCCATAACAATGGGCCTCAGTTCATCAGCAAAGCGTTTCATCGATTTTACGATAAAAATTAAATACAAAATGTTGCCTCTACGGCGTATTATCCAGCTGCTAATGGTTTGGCGGAAGCCTTCAACAAAACCATTATCAAACTCTTGAAGAAGTTCGTCTCTTCGAACAAAAGATATTGGAACGAGAAGCTGGAAGAATGTCTCTGGGCATACCGCACAACGGTCCGAGCGCCGACAGGTTGCACCCCGTTCTCACTGGTCTATGGGAGTGAAGCAGTTCTTCCCATCGAAATCCAAATCCCATCACTCAGGATAGCAGTCGCCAATGAGTTAACTCGGGAAAAGAATGACCTTTTAAGGCTTCAAGAGCTAGAAATATTAGACGAGAAACGCCTTCGAGCTCAACAGAGCATCGCGTTCTACCAAGCGCGCGTTTCTAGAGCTTTTAATCAAAAAGTAAAGGAAGGAGTATTCAAAGTTGGCGAGCTAGTCTTAGCTGTAAGAAGGCCAATGATTCTCACTCACAGAAGCAAGGACAAATTTTAGCCCAAATGGGAAGGCCCCTACGTGATCGAGACAACGTTCTCAAACGGCGCTTACAGGTTAGCCCAACCTAATGGAGACCTACTAATGGCTCCTCTCAATGGCAAATTCCTGAAAAGGTACTATGCTTAACCTCCTCTGCTCAAGTGGAATAAAGGCAAAATTCTCATTCTGACAAAACTACTTCCAAAACGAAACTAGTTGGGTCGTACTCTATCATATCCGTATGACCCCTGAATAGATGTGCCCTGCTAAAGTTTACCCAGAGACTATCACGTCCATACTACCTCTGATAGTACTCTCACCCAAACCCGTCATTTATATTCCGAAATGATGGGTCCACAAAGTCAGATGAAAAGCCTCTTTATTATTCCCCAAAAAAAAGAGCGGAAGTACATTGAAGAGCAAAAAGCAAAAGTACATCATGAAGGAGGAGCGGTCAAATCACGAATCTGCTGCGCCAGTCTGGCCATCTTCGCATTCCTGGAGTCCAAAACGATAGCTCGAGCTCGCTCCCATCTCGTCTCCTCATCATTCAAGCCGGATAAATCAGACAGAGAATGTGTAAGAGCGGCGTGCATGGCACTCGCATATGCCAAGTTCTGTTGAGCTTCTTCCATCTGGCTCTGTAATACATGCACACCGGCGGCTGAAGCACGAGACCACTCCTTCTCTAAAGTGAGCTCAGGCTCCAACTTACGGACCCTCGCTTCATTTTTCTCATGTTCAGCTTTACTCTTGGCCAACTGGGAAGCAACACACTCTTAGAGGGTGTGCTCGTCGCTCATCTCCTGCTGCCGCATCTCGAGGGACCTGCTCAGAGCTTCCAACTATCCCAGCCTTGCAGTCAGCAAGTCGTATTCATCCTGGACCAAATTGTCAACACTATCTTGGGATAGCTGCGAGTATTCGTTAATAGGTTGCTCCAAACCATTAACTACCTCCGCCAGGGCGTCAGCTAAACCAGTATCACCAAGGTCCCTGATCGCCTCTATCGAAAACCGAGAGGACCTCTTCAGGCGCTCAAAGTTCAGATTCTTCTCCAACACCATTGATATTAGCGTTTTCAAAGTGTTGTAGAAGATACTGGTATACTGCTCGGTCAGCGCAGCTAGGCCCGAATGCACGCTGGGAGTGGCTGCAATATTGTCGAACCTCGCTCCAGAGGCAACCACAATCGATGTGGCCAGAGTCCTCGTCCCAACAGGGGTTGCGACAAAAGAGGAAGCGCCAACCCGCATACTCGAAGGAGGCGTTGTCGCAACGACAGGGTCGTCCTCTTGAGGTATCGAAGACTCGTCGACAGGCGAGCCGGCACCCAAAGATGCTTCCCCTTTAAAACCAGGTGCCTCCGTATCAACGCCAGGACCTGACACGGAGCCGAAGGACGCATATGCATTGCCCTCCCCGAAGAGGTCGTCCCCTGAGAAGAAGACGAAAGGAAGTTAATGTCAAACATGATGTTAATTTTCCTAAGAGAAGAGGCACAAAAGACGATAGTGATGCTAGCCAAGCTGTCATACCTGGAGACAAGGGCCTGCTAACTGACACTGGCAAATGCTCTTTCAGGTCTTCGCCAAGATCCACTTGAGGCTCGTCAACTGGAATCTCGTTAGAAGCGCTGACGAGCACGGCAGGGGCCTCTCCCAATGCTGATCCGGACAAAGGTATATGGAGTCTTATAACCAGCCTCGAAGGCGACTTCATTCTACTACCTGAAGCAGTAGCAGCGGTAGCAGCCTCCAGCTGAGATTCTCCGGTGCCACCAGCCAAAACTGTAGAAGGTTCCTCTCTAAAAGGCGAGGAACCCCCAATCAAAGAATCATCCCCGACATAGGGAGAAGCAGGCTCACTTCCAGGAGCCTCAATGCCAGGAATCTGGAGAGGACGAGTAACCATCCTCTTCGTCCTCTTACGAGGGAAAGCCTCCTTCAGAGCGGAAGCCCTTCGTTTCCCGGAGACTACCAACGCCCCTGCAGGCGGAGGTATTTCACCCCTCGGTACCGATTCGAGAGGCTCATCCGGAGTAGCAGACTCGTCACCCTCGTCAGAAGAAATCGAGGGGACTTTAACCCTTCCTCCAGACTTGGAAGAGGGCACCCTAAAACTTCTACCCATATCAAAATCGCGATAGGAGGTATTCGTTGTCACATAGAACTGGGCATACGAATGCAGGATGCGCAGCTCCGTGGAGGGTGTGACGAAGGGCGCAATAAAAATTGCCCCGGTGCAGCCCATGATAAAATATCGCCATCCCCTCGCTCCATCGATGAGTCCACCTCTGGACCTGAAGCTGGTGACGACGTTGCCCACATGCAACTGATCATACCCAAACTGCCTGGCAAACCGACTAGGCAGGTAGGGTTCGAAGAAGCAGTGATCTTCACTTCTGTATAGTGGTGGGAAGGTCTAATGCAGACCAACCAATTGAAGGCTTCAGGAGAAAGAGTGGTCCTATCTCTACCTGAGTCCTCAAGCCTAATCCCCGATTGGTTGTGATGAACAGAGGGGACACTGCAAAGGAGCTTCCTGCTGTGACCGCAATGCAGCACCCGCCGACAGTCTAAAACTGTGAGCACATTCCAAGAGAATTTCTTGTAATTCAGCAAGAAACTCCCCCCTAAGCTACTACCGAAACCGGAAGACATCACCCGGGGGTTATGGAAAATTAACCATCCCATCAAATACAGGTATGGTAATTCCACCCGGGGAAAGCTTTCACGCCGAGCTTCATCAGCGAGTAGCGCCTCAGTCATCGTCCTCAAGCCAGCTTGTATGCGGCACACCATAGCAGGGAGCAAGCCCAGTCTTGCCCCAAATACCAGACGCACTGCAGGCCATAAGATATTACGGTGAATACGATCCGCAGATGTGATGCCGGGTACCACCAGTCGGCGCAGCCATATAGAAAGAAAGCCAGCCAGTTGAGCTTCCTTTGATAGAGCCCTGCGGCAATGCCTCAGATAGCTGTAGGCCTTAGTACCTGCAGAATATTTTTCTATCCCTTCGACGAGGATCTGATCCGGAGCCCTAGCTTCTTCCAGGAGATCGTCGACTTCCTGAGCAGTCAATACGCTCAGAGGATTCACAGGCTCATCCTTGACTTCCAAGACTTTCTCCGGCTGAGCAGCCCTAGCCCGGTGAAAAAAGAGGTAGGACATCCATTTACTGGTGTGAGCCAAATCTGAAGGCTCAGCATAGAAGGCGGTGCAAGCAAGGTAGTGGCACATCAGCTCCTGGTACACTTCCACTACCCGAGGGTCTGAATCCCCCAACTCCCAGTTCGTGGGAACATACTCTTCGTACGGAGTATCCCCCATCGGCAGTCTCGAGATCTCTGCCATCTCATGAAGGGCCAGTCCCAACTCCCCCAGCGGATTGGCGAAAGTCCTGGTGAGCGAAATGTATCGCTCCAACAGTGCCAAAAATAGGTTAGGGTTAGGAGGTAACCCAACGCTGGTGGCACTCACAGCTGCCAACAGACCGATGTTCTCCAACTCGATCCAAAAATGTTCCAGGGCCCAATCAACTAAGTGAGCCCATCGAAGATTTGTTGGGGTCATCCACCCATTGCATCGAGGATTCGCCTTGGGGTATACTCCTCTGTGCCCCATGAAATCATTGCAAAAGGTCAATAATTGTACCGGCTGGAGCACCAAGCTGTCTTCACTCAGGACACTGCCCGGGTACAATCCCCTGAACAACGTTACATGACCGAAAGGGCGGCTGACAAATAGGCCAGATCCTTTCTGGTAGAAGATCTTTCCCGGCCTACCGTGAAGATCGGGAGTCAGCGTCTACGACATCTTCCTGGGATGAGTTGCATGGGAGAATGTCGAGATAGGATAATCTCTCGGCATCTTGGGCATACTCAAGACCAACTTCCCGGCAGGGAAAACCCAGAGTTCTTTCTTTGGCTTCGTCGGGGACTGCTTGTCAATCACGTCCCCGAAAAGAAAGGCCGGCTTTATATATTGGTCCCCGTCTACATACGTCAAAGGCTCTCCATTAATCATGTTCAGCAGCGTTCGTTCGCCCTGAGCCGATATCAAGATTTTCCTTCCTTTGGGATATTGGGGTCCAGAGATAGGAAATGTCACGTGTGACAGATCCTCCAAATAGTTGGAGTGCAGCATCCCGGCGGCAAAGCCCATCACTTCAGCCAGCAGAGACTCATGCAAGTTAACGGCAAAAGCACAAAAAAATACGTCAGTTCCTAACTAGATATTTCGGGACTTGCAGCATCCGCAAAAAAGGAAAAACAACAGTCCGTGCTCTACGTCGAGACTGTGAAACTTGAGCCTTTATGCTGGAATCCATTTCCTTAAAAAAATATAAAATTCAAGGTTGGCAGTATACGGTCTGTGCTTTACGCCAGATTGATTAAATTTAGTTATTACGCAAGGATTTCCATCCACAAGCATAAAACTCAAATTTTAATGGTATAATCCAAGTTTTCGGCAGCCAAAGCTTTTTACGCTCAACTGCGAAAATCTGGAGTTTTTACGCTGACACATTAGGAATGTGGGCGTAAAAGATAAAATATCTCCGTGCATCATCTTCCTCAAAGTGGCTATCAGCACAGAAGACGACCTAGCACGGTCACGTTCAACGTGTGCGAAAGACTTTTCAGTAGTTCTCATTCGTCCCAAAAGCTCTACCTATCAGCCCGGGTGCACTGCTCATCGGCAGGATGCTCGGCTCAGAAGGGGGTTCGCCCTGTCCAACCGGAGGCACTCCTGCTTGGGCAAAAGAATGATAAGAGGAATCAATCTTCTTTCCCTTAGAGGAGGAGAATTGCTTAGAGGCCATTAGTGGAAACTTTGAAGACTCAGAGAAGACTCGGAGAAGAGCTCGAACAGTCGGAGGCTTTCTTTTGCAGATGACGGATGAAAAGTTTTTCTCTCAGAAAACTTGGGATATATATAGAGTTTGGATGGACTCCTCGGACCACGAACCAAATCTCCTAATTAATATTCGGTTATGATTGGGTCCTACGTCAGCCTATTATTCAGAGAAGGTGGACAGTCAGCGAATACGAAAAGTTTTTCGCGCAAAGCAGGTCAGCAGTTCTTACGCTAAGGAGCTTTCTACGCTCGACAGCAATAGATCTACGGTTTTACGCTCGCAAGCTATAAGTCTATGGTTTTACGCCCGGATGCCTTTGTGCTCGGTAGCTTTTATGCTCGAGAGGCCACAATCCTACGACTTCATGCCAGCAGATAACAAATCGATGATCTCACTCTCGGTGACGCTTAGTTTACGCTCAGAAGCAACAGATCTGCGACTTCACGCTCGGAAAATTTTTCTTTTCAGAAGCTACAAATCTACAGTTCTACGCTAAGGAGCTTTCTATGCTCGACAGCTACGAATCTACGACTTTACGTTCGACGGCTACAAGTCGAATTTTACGCCCAGATGCCTTTGTGCTCAGTAGCTTTTATGCTCGAGAGGCTACAAACCTACGACTTCACGCTCAGGAACTACAAGTCTATGATTTCATGCTCGATGGTGTTTAGTTTATGCTCAGAAGTTGTAGACTAATAATTTCACGCTCCACGACTTCCCGCACATCTGAAGGATATGTCGGCCAGATCACGCGTACGTCTGAACGGTCCTCAAAAGCGGTCAATTGCAAAGAGTTCACGCAGAAGATACTCGTTCTTAACCTCAAGATATCCCAAGTACCCGAAGCATACAGAGTTCAACATTGAAAAACTACTCTTCTTCATGGGTCGATTCGAAGTTCATCCAGACTCCAGTCTGAATATTTCATCTATCAAGATGGCAACTCAGTTTGACAGCCATTTCTCGACCCTGTTCTAAGGGAATTTTCGAGAAATCACTCTTGAAGATGATGTCTGAACAAAGAAATTCTGTTCATCAGAAGCAACAGTTCAGAATTCTACGCGGTTTCTCACTCCTAAAATAGCAGGACGGTTCGAACACTCGAATGCTACAACGACTTTCTACGCATCTCTAGTTATGCGTAAAAGACAGGACAGGACCTAGCACTCTTTCTAAACATAGTCGGCGTAAAGAATCAGACGTGTCGAAGCTACACGTATTCAAACTTCACAGCAACGTATGGCAAGATGATCATATGCACGGAAGATAGACGATTTTATTTAAAAGAAAGAATCATGATTACATATGAGGGAAATCCAATCTACAAGGGTTTTTCTTCATCTTCATGATTACATATGAGGGAAATGTCGTCTGCCAAAGACTGCCCCATCGTCGGCTGAAGATCGCGCCCGGAATCTGTTCTGACGGGTTCTTGCGCGGACGCCAAATCTTTATCTCTCCTCCAGCAGTTGGTCGGTTTCCACAACCGACTAGAATGGTGAATAGAGGAAGAGTACGAACTGGGCGTGCCTAAATTAGGCAGATCCCATGCTCCGTGCACCGTGACAGATTGAGTTAAGGTATTTAACCCAACTCAATACCCGAGGTCAGAGCCAGTCGCTGCTCTCACCCCCGGAGGTAACGGGAGAAGGTGCCACTTGCAAACAGCGTGGTCTAAAATGACCCTTCCTCTCTCCCGGAGAACCACCATACAAAGTTGCTAATTATCCCGAGCAAGGGAGGCTATGACATCCTTCCATGATCCATCGTTGCAGATGAGACTTGCTCGAAGACGCCGTCTTTTTTGGCTCCTTACATGCTGGAAGAACATGGTCTTCTTCTTCCTCAGATCGACCCGACGAACTCCGGCGATCATCCTTGTGTGGCAAAAGGAATGCGGGGAGAACAGGTTAAACTCCTCAGCCTTTTATAGGCGAGAGAGGTCACACCGGTCCCCAATAAATCCGCCATAAATTCAGCATCGACCGTTTCAACGATCCATTCAGAAATGTTTCGAGTTACGAGGAGCGGTTCATGCTTCATTCAAAGCGTTCCAAATTTTGAAAAAATTTGAAAGATTTGAAGGGGGTCTTGTAGAAGCATAAAAAATACGCTGGATGGCTCTACGCAACATGGTGATATAGGGCAGCATAAGTAGGGGACCTCAAGGCCATCAAGAGTGCAACAGAGCTTTTCCGCTAAACACGGCGTAAAATATGATGGGACCATCCGCGTAAAATACAGTATGTCCAGGCTGCTTCAGCGTAGACGGGGTGCTTCATCGCCTCCATGGCGTAAAACGCATCCGCTTTCAAAGCTGCTTTAAAGCGTACGAGGAACGCTTTGTCTTCCCCGAAATGAACCTGTCAAGTCACGCAGTGAACCTGACATCTGACTCCTGACAAAAAGTGCTGCACGGCTACCCAGACGACGGCTGGAAAGATGGCAGACCACTCGGGACGAGCCCCGCAGTATGATGGCGGATCTCTGCATTTAATGCAGAGGATTTGATTAAATATCACTGAACCGTCGTTTACTGACATCCCCTCAGCGGAGACTGCGCGTACAAGAGGATACGCTGCCTTGTTTTACACAGGCAGACGTGAACTGTTTACGCTCCGCGGAAGACAAACAGACTGCCACGTCAAAAGCTGCTATTTGTACAAGGCTCGAGGCACGTCTCTGCACCGAATGCTCAGAACGGTGGCAGGCCTTCGGAACATGCCTTGGCAATTAATGATGATGGCAGATCTCTGTATTTAATGCGAGAGATTTGATTATATCTCCAAGAGCCATGATTTCGGCTAAAGACGTCCACATCACCTCGGCTTCTACGCCCATTCAGCTTTTGTGACTGCTCGGCCTCTACGACCACTCTGGCACGTTACGCAGCGGCCTCTACGCCCATTCAGCTTTTGTGCCCGCTCGGCTTCTACGCCTCGTCAGCTTCTATGCTCGTTCGGCTTCTATGCTCATTCGGCCTTCTGTGCTTATTCGGCTTCTATGCCATCAGGCTTCTACGCCTACTCGGCTTCTATGCCTACTTGGCTTCTACGCCATGGTGACAGACATTGGCTTCTATGCCAACCTCTTCTACACGAGGGATACCTACCTACGTGGCTTCTACGTTGTGATCTTCGTAGCGATTATACGCATTTTTTCCCTTAGTTGGACCCGCGTCACACGCTCATTCAAAAGATCATCTATACGCAGGCTTTGGTTATTTTAACCATTATGTAAAAGGGTGATGTACTTTCCACTACTCGGTTTCCATACCGATTGAGTGGTCACTGTCACCAAAACTCTATAAATAGAGACCTCTATCAACAGAGGAACAGGTCGAGACTTTAAAAATCGAACAAGGTCAAAACTTTGAAAGAAGATCGAACCACGGGTCGAAACATTGGAGATTGAGGAGAGATCGAAGAGTCTTTGAGAGAGAGAGAGAGAGAAGCATCCAGAGCTCAGGCGAAGAGTAGTGATCGACGACATTGGCATCGTGCATCCATCCTCTTTCGCCACCGACGAAGCTGCTTTCCGTCTTCCATGGCACTTCTTCACCATCGTGTAGTCCAAGGGCTAAAGTGATCGACTGCAGATCAGACACCTATAGCAATTATCTACCCAGATTAAATAAATTATACTCCCACATCCTCGTATAGGATCAAATTATACAAGTTCGTTTGTAAACCAAAGAAGGCGGGTTTCGTGCAAACCTCGTATTATATACATTTTGTTCTTTCGTTTAATTCTACAAACACCCGCCGCCTCACCAACTTCGCCTGGACTGACCTGAACCACCGCTGAAGTCGACGACGTCTGCACCAGCCGCCTACACAGTGCAAGACTCGATCCCGGACCCCGCTGAACTCCCATCCGAACTGCCTCGACCTACCTCCTGTAGTCGACCGGATCATCCAGACCGTCGGAAGCCTCGGCCATGACCATGCCTGCACTGCCGATCCCTGTCGACTCCCCACGACGTCGCGACTGAAGCCGACGACAGCAGCTTACCTCGACTCACCGAGCACCCCCTTTACGACAACCTCGACACGAATGTCTCATCCCATGTACCCAGGTTCGAGTCCCCTCTTGCGTGCATGTACACGTACGCGCATACGCGTATTTTATGATTATGTGCATACCTATAGGATAGTATACGCGTATTATTGGTATATAGATATATAATTGGTGTGTGTGTATGTACATATTAGTATTAGTATATGTTTAAATGTATTTTGGTATATATATACATATATATATATATATATATATATATATATATATATATATATATATATATATATATATATATATATATATATAGTATATCTCTCAATAAGTATATATATACATATGTATATGTATTGTCATATGTCTCCTTAGTATATGTTTAATATATATACAAAGTATAAATTCTATCAAGTATATATACATATATCTACTATATTTGTAACTAATGAGTATTAATGTTATGCTAGATAATAATATATATAATATGTCTATGTACTAGATGACCCGAGTGTAACCATGGATACCCCGTAGTTACATTGACCTGTGACCACGTTGCATGTTAGCAGACTGCCATATGTACACCGACGTACTGGCAAGACCGTATCATTGACTGTCTGTTATGCACAGCAACTACAGACATGACACCCTAGCGGAGTCTCTGAGATCACTGTGTTTTAATTGTGTGTGTTAGTATAATGTCTGATGCAATATTGTATTATATGATATGTCTATAGGACTGTTGGATCACTCAGACGATACTTTGGAACCAGGACATTGGTATTGCCAGCTAAGGACCACAGGCGAGTACATTCTCTGACAGTTTCCATTATATTGATTATCTATATAATTCTAGTAGTATAGCGTACATGACTCTGACACTGTTGTTACACGAGTTGGCATTATCGAGACCTGTCACGGGGAGTCGTGATTTGGAATCCATCGTGCTAGCTGAGGAAAACGGGGAAATATTAGTAGCTTATGTGATCATACCCAACTCTACTTGCATCATAGCTCACCCACACCTTACGTCGGTGCAGCCTGACCATTACATGCCTCATAGCATGTTATGTATTATTAGCCTGACTATTGCTTGCATCATAGCTATCCGGATGGTTAGCCTGACCTTACATGAACCATAGCTAGTCATACATAGCAAGCCTGATCAGTCCCAAGCCGATCACATGATATGCTGATGTTTCACACACTTAGTTAGATATTCTTGACATGTATCTCTAGTATGTTGATCTAGCATCTCTACATGTTCTAGTTATTGTTCTAGTACTCATTTATATTCTAGTTCATGGTACTAGTATATATTTGTATTTCTATTTTATTGCTAGATGTACATTGATGATGAAGCTCCAGTATTCCTTTATTCCAGCATTTTCTTATTTCCAGTATTTTTTATTGCCAGTATTCATATCTATCCTATATTTCTTTACACTGTATTATAGTTTTTATCAATATATGTGGAACTGCTGTTAGTGCTTGTATTTCGTTCCAATCCTGACTGCATAATTTTCCAGAGGATCTTGAGAAATTTTGTACTACACATTACGGACCAGGTATAGATACAGACTACACACCAGAGATCTTAGAGGAGACTATTCCTTTAGAAGAGACATTACCTACAGTTATCTAGACAGTATTATCTTATGCACTGAGACTTGTTTGAGGTTTATTGAGTTTATGTTTAGACTTATTCTTAGTTATGTTGAGACTTATGGAGACTTTATGTTGGACAGCTAGACTGTGGTTTATCATTATTTTGAGACATGGTGGTTGACTATGTCATTCTTCTTATCTTTTATCGTGCCTTTATACTCTTATAGTTGTTGTGATTGAGTTTACATTATGAGATATTATGAGATGTATATTGTCCTCCTTATGGAGATTGATATCATTGACAGGTTTTGAGTATTATATTTAGTATCTATTATGACCTAGACAGCATTCTATCGCCGATGTTGCAGCATAGGCTGGACGTACCCACGCACTCGTGCCCCTATACTGGGTGCGGGTCGTGACACGTTTTTAGTGGTGGCCCATGCAGGTGCAGTTTTGCAAGTTATGTGATATTGTGGTAGTGCGACAACTTAGTTGAACTACTACGAGCCTGCGATTGGATATAGGTAAAGGATTTAGGATGAGAGTATGCTCAATCACACTAGGAAAATTCTGATCTTTGTAATGCTATTCTGAATAATTGCTTTCTTTAGAATTTTTCTATTCTTCCTTGATGATATTGTATCTATCACCTAAATTGATTCTTTTGATCTGTCTTCAGGATGCCACCGCAGACTAGATCTCTGACAGCGGGAGCATCAAATTCAGAGGGACCTGCCACCTCTCGACCTGACGAATAGACATTCGAAGTTCCTTCTACATCTCCTGTTCATGTGGGAGTATCTGCAGCTAATGGGATTCCTCTTCCACCTGTTCAGAGGATTGCCCCAGCTATGACGGACAATCTTCCACCACCACCGACACCGATTTCCGAAAGAGTGCCCACTGACGGGGCACAGATGTTCGTATTAATCCAGAGCATGTTAGAGGCCTAGAGAGTAATAGCAGAAGCTCAGCGTGTTCATGCCGAGGCTCAGAGGGTGCAAGCAGAGGCACACCAGGCACAGACAAAGCAGATGAGAGAAAGCATGGAGAATGCTCATCAGGTGGCTCTCCAGGCTGTGGAGAGAGTAGCACGACAGCAGCAGCATCCTGGCCAGCAGTACCAGAGGCCAGGTACTATAGTGGACTTTAAGAGGATGATGCCTCAAGAGTTCAAAGGAACTGAGGGAATACTCTACGCTGACGAATGGCTAGAGGACATAGAGAAAAGCTTACGTTTTGCGCAGATTTCGGAGATTCTTCAGATCGAGGCCGCTGGCAGTCAGATTTTTGATATTGTGCTGACGTGGTATCGGACGGAGCTAAGACTTACCGATGGGGGACTTACTTGGGAGGACTTCAAGGAGCTCTTCAAGGAGAAGTTCTTTCCTGACGTAGCTTTGGGAGCATTGGAAAGTCAGTTCCATGACTTAGTCCAAGGGAGCATGTCAGTTGACGAATACGCCACAGAGTTTTGCCGTTTGAGTCGATTCGCGCCATCGATGATTCGAGACCCAGGAGATAGAGCACAAAAATTCAGGAAGGGATTGAATAGAGAGATCAAGTCTCGTACTTCGGGATGACGTACTGCTACATTTGAGAGTATTCTGATGGATGCCCAGATTGCTGAAGATGAATTGGACCTCAGGCCCAAGAGAGGACGCGACACTTCTGGAGGAACGGGTGGTAACACAGGACCGGCCAAGTGCCCACACTTTCAACAACAATAAAGGCCGTACCAGCAGCAGCATCAGCAGCACCAGGCACTAGTCCGAGGACACATCAAGCAGCAGCAGCCACAGAGATAGAATCAGCCCGTTGCCCAGTGTGCGTATTGTAGAAAGATGGGACATACTAGAGACATCTGCAGGAAGATATTGGAAAAGATGGGACATACTAGAGACATCTGCAGGAAGATATTGCAGAAAGATGGGACATACTAGAGACATATGCAGGAAGATATTGGGTACTTCCTAATCTTGTGGATCATCAGCACATCAGCTTAGGGACTGCCCATCTATTCAGGTCGTCAGGCTGGAGCAGCCGCTCAGAGAGGACCAGCCAAGGTACCTACTATACCAGGAGGACAGCAGAGGGGACCTCCACTTCCACCACAGCAGTAGAGGTTTACTCAGCACCAGCAATAGCAACAGAGAGGAGCACCACAGGGACAAGCTTATGCCATGATGACTGAGGAGGCCGAGCCAGCTGGAGACGTGATTTCAGGTTCAGTTTCTCTTGATTCTATTCCAGCACTTGCATTATTTGATTCTGGTGCTTCCCATAGTTTCGTATCTGTATCTTATGCCCTTAAGCATCAATTAGAAACAGAACCATTAGATAGGACTTGCAAGATCATTACTAGAGGAGGCATTATCCTAGTCCGTGATTATTGCAAGGATCGGAGAGTGTCATTGGAAGGTCGAGAGTTGAGCATGAGTTTACTCGTCATGCCACTTTCGGAATACGATATTGTACTCGGAATGGACTGGTTGAGTAAACACCATGCTTCTATAGATTGTCATAGAGGCAGAGTAGTATTTCGACCACCAGGAGAACCAGAGTTTGAGGTCGCCAGAGAAGCAGCGAAACAGAGAAGAAGCACTTTTTGCGGAGCCAGGATGGAAGAAGAGGAGTTACCACATCCACTGATAGCGGAGTTTCTGGATGTATTTCCAGAGGAGTTGCCAGGTTTGCCGCCAGACAGAGATGTTGAATTCTCTATAGACTTGATACTAGGAGCGGAGCCTATTTCACAATATGTCTATAGAGTCAACAACAACGAGTTGGTAGAACTGAAGAAGCAAGTTGAAGAGCTGTAGGACAAAGATTTTATTAGATCCAGTTCATCGCCATGGGGAGCACCGGTATTGTTTATACCGAAGAAGGACGGCACGGTATGCATGTGTATCGATTATAGAGCTCTGAACAACCTCACTATCAAGAACAAATACCCGCTGTCGGGGATAGATGATCTTTTCGATCAATTGATCAGAGCGAAGGTGTTTTCAAACATAGACTTGAGGTCAGGCTATCACCAGGTGAAGGTGAAGAAGGAAGATATACCGAAGACAACTTTTTGGACCAGATATGGCCAGTTTGAATTCACAATAATATCGTTTGGTTTAACCAATGCACCAACAGTATTCATGAACTTGATGAATAAGGTATTCCACCAGTACCTTGACATGTTCGTAGTGGTGTTTATTGATGACATTCTAATATATTCAAAGACCCCAGAAGAGCACGAAGAGCACCTGAGGATAATCTTGGAGACTCTCAGGAGAGAGGAGTTGTACGGGAAGCTTTCAAAGTGTGAGTTCTTCTTTGACAAGGTTAAATTTCTTGGACATATGGTGACGGGTAACGAAATTTTAGTTAACCCAAAGAAGATCGAAGCAGTGGAGTCATGGGATACCCCCAGTTCGGTAGCTGAGATCAGGAGTTTTCTCGGACTAGCAGGATACTACAGAAGATTTGTACAAGACTTCTCCAAGATTGCAAAGCCAATGACTAGGCTGACCAAGAAAGATGTAGAATTTGTCTAGATAGAAGAATGTCAAGTCGTATTTGATGAGCTGAAGAAGAGATTGACGACAGTGCCAGTTTTGACGTTGCCATCAGGGACAGGTGGATTCACTATCTACAGTGATGCTTCACGAAAAGATTTGGGATGCGTTCTTCAGCAGCACGGGAAAGTAATTGCCTATGCTTCAAGACAATTATGCCCTCATGAAAAGAACTACCCCACTCATGATTTGGAGTTAGCAGCAGTTATCTTTGCTCTAAAGCTGTGAAAACACTATCTGTATGGAGAGCGTATGGAGATCTTCATATACCACAAGAGCTTGAAGTACGTATTTACACAGAAGGAGCTGAACATGAGGCAGAGAAGGTGGTTAGAATTGATGAAAGACTTTGATATCCCATTACAGTACCATCCAAGAAAGGCCAACGTAGTCGCCGATGCCTTGAGCAGGTATCCGATGACTATGTACTTGACTACAGATAGACACTTATTGGCCGATCTAGAGAGCTTGAGAATTGAAGTACTAGTTCCAGGTGTTGAGATTCAAATATGGGGATTGCAGATACAATCAGAGCTGATGGATAGAATTAGAGTTGCACAGTATGATGATGAGACTCTGAGGAGTATCAGGGCACAAGTTCGGACAGGATTGACAGATGACTTCACTATTGCGGATGATGGATCTTTACGGCATGGCACGAGGATGTGTGTGCCAAGTGGAGAGCTGCACGAAGAGGTTTTGCAGGAGGCACATCGCTCTTAGTACTCGATGCATCCCGGAGCCAACAAGATGTATCGGGATTTGAGGTAACACGTATGGTGGTATGGTATGAAGAACGAGGTAGCACGCTTTGTATCCCGATGTTTAGTATGCCAGCAGGTAAAAGCAGATCGACAGAGGCCAGGAGAATCGCTTTAACCTTTACCTATTCCAGAATGGAAGTGGGAGTATGTGACTATGGACTTTGTTTCAGGACTTCCACGTTCTCTAGGAGGAAAGGACGCAATTTGGGTCATCGTGGATAGGTTAACCAAATCAGCCCACTTCTTACCTTTCAAAGTAGGTACTTTGATAAAGAAGTTAGCAGAGATGTACGTGCAGCAGATTGTCAGATTACATGGAGTTCCTGTGAGTATCATCACAGATCAGGATAGTCGTTTCACTTCCCATTTCTGGAGGAGTCTGCAGGCTAGCTTGGGCACTCAGCTCAAGTTCAGTACCGCGTATCACCCCCAGACAGACGGGCAGTCTGAAAGGACTATTCAGACTCTTGAAGATATGTTATGCACTTGCGTTTTGGATCTCGGAGGTTCTTGGGAGGATCATCTACACCTATTAGAGTTTGCTTACAACAACAGCTACCAGGCCAGCATTGAGATGTCACCATTCGAGGTTTTATATGGATGAAGGTGTCGTACACCGTTATCTTGGGATGATATTGGAGAGAGAGCTTTGTTAGGACCAGAAATGGTCATGGATACAGCAGAAAAGGTAAAACTCATCAGAGAGACTGCGAATGATGTGGCGCAGGACAGACAGAGGCATTGGGCCGATAGCCACCATAGACCCCTAGAGTTTCAGGTATAGGTTCTGTTTTATTGGTTTGTGATTGTTTTGTTTTAGATTGCTTGTTAAGATTATTTATTATAGGTTGGCGATTTAGTGTTCCTACGAATTTCTCTGACACGAGGCACGATTCATTTTGGTAGAGACAAAAAGCTTAGTATACGATACATCGGGCCCTTCAGTATTCTTGTACGGGTCGGTGCAGTAGCCTATAGACTTGACTTGCCGCCTGCTCTAGATGGAGTGCATGATGTGTTCCATGTGTCACAGCTGAGAAGGTACATGGCAGATCCTAGTCACGTACTAGATCACTCGGAGATCAAAGTTTGACCGACGCTCAGCTATCCTGAACAGCTCGTTAAGATCTTGGATCGTGGAGAGAAGGTATTACGGAACCAGACTATTCCTTTGGTTCATGTTGCATGGAGACATCACTCTCCAGGCGAGTCAAATTGGGAAAGAGAGGACGAAATGCGTGAGCAGTATCCGTATCTCTTCGAGACTTGAGGTATAATTCTTTGTTTGATTGTTTGTTCTTGTGCTAGTTTATTTTAATTTCGACGATAAAATTCTTTTAAGGAGGATAGACTTGTCACCCCCATATTTTAGATTAGGGATATTTTTATCTTTTCATAATTAATGTGTAAATGATTGCATGATAATTAATTATATTTAAATTACTGTGATTTTATTTAATTGTTGCACTTTACTGTAGTCCAATAATTAGAGCACTACACTAGCCATTGACTTCCAACAGATTTCACACCCTTGTCCTAGACGTGCCAAACTATTATTTTGATCATTGTGTGACTCATAACCATGTCTTATTTTGCTTCATTTAGTCGCACAACATTCGTTGCAAACGACTATATTTAATTTTATATAAATCAAACTTGTATCCTTGTGTGTTCCAATCAAAATTGGAGACACAATCTCGACCCATTTAGAGCAACCCAAATTAGGATAATATTCTATTCTGAGTCTACTTCATTCATAACACTTGTGTCCCACTTAATTTCAGTCCCTTGTATTTCTAATTAATTTTAGAACACATATTTTATTTATTTTAATTAAATTAAATCATAAATCTCACTTTGTGTAATTTTCTAATTGTTGGGCACTTTTATGCAAAAGTGCATTAAGGTATCCACCCCGTTGGACACGACACGTGAATAAACCCATTTCTCCTTTATTTATATTTTTCCATAATTTTTGGGAGTGTGCAATGCAACATCAATCTCCTTGAATCATGGCCTTCAAAACTTTGAACCAATGCAACCCTAACAATTTTATTTAAATTCATTTTGAATCCTAGCCTTGAAAATATCCATGGCAAGGCCCAATCCCAAGAGGATTTTGACCAAGCCAAATTCTAGGTCAACCCAAATGCTACACCTATATATATAAATTTCCATCTTCTTCTTTTTCTTTTCTATTTTTCCTTAAACCTAAAACCATCAGCCGATTGTTCCTGTTCTATCTCTTCCCCGACTCACATCCCCAACCTAATATTCTCCGACTTCACCCGTCGGATGACCCCGACGAACCCACCTCACCGTTCTCCTCCGTCGAGCACTTCCAGCATCCACACGATCAACCGTGGCCATCCCGCTGCCCTCAACCGTGGCCATCCCGCTGACCTCAACCCGCCGCCTCACCATCTCCGCCTGGACAGACCTGAACCCACCGCTGAAGTCGACGACGTCTGCACCAGCCGCCTGCACAGCGCTGGACTCGACCCCGGACCCCGCTGAACACCCAGCCGAACTGCCTCGACCCACCGCCTGTAGTCGACAGGATCATCCAGACCACCGGAAGCCTCAGCCACAACCACGCATGCACCACTGGTCCCTGTCGACTCCCCACGATGCCGCGACTAAAGTCGACGACAGCAGCTCACCTCGACTCACCGAGCACCCCCTTCGCGACAACCTCGACACGAACGTCTCGTCCCACGTACCCAGGTTCGAGTCCCCTCTTGCGTGCATGCACACGTACGTGCATACGCATATTTTATGATTGTGTGCATACATATAGGATAGTATACGCGTATTGTTGGTATATAGATATATAATTGGTGTGTGTGTGTATACGTATTGGTATTAGTATATTTTAAATATATTTTGGTATATATATATATATATATATATATATATATATATATATATATATATATATATATATATATAGTATATCTCTCAATTAGTATATATATACATATGTATATGTATTGTAATATGTCTCCCTAGTATATGTTTAATATATATACAAAGTTTAAATTCTATTAAGTATATATACATTTATCTATTATAATTGTAACTAATGAGTATTAATGTTATGCTAGATAATAATATATATAATATGTCTATGTACTAGATGACCCGAGTGTAACCATGGATACCCCGTAGTTACATTGACCAGTCACCACGTAGCATGTTAGCAGACTGTCATATGTACACCGACGTACTGGCAAGACCGTATCAATGACTGTCTGTTATGCACAGCAACTACAGACATGACACCCTAGCGTAGTCTCTGAGATCACTGTATTTTAATTGTGTGTGTTAGTGTAATATCTGATGCAATATTGTATTATATGATATGTCTATAGGACTGTTGGATCACTCAGATGATACTTTGGAACCAGGACATTGGTATTGCCAGCTAAGGACCACACGCGAGTACATTCTCTGACAGTTTCCATTATGTTGATTATCTCTATAATTCTAGTTGTATTACATACATGACTCTGATATGTTGTTACACGAGTTGGCATTATCGAGACCTGTCACGAGGAGTCATGATTTGGAATCCATCGTGCTAGTTGGGAAAAATAGGAAATATTAGTAGCTTATGTGATCATACCCAACTCAACTTGCATCATAGCTCACCCATACTTCACGTCGGTGCAGCCTGACCATTACATGCCTCATAGCCTGTTATGTATGATTAGCCTAACTATTGCTTGCATCTTAGCTATCCGGATGGTTAGCCTGACCTTACATGAATCATAGCTAGTCATACATAGCAAGCCTGATCAGTCCCAAGCCGATCACATGATATGCTGATGTTTCACACACTTAGTTAGATATTCTTGACATGTATCTCTAGTATGTTGATCTAGCATCTCTACATGTTCTAGTTATTGTTCTAGTACTCATTTATATTCTAGTTCATGGTTCTAGTATATACTTATATTTCTATTTCATTGCTAGATGTACATTGATGATGATGCTCCAGTATTCCTTTATTCTAGCATTTCCTTATTTCCAGTATTTTTTATTGCCAGTATTCATATCTATCATATATTTTTTTACACTGTATTATAGTTTTTATCAATATATGTGGAACTGCTGTTAGTGCTTGTATTTTGTTCCAATCCTGACTGGATATTTTTCCAGAGGATCTTGACAAATTCTATACTACACATTACGGACCAGGTATAGATGCAGACTACACACCAGAGATCTTAGAGGAGACTATTCCTTTAGAAGAGACATTACCTGCAGTTATCTAGACAGTATTATCTTATGCACAGAGACCTGTTTGAGGTTTATTGAGTTTATGTTTAGACTTATTCTTAGTTATGTTGAGACTTGTGGAGACTTTATATTGGACAGCTAGACTGTGGTTTATCGTTATTTTGAGACATGGTGGTTGACTATGTCATTCTTCTTATCTTTTATCATACCTTTATACTCTTATAGTTGTTGTGTTTGAGTTTACATTATGAGATATTATGAGATGTATATTGTCCTCCTTATGGAGATTGATATCATTGACAGGTTGTGAGTATTATATTAGTATTTATTGTGACCTTGACAGCGTTCTACCGCCGATGCTGCAGCGTAGGCTAGACGTACCCACGCACTAGTGCCCCTATACTGGGTGCGAGTCATGACAAAAAGCATCCCGTGAAGATTCTTGATCGTTGAGTGAAGGTGTTGAGGAATCAGTACATTTCTTTTATTCGTGTGGCATAGAAACATCACTTACCAGGAGAATCCACTTGGGAGTATGAGGATGACATGCACAAACGATTCCCCAATTTGTTCGAAGACTCAGGTACCATCCTTTTCTGTCCTTTCTATTATAATTGTTTATTACCCCTCTCTTAGTTTTAATATTGAGGACAAATTTTTTGTAATTTGGGCAGGATGTAAACTCCATCAAAATTATATATATATATATATATATATATATATATATATATATATATATATATATATATATATATATATATATATATATTATAATAAAATTAGTAATTAAATAGGGTAGAATAATAGAAGCAAAAAATTAATTTTTCTTAATAATAATAATAATAACTAACTTTAATCCCAAAACTAAACCTAAACAATAATCCAAAACCAACCCCTATATGCGGCATAGACACGACATGCGAGCCCCAACCCCTATATATATATATATATATATATATATATATATATATATATATATATATATATATATATATATGCGCAAGGAAACCCTAACCCTAAAACTTGCCCCCAACTCATCCTCCTCTCCCAAGTGACCCCAGCGACACGCCGTCGTCGCTTGAACTCGCCGTAGCCGCTTGGAGTCGTTGGCCGACTGATCTCGCTCACAACATCTACCCCATGACCCTCTGTTGTAGGTAAGATTTGTCTCTCCTCATCACTTAATTGTTCAATCTGTTTCTTCGTAACTATAGGCGACATAACCCTCTTCAAACCCTTTCAGTAGAATATTTTTTGGTGTCCTAGTTTGAGAGAAAATTCGACTCAAAGTTGACACAAAATTTGTTTTCAAAACTACATAAAAATAGTCCAAGTACCCATGTTCGTGTCCAATTTTTTTCCAAAATATTTCATATTTTTAAAATCTATTTGAAGGGACTGATAAACAACATATACAGGAACAATCTATTCTTTTAGTTTTAATTAATTGTCTTTATTTATTAATTAATTTCTGTTGAAAGTTGACTAAAAATCTGTTTTCCAAAACCTAAAATTTGCCAATACGAAGTCCGTCCCGCCAAACGAAAAAAATTGTCGTATATCAATTTCACCGAAAGGCGCGTAAGGTATTTTATAACGTGTGGGATTTCAAAAAACTTGATTTGGACGTGTGTGGACGCCAAAATCAACCTGAATCAGCCAAAATTCTCCTCTATCAGTGTTTTACAAATTTTCCATTAGTTCGTGTGCGCTCATCGGATCGCAAAGAAACTTGCGCCGCTGGACTCGCAGCGTCTAACTTGTCCTGCGACATGAGTTTCGTGTGAATCTGAGTCAGTCGACGAATCACCTTTTCACGGGGCCCACGATTTGACTTGACTAGCAATTTGTGATCGGCTTACCGAAATCCAAAATTGGACATACCGTTAAGTTCGTATCATCGATTAGGATCGTTTGACCTATAATATGTTTAATTAAGAGACCCTTAGCTTTGATACATTTTGTGGTGTAAAGTGGACCACATGTGGACCCACTTTGACCTAAATTGACCGTTTTAACCCCTTATGTCCAAATTGGACTAATGAGTAGTATTTTTTAACTACCACGCTTATTTTGGAAATATTGATGTTAACTATTGCAGCGTCTGGGACGTTTGTTCAGAGTATATAGTATTTGATTCCTTGTGGTTGTCGTCTGAACGTCATTGCTATACCAAATCATTGTCAGACAAGTATACCTTGCCACCAAACTGTTTATCTACGTTCATTTATAGGATATTAATTCGGTTACTTATTTATTATGTATTTTGTAATATAAAACTGTGCATCCAAGAAATACTTAGGTGCAACGATGGATGGCGTTGTCTTTTCTTCTATTTTTACTATGCATGTTGACTTAGATATACAAGACCACCCCATGAATGTGAGGTATCTTTATATCTTCTTTGGCTATGACACATGTGTTCCATGATTTGTGAGTCTCATGTAGGATACGGACTTGTGTAATTGGCTGACAACATTTACGTACAGGTCGTGTGACGAATAAGGAATAACTACTAATAGAAAATATTATTTTAGCAGACTTATCAGTTACAAGTAATATTTTCGTGTTATGGATATGACACGGTTAGTAGCATTGGGTGGTGAGGACAATAAGTAGGCGCATGGGCTACTTTACACATTCATTTCTGTAACCCGTATGCTCTGCCGGAGAGATGCGTAGTGAGATAACCCTATATTATTCATGACGGCCTCTGACGATCGAAAGACGTTATGCTTTGTAGGCCACTTATTTTTTGAGGAAATCATGCCAATCACATTTTTATCCACACAGCTGATGCGTTGGAAAATTGTTCTCAAAAGTACATTTCACATAGAATGGTTAGGTGACCCTTTTGGATATTTATTTTCAATATTATGTGGATTGCTTTAAATGTATCTTGTTACGTCCCTCGAAGGACTTGGATCCAAAAAAAAAATTTTAGGTGTAGATGATCAGGACTATCTGCAGGAGTACAGACCAGGACCTGATTCTTATTTTTTTGTCGAGGAGATTTTACCTTCAGAACATAGCTGATTTCTCTTAGTGATGGATCTTCTAGTTGATACTCTCTTTATTTAGTATATTATTTTATATTGGACTTTCGTCCTCGTCTCTTATTTTAGTTGTTGGTAGTGGATTTGTCTCCACCCGACTGTTAGTTCTTCTGGATCTTTATTCTCGCACTATTCAGACGTGTTTATTTTGATCTATGTGGTTTAGTTTATTTCTCTATTTGTTGACTTGTGCTGTGAATGAGATTAGTTGTGCTTGTGACTTATGTTGACAATATATACCACTTGTGAACTGTGTTTCATATTACATCGTATGTGTGTATTGTAGGTTCCATATATTGGAGTAGCCTACATATACATATGGCCAGCATGCTTGTGTATACCTGTTCCTACATATTTGGGACTGCGCATAACATCGATTGCAGCCTTGATCTCCACCGCTACGCTTCCTTGGATTATTTTCTTGTACTTTGGATTCTTTTGTACAAAAATCAAATTTTTATATTAAAAAGAAATCTTATTTTTCTAATGGAAACAAAGTGCTTAGGTTACATTTCTATATTTTAAGTACATATTACAAGTGAAATTTAATTTCAATCCTCATCTGAAAATTCATATTCTTTGTATTCTTCCTTTTCCCCCATCTTCACTTTATCTACTTTCTCTTCCTCTCCATCAAATTCTACCACTTTTTCTTGATTAGACAAATAATGAGAAACTTCTTCCTTAGAGTCTATATTTATTGTATTTGTTAAAAGAGATAGATTGTCCTCCTAATAGGCTATTTCATCAACCTCGAAGGTATTTTTAGATTTAGTCTTGCAAACTACCCACTAATCTGACCTCCTTGTTCCTCGCTTAGGATAACTTGTGAAGCACACTAACTGAGGCTGACTTGGTTGGACGAACGATTTATATCCTTGATATCTTCGTCAATAATTTATATCCATAATACCATACTTGTCAATTGTCCAACTTTGGTTTTGGCTGGGATCGAACCAATCATACTTGAATGTCGTGATCTTAGCAAACTCTTCACCATAATTATAAGTCAACTCTATAATCTGTCGTAAGATGCCAAATAAATTATTGCATGTATCGATGTCTTTGTAGTTTGAGGATTTGATACACAAAAACTATTTTTTATGGAATCGATATCCAAGAATCTTCCTCTAATTTAGGCATTTGTTGACTTTGACCTAAACCCATTTACACAATATCTTGGCTAGATTTTAATGACATAAATTGGCCCCTTAGCTAAAGTTCTGATTGATTCATTCTCAAGGGTTGTAACTGGCCCAATTGGTCTGATTATCGTGAATCCCTTCAATTATAGATGGAATATCACCATATCTTTTTTTATAATATTTGATATTGTAATATGTCATATACAGACACTTGATTTTTGTGTCGTCTACTAGGGGAATGCATTAGCAAACTGAAGGAATGCATCCACCCCTTGTATAAATTCTTCTGTCACACCATGCATGTTCTCAGGACGACGGTTTTACAGCCACGAGCAATACCGCAAGTAGTAATTCATATCCATTTTTAAATACTTATGCAAAGATAGATACATGTTGTTCAGTATGAGGAATACATAAAATATCCATCAAAATACAATTATTCAAGTATCAACTAGGTATTAGTATCGAATAATATTATTATTCCAATATACACATAAATCAGAATATATTAATGACTCCATATTAATATCGAGCATCAAACCCTATACACTTTATTTGCCCATGCAATGGGTAGCTCAGAATAATAGCCAAACTTTATAACTTTCTTGTTTACATTACTTAGGATAATTTTAGTTCTATTCATATTTAGTATCAAAGTTCTCATGAAATTTGTGTAGTATTCATTTTTTTAATAGAGCTAGAAGCACCACAATAATGTAAAGCTAAGACAAGTAATCAGTTGCATACTTGAAAAGAGTGATAGACCATCGCATCATTACTGCCAAGTATGGGGGAAGAGACATCCATAGCCTCACATGATCATTGACAAGTTATGGCTGCTAATTTTAGCCTCGCATAGTCATTGACAAGTTCAAATTGCTAATTTTAGTCTTGTCTGGTCATTAACAAGTCCAGACTGTTTATTTTAGCCTCACCTGGACATGGACATCATCAAAGATTACAAGCTATTGGGTTTGAATTATCCACACCATACCTAATCAAATAAAGCCTTAGATTGCTTATTTCATCTCTCCTGAGCAGTCATTAAAGGTAGATGCATTTAGGACAACGTTCTAATTTCCAAAAAAATCCACTATTAATCTAAAGCTAAAATCAATTATGACAAATCCAACAGTTACTTACCAAAAACATACTACTGGCCATTTGCAACAGTCTTTCTCTTCAAAGTTGACTCTTACCATTCAAATATCTTGATACATGGATATCCACTCCCAAATCCCAAAACAGATTATGATCACATTATTCATACTATTGCCAAGCCTTACCACTTGGCAAGCCAATCAACTTTTCTAAGTCGTTTGTATTACTTTAATTAAATATATTATTATTTTTATCCTAATTTTTAACTACGTTGTCATTTGGATCCTTGACAAACTGCCAAAATCATCAAAAAGCTTAACAAATTTATCTATTACTTAGATATACCCTTGTGTATTATTGAGAGAGTTGCATGCAGTAGCATACTAAGTAGTAGATCCCTCCCCCCCCCCCCCCCCTCTCTCTCTATATATATATATATATATATATATATATATATATATATATATTGTCTTTAGGAGCCGAGGTTGAACCATATCTACTGTATCCGTCCTTTCGAGGCAATTGTATATGTATGTATATCACTAGCTTATTCAATGTACATGTCACACCAAGCCTACAATTAAATGTTTGGTTCACCACTAGAGACCTATAGGAATAATTTAACCCTCAAACCTCAACCAACCTTCCTTAAAAATAGTAAATAAATACATACATTTTCTGATTTTGTAAAATATGAATAGGCACCAAAGTTCAATAAATAAATATGTACAGTTTTTTAAAGTGTAACATAAAAAAAAATTATAACTTCTCAGTTTGTAAATACTTTAATATTAAAATTCAATATCAATATGTCACAACTTATTCTACAATTATAACTAGGTAACTCTTAAATATATAAATATCTAGCTGGTAGATATATATTCTCTACTACTAATTCAGTAAAAACCTATTTTTGCGCCCAATTTTTTTTAACTATGTGTGTTTGCTACTATCAATTTTTCATAGAGATATAAGAAAATTGGTATGTACACGAACTACGGCTGATGGACGAGGTGGACCTTAGCTCCTCGCAACGTCGCCTTGCCTCGCAGAACCTGTGGAGACGTAGGTCAGCATATTTGAAACACGTTGATGAGGGTGAATTAACCCAACTCACCAAATTGACACGGTATTCATGTGAAGCATACAATATTATTATGTGATATTTCTATCTTTCCTTAGTTCAATTTACAAGTATACAATAGGAATAAAATAACATAATAATGTGTGTCACTGAACGGTGACTCTCACCCACGGCCGACTTATGCATCCTACACAAATCTTACCATGTTCTTTTCTGTGAACTAGACATTGTTAGAACGATAGTTCAAATATATGAGGGTCACTGGCACCACGAGTCATCCTTGACTATAGTCTGGTAAGACGATTATCCTTTCAACGTAGGTAGCGAGCCCTAATGAGCGTCACTCGTGCTCGTTTGCCATTACAGCTATCAATTTTCCTCCTAGGCCGAATCGGTCCCAGTGCCCCAACGACCGTTCGAGGAACCATATCCTTGTGCACAAGTTGGCCATGACCATTCAATATTTATGAACTAATTCAATAAACAAAGCATGCAAGACAACCGAGATTGAAAGTAACTATGCAGCAATATATGATAGCATAGTCTACATGTCTCGAGTATTCGCATTTAAATTCTGTACTACTCATTGCACAAGTATAGATGAATCCGTTCTAGCTATAACAGAAATATGATATACACTTACAGTAGATAAGCATGCAACAGCACGATCATTCTATTTTTCTATGTGACAAGCATCAAGTGTTCAAGCCTACTCTCTTTTATGTTGATTTTTTTTATTAAGGTATCGTTGATCAGAACATGCAAGAAGAGAGTCACTTTGATTAAGTGTGAAGAGTTGGAAAGAAGGGTCAAAGTCAAAGCCACTCACAAGTTGGTGAATTGCTTAGAGAGAGAGAGAGGTCTACAAAATCCGGCTCGAGAGTCGCCTACACGGTTACCTGTATTGGCACCAACAGATGATCAATACCTTCTCTTCTCTTTCTCCTAAATTTCTATATGAATATGAAGTGCGAAGAATTCAAGCAATAAAATCTATCAAAAACATTCACAAAAATACATTCATAAAACAAACAACAAAAGAAGCAAAAATGATAGAAAAAATGATAACGAAACAAAGTAGTGGAAAGGTCCCTCGCGACTCTTATACTGAGAGTCATTCCTTGAGACATGATCCAGTAAATATGATATCTGATTCTGAAGAAACCAATATATAATGATGAAAGGATCTTGACTCCATCTGTCCCGATCAACTAATACCAACAGTTTTCCATAACCGGGCTCCCCGTGCAGGGAGCAAGGCACTACATTGTAACCAACTAGGAAAAAGTTTTATCCTCGAAACTTTGGAATGGAACCTTCTACTAAGAAAATAATGAAGGAAACTTTACCTTCATCTTAGATTCAAGCTCCCAGGTCAATTTCTTGACCTAGTGATTCTTCCAAAGTATGCGAACGAGAGGATCGCACGATTTCGAAGTAGCTTATACTTTTGGTCCAACATCTGAATATGTTCTTCGACATATGATAAGTCCGCCTACAAATCCAGCTGACCAAAACCTACCACGTGACTTGGGTCATGCAGGTACTTCTGTATTTGAGAGACATGGAAGATATCATGCACATCTGACAATGCTAGTGGTAATGCGATATGATAGGCAACTAGGCGACTCGCTTGAGGATTTTGAACGAAGCAACAAATCTCAGACTCAGCTTCCCCTTTGATCCAAATCTTGTGACTCTTCACATAGGTGTTACCTTCAAGAATACATGGTCACGTTCCATAAACTCGAGGGGTCGTCGATGGATTTTTGCGTAACTTTTTTGCCTACTCTGAGACACTTTCAGTCTCTCGCAAATCAACCAAATTTTCTAAATTGTTTGTTCCAATAATGCAAGGCCAAGAATCTGCCATTTCCCAAATTTATCCCAACATATTAGGGACATACACTTTTGTCCATATAACGCTTTGTACGGAACCATCTAAATACTAGACTGAACACTATTGTTGTATGCAAATTCTGTCAATGGTAGGTGGATATCCCAACTTGACTTCAAATCCATTGCACAGAGTCGTAGCATGTCTTTGAGGATCTATTAAATTTTTATTTGGCCATCGGTTTGAGGATGATAAGCTGAACTGAACTTCAACTTGGTCCCTATAGCTGATTGAAGACTACTGACAAGAATCGTCCATCCGATCCAAAATAATAGATAATGGTACCCCATGCAAACAAACTATCTCGTCAAGATAAATCTGAGCCAGGTGGTTGACACTCCAAGAAACTTTGATGGCAATAAAAGGAGCTGACTTGGTTAATCGATCAACAATGACCCAGATGGCATCATTCTCCCATTGTGTATTCGGCAAACCAAAAATAAAGTACATGCTGATGTGCTCTCATTTCTACTCCAAGATAGCGAGTTTATGCATCTAGCCGTCGGGCCTCTAATGTTCATCCTTAACTCTCTAACATACCAAACACTACAACACAAAGAGTACCACATCTCTCTTCATGTCGTGCTACCAAAAAAAAGTGCACAGGTCCTTATTCATTTTTGTGTTACCAGGATGCATTGCATATCCAGCATAATGAGTTTCCATAAGAATTTTCTTTCGGAGCGACTCATCGTTCAGAACACATAGCCTACCATTCAATCGCAAAGTCCCATCTTCGGATTATGAAAACTCAGCGGCATTTTCTTCTGACCTCTACCCACAAATTTTTTGTAGGTAATCATCGGACCTCTGTGCCATTTTGATCCTCTCGAGCAGAATCGGTTCAAGCTGGAGCTGAGCTAATTGAACGTTCTGATGATGAACCCAAAAATCAATGCCCATAATTTCTAAGTCCTTCAATAACTCAGGTGCTATAGATAGTGTGCCAACAAATTTATGGGTTAATGCGTCTGCTACTACTTTTACCTTGTCCGGTGTGTACTCAATTGTCAGGTCATAATCCTTGATAAGTTATAACCATCACATATGCCTTAAGTTCAATTATTTTTGCGTGAATATAATTTTGAGGCTCTAGTGATCAGTTTAAATCTCACACGATGCACCATAAAAATAATGCTGCCATAACTTTAATGCAAACACAATTGCTGCCAACTCTAAATCATAAGTAGGATAATTTTGCTCGTGCGGCTTCAACTGTCTCGAGGCATACGAGATCACCTTTCCTTTCTGCATCAGCAAACATCCCAAGCCCTAACCCGATGCATTATTTTAAATTGGAATCCCTCAGTCCCATCTGGACCAAAAGCAAGCCACTTCTTTAAGTCCTAAAAGCAATCCACACAGTTGTTCGTCCACTCAAATGTGACTCCCTTCTGAGTAAGATAAGTCATGGGGGATGCAATCTTCAAAAAATTTCTTTACAAATTGTCTGTAATATCCTGCCAAACAGAGGACGCTTTGAATCTCATTAGTTGATGCAGGTCATTTCCAATCAGCAAAAGCTTCAACTTTCTTTAGATGGACTTCAATGCCTTCCACAAAAATGATATGCCCGAGAAATGATACGATGTTCAGCCATAATTAACATTTACTATGCTTTTTGTATAACTGATATTCCCGAAGAGTCTGAAGAACATCCTCAGATTCTCCGCGTGTTCCTCTTTGCTCTTTGAGTAAACTAAAATATCATCAATGAATACTACCGCATACTTATCGAGGAACGATCAGAATACTCGATTCATCAAATCCATGAAAGCGATTAGGCATTCCTCATACCGAACATCATTACCAAAAACTCATAGTTATCGTAGCGGGTACGAAATGCTAACTTCGGTAAATCCTCTAGCTTGATCTTGAACTGACGGTAACTCAAACGAAGGTTTATCTTTGAAAATACTGACGCACCTTATTATTGATCGAAGAGTTCATCAAATCTTGGAAATTGGTATTTGTTTCTGATAGTGACCTTATTCAACTCTCGATAACCTATGCACAGGCGCATCGAGACATCCTTCTTCTTCACAATAAAAATTGGCGCTCTTTAGGAAGAGACGCCGGGATGGATATACCCTCGGTCAAGCAATTCTTGCAACTGAACCTTCAAATCATTCAATTCTGCAGGGGGCAATCTATATAGAGCTTTGGAAATCAGTCGGGTGTTTGGAAAGGTATCGATGGTGAAATCAATCTCTCGATCTGGAGGCATGCCATGTAGCTCATCTGAAAACACGTCGAGAAATTATGCCATAACGTCAATATGTACTATGTTTGCACCATCTTGTCGAGTATCTCGAACAGAAGTTAAGTACCCTTGGTAGCCAAAATGTACCAACCATCAAGCAAACATTACATAAATTACCATACATGCTTTTGATGCCTAACTTCCTGAGTAAAAGAATAAAGTTTCTCCGGGCAGACGAAATGCGACTATCGTACCAGCGTAGTCGATAGAGGCCGAGCAAGCAGCGAGCCAATCCATCCCTAAGATGATATCATAATTCTTAATATCTAGGACTTTCACATTGAGAGATAATTTTTTACCTCCGATACAAATGTAGTCATCTCTACAGATCAAATGAGCAAGAAAATCTACCCTAGACGGGGTGCTAACACTAAGAATAAGATCTAGTGATGACATGGCAACATATGTACCGTGGCGAAGTTCGCCGATATAAAACTATGAGTGGCACCAAAATTAAATATTACTCGAGCAGGAATATTATTAAAGAGCAATGTACTTGAAATCACAGGTTCGAGACGAAAGCCTCCTCCTGCGTCATAGCATAGACCCGATCTAGAGCATTAGGACAACAATCATGCTAGAGTATGGCCCGATTGGCTTGGGGAACCTGACCGTGATTCTGCTATTATGGAGGGTACAGAGGAAACTAATTGGGTCTAGCAGAATAGCCATGAGCAATGTGGCCTAGTTGACTACGGCTACAATATCTTCCATCTCGAGTTTGGCATTCGCTGGCCTGATGCCCTGTTTGGTAGCACTTTTTACAATATGGCCCTTGGTTCCTTCTTGGGTTGTGACCCTGATATCGCCATTATTAGGACGCTTATGAGCATTGTGACCTTCCGCATTACTAGGACACTTCTGGTTGGAGTTCTTCATAACACCGACAACAGCTTGAGGGTTTTATGGCTCTAGGGAGAGGGCATGATTGAGTACCTCCCTCATCTTATGATAATGTGAAACGACAACGTGCGCGTGGATGGAAAGCTATATATCCCCTTCAAATCTAAGGGCATAATTTGCTGCATCAGGTAGATATGAACAAGCAAATGTGGCAAGTCTGTTAAATTATGTAGCATACTGCCTCATTATAATGACCCGTTCCGCATTAATACAGATAGCCGATTCAAACGGCACAAGTGCGATGACCCATCATGCCTTGCTCGGCGAGAAGACTTGCTTGAGGCAAAGGAATTCAGACTTGGCCCTTCTGGAGTTCAGACTTAGAATTTCAAAGGCACGCTTGGAGTATCGCTTAGCTGAGGCAAAATATCGCTAATATGGGTAGCTATGATGAACCTGTCTTTGCTTAGCCTACACACTTAAAAATGCGAATGATACATGCTAGTCGCTAGGCAAATCAACCATTGCATGCTAATAAGAATACAACGCACCTAGCTAAGGGAATAGTCTCATCTTGTATTCCTTGTGTTAGAACATGGAAATAAAACTTGGCTTATAGTTGGACCCTCGCATGCTACCTTAGCTTCGTACAAGTAGACCCCGCTAATGCTTCGAGTAAGTCAGTATATATTATTCGTAGCACACTGCTTCACATGTTTATATTGCTCGTCTTAGAGATTATGTCATGATTCAACGACAACTTTACGCTCATGCTAGTTGTACTGCTTATGTTTCGAGTAGACTTTATATGATCAAGTATAGTTTTTCACCTGTATATGTCCCATGCTTATCCCGTAGATTTGTGCCACGGCCTGGAGCTCAACATAGAATATAGTATACTTACCTGAGGCAGAAAGATTATCAAAATAGTCGTTCCAAGCCAAGTAATGGAAATCATCGAAAGGCTTCGGGACCACAAGGACTCCAAGGCGGTTTCCCATATCGGTAACAGCGTAATAAAAGATTAAAAGAAACAATAAGAAAGTAATTGAAGTATCAAGTAAAAGAATTGAACTGTACCGATAAGTTAAGAAGAACAAGAATTATGGTTTGGGGTGGCTTATGGTGGGTTCGTTCCTGCGTCTACAGCCGTCGTCGTTTAGTCGGAATGGCTTACAGCGGGTTCATTCCTATGTCTACAATCATCACTGCATATGCAGATCAAGAGATAAGATAAGAGAACAATATCAAGAGAATAGACTTGCATTATCGCGGATAACTTATGCACAAGATTTTTATGATTCCTGCGAACGGCCGCCGGGGCGCACCAGGCCCGATTTGACCTATGAGGAATCCTGATAGCAATGGGTGATTCGGGAACTTGCAGTGGGGCTCGCTACTCGCATTGCAAGGATCGTCGTCTAACCTGGTACGGTCTATAATGTCTTATGGTGCCAGCAACTTCTATTCATATAGATTAAGTAAAGCTCGATTGCGGCAATCTATGTGCGAGTAGTTTGCATTAAATGAGCAATCTGAACCTATGAACATATATGAATAATCTGAGTATAAGACAACCTGAGTCACAATAAAATGAGTTTTCTCGTTTGGTGTGGAGTATCTCATCATGCGTGCTAAGACGTGGAGTTCGCTCTGGAGCCTTGTAGTGTTGCGTCCGGAGCTGAAGCACATATACATGACATAATATTGGAACATCGCCTATGTATCATCCCATGTTGTAAGCCACTCGGCACGTCTTTATAGTTTGAGAGAGAGAGAGAGCTTGAGCGACTTGTAATCTCGGCCTAGCGCCACTTGTAATATTTTTTAATTATCAATAAAGAGCTTGCTTTTGTTTCTTACTTGGGTTCATTCGATGCTTCCGCTATAATGACTTTGTGAACTAGTTATCAAATGGCCGTTTACTCGTGTCGTTCAAATTTTTGCTGCACTGAAGACTATATGTGCGACCATGTGGTTTAGCTTTTTTTTTGCCTGTTCGGATCAGGACCTTGCGCGGGCGCATCTTGTGCTCGTGCGATATCATGTTTTGATGGGAATAATCATCATACGGGAGCGCTGGTGCGGTGATTCGCGCCTAGCAGGGACGGCCAATCCTGCGGGAGATCGGGGCATGACACTTATTGTCATGCTTTACTACTTGAGGTGCACAAACTCATTCTATTTTAACGACGAATGGCTTGGGGAAGAAACTGATCATCTTCAAATGATGTTTGGAACCCACGAAACCTTCTCGTCCTTGCTGTATCTAAGAATAGATCTCTTGTGCATGTTCCACCACTTGTGCGCGTTCAACCGAAGTTGAAGTTGGTCACAGGCAACTCGCTTTGCCTTAGGGACTTCAAGCAGTTCGAAGTGGTCTTCTTGATCGGTCAACCAATCCAAAGCCACAGCTGGATCCTCGGTCCCTCTAAAAGATATGTTGCAAAACTTCTTGAATTCGATGATATCGAAGGCAGAGCTGTTCTCCTTAGCGGTCTGGGGCTCTTCGGCTTCGACTTCTGGTAGCTCAACAATTGAAGTCGTTGTTGCATAGTGCTTTGATGCTAAGGTCTGAACAATTTGTTGCAATACATATTCGCCTCTACTGGATCTAGAACTGAGCTTTGAATATAAGCTCAAACTTTCTCTGACATTCTTTTTCCCGCTTCTCAGCTCAGTCAAATCATGCCTCGTCCCTCTGTTGTTATGCCTCCATCATGAGCATCACACGCTCAATCGGCTCGACAGAGGGTGCAACCTTCCGGCCACCAGAACTAGCATAGGTGTCATAACTACTCTCTTATGCCATTCCTGCAAAAGAGGGTAACTTGTATTAGTCTCATCAAGTATTATGGGCCTTCTGTATGGAACATCGCATTTTGACCATACGAATCAAGAGTTTGACTGGGAGGGACAGGGTCTTTTTTTGAAAATATTTTCTGACACAAGGGTCCAAGGAACTGAAGTCTAGCGCTGATACCAAAATGTCATGCCCCAATTTCGTAGAATCAATAGTTGCCATCGGGCATGATGTCGTATGAGCCTAAATTGCAGTCATACAAGGCATAGATGTTAATTTTTAGGTATCATAAGTTACATAGAGCACAAGGATAGAGTTACGCAAAAAAATTGAAGAACACATTGCACAGAAGAAAATATTTCTTTTATTGATAATGCATATCGATTACATGAGTTTTGTATACAAGTAAAGGGTTGTCGCGTCTGCTTACAGCATGAACTCAAAATAAGATAGTCGTTCCATACATCATATTTTGTTACTAAAATAAAATATATAAATACCTTCAAAGAGAGAGTCTTCACTACAAGACAGCTTCAAAAGTATGTACACAAACTCTGGCTGATGGACGAGATGGGCCTCAGCTCCTCGTAATGTCGTCTTGGCTTGCAGAAACTGTGGAGACGTGGGTCAGCACATTTGAAATGCACTGGTGAGGACGAAATAGCCCAATTAACCAAATCGATACCGTATTCATATGAAGCATACAATATTATTATGTGATCTTTCTATCTTACCTTAGTTCAATTTACAAGCATACGCTAGAAATAAAATAACATAATAATGTGTGTCACCGAACAGTGATTCTTACCCACGGTCGACTTATCCAATATTAACAAATCTTACTATGTTCTTCCTTGTGGACTAGACATCTTTAGCACAATAGTTCAAATATATAAGGGTCACTGGCACCACAACTCATCATGGCCTATAACCTAGTTAGACGACGATCCTTTTAGCGTGGGTAGCGAGCCCCGCTGAAAGTTTTTGAATCATCCGTGCTAGTTTGCCAACATAACTATCCATGTTCCTCCTAGGCCAAATCGGTCCCAGTGTCCCTGTGACAGTTCGAGGAACCATATCCTTGTGCACAAGTTATCCCTGACCATGCAATGTCTAAAAACTAAATTAATAAATAAAGAATGCAAAACAACAGAGCTTGAAAGTAACTATGCAACATTATCTGATAGCAGTGTCTACGTGTCTCAAGTATTCGCATTTAAATTTTGTACTACTCGTTGCACAAGTATAAATAAATTAGTTCTAGCTACAACAAAAACTTGATATATATTTATGGTGGACAAGCATGTAGTAGCACGATCATTCCATATTTTTATGTAACAAGCATTAAGTGTTCAAGCCTAATCTCTTTTATTTTGATTCTTTTTATTCAGTTATCGTGGATTGGAACACGCAATAAGAGAGTCATTTTGATTAAGTGTTTAAACTTGGAATAAAGGGTCAAATCCAAAGCCACTCACAAGTTGAAGAATTATTTTGAGAGAGAGAGATAGTGGTCTTCAATATCCTAATCGAGTGTCGCTTACACGGTCACCTACATTGGCACCGACATATGATCAGTACATTCTCTTCTCTTTCTCCCAGAATTTGATATGAATGCAAAGTTTGAAGAACGAAAGTAATAATATCTATCAAAAATATTCACGAAAATGCATTCATAAAACCAACAGCGAAAGCAGTAAAAATGGCAGCAAAAATGGCAACGAAAAACTAAGTAGTGGAAATGTCCCTCGTGACTCTAGCACAGAGTCCTTCCTCGAGACATAATCCACTGAAATGGGACATGATTCTGAAGAAACCAATCTATAATGAGGAAATAATCTTGACTCAATCTGTCACGATCAACCGATATCGACAGTGTTCCATAACCGTGCTCCTCATACGGTGAGTAGGGCACTACAAAATGGACATATCTTTAATCATTATTTTATCCCCTTCCAATTTAGGCTTAGACACATATCCAAATAAAATCCAATTAGGATATAAGTCATTCAACCTACTTATCTTCTATTAATCCCAGTTGTATTTATAAAGTGGGTTACGATTGAGAGGAGGCAGAGGAGAAGAGAAGCTTACCTGTCGGATGAGAGGGATGGGCTAGGCAATGGTGGTGGTCATGGCCACGATGGGGAGGAGGAGGTGGAGCGTCAGAGGGGGAGGAACTAGGGTTAGGGCATTAGAAGGGAGAACTAAGGGTAGGGCATTAAAGGGGGAACTAGGGCTAGGAAGACGGGGGGGAGCTAGGGCTAGGCAATCACGGTGAAGAAAACTTCGATCGCGGTGGAGGAGAAAGTTTCGGTTTAAGGGGTGAGAGAAATTTTTCTAGAGGTTGGGAGAAGTGAATTCTGATATGCTAATATTAAATCGCTAAACGCCGTTATTATTAATAATTTAGCAACCTGTAGTGACATATATTTCCATAGTACTTAACAATAGTCGTTACTCGTCATAATTCGTCGTAATCATCGACGTATTTCATTGGAGTCACTAAATGTCTAGAAATTAGCGACATCTTGTGTTGAAATCGTTGATAACGTCGCTAATTTGACATATTTTAGTAGTGCCCTCAACTCGGACTTAACTCGGCCCTAAAGGGCTTATACCTCATACTGCATGCATTACAACTCGGTTCGTAGAGCCCACATCCAGTCCGTCTGCCTCTCTATTCCCACCAATTATTATTTCAGTTGTTAGAAGGAATAATGTTCCCCCTAGCTCGAATCCATGTAGCTTGGAAGAATAGCTCCCACCATTAGCCTATATATATATATATATATATATATATATATATATATATATATATATATATATATATATATATATATATAGAGAGAGAGAGAGAGAGAGAGAGAGAAAGAGAGAGAGAAAGAAAGGATATTATGTCACGCCCCAGTCCCAAAATACCGTGGGACCGGACGCGTGTCAATGGCCAGCAGTACGCACCGATGGACCAACTCAATATAATGGATCCATCAGGGCATACTTAAGCTGTAAAACAAGTCTACGACAATCATGGCATAACTAATCGCATCCACACAAGATATAAAATATGATCCACAGAATAAATAAGGAATGTAAATCATCAACAAGTCTCACAAAGTACTTCGGGGAACAACCCGATAAAAATCTAGTACAATGGTTCAACAGACCAGAAAGTAAATGACTGAAATAAATGCTAAAAGCTGAGCATGAACATGGATGCTCAAGAGAAGTCTTCAGCTAAGACCTCGTCCTCAGATGGTGGTACAGCTCCTGGATCAGCTCCTGCTCCGGTCCCGTAAACCTCGGGATAAACCACGTCTGCAAAATCTGGGGACAAAATCCGGATCCAGGTCCTCAGGGGACATAGCAAGGTACAAGAAAGCTCATGCCAAATAAATACAGATAAGCAGTGCAGTAAATAAATAACTAAATGATCAATGGGTAAATATGTAACCATCTAAGTGAAATGCAAGTGAGAGTAACACTAAAACTCAGGCTGAAGCCACTACAAGCTCTGTGTCGGGGAGCCGGTAGCGGTAATAAACACGTAATGTGCTTAGCTCTGCTACGAGAGTCTGAGGCCTCACAATAGTAGTAGATAGATATATGAAACAGCCTGTAGCATGTGTGACTCTCCCCACCCAATGTAACCACGCATATCATGACCACAACGTCTCATGCCCATGTCAAGCGCGATCATAGCTAATGCAACAAGTCATAAGTATCTAAGAGTATAATGTCCATGTCCTGTATCCTATACAGAATCACCACGAATATCTCGGGAAAATCCTGTCTCATGAATAGTGTCAAGTGTCCTGGGTCATATGGTACTTGATAAGACAAGTACGAGAATAAAGTGTCACGAATGTCCATCTCTAGATGACCGTACCCAACACTGCGTACAGTGTCGGCACCCGACTGATAATCGGACGCTAAGTACGTCACACGGTCCTAGGTTGAGCATGCACAGCAATATATACATAAAGCAAGGAAATAGATAACTAAGCTGCAGAGTTTGGCAAGGTACACTTGCCTGATGTTTGAATATCAACTGTCGTCCTGGTATCGGTGGATCCGGTAGGTACTACTCCGAAAGCTGTAATAAATATCACCAACAGTCTCAGAAGATGTCAAATAGCTGGAAATGCCTGTCCTTACGTCCAATTTGGACACATGGGCAAAAAGGTTATTTTTGGGCCAAAGCGGGTTCCACATGTGGGCCCACTTTGCACCGAAAAGCGTGTCAGGGTCAAAGGTCTCCAAATTCCGCAAACTCAGTGTCTACAAGTCAGGAACGATGATACGAACCCAACGGAACTTCCAGAATTGGATTCCGATGAGCCGGTCACAAAATCACCCGTCAAGTGGAGCCGGTGGGGCCCACGATACGCGATTTTGTCAACGTTCTCAGAATCGAACCAAACTTGGCTCACAGGACCAGCGTATTGCTACGGATCCGATGGCGCAAGTTTCGTCTCGATCCGACGTGTGTACACGAAGTTACAGCGTGTTCCAGAAAGGACGGATACGGGGTGTCGTTGGCGGATACGCGTTGATTCCGGGGTGCACGCACCTCCGAATCGACTTCTACGAAATCCTACACGACCGTATCAACGTCGCGCACAGTTTGGTAAAGACCGCGTGCGACCAAGTCGTCCCGATTGGCGGGGCGGACTCAGTTCCGGGGTGAAACAGGGCGTTGTTTTTTCCTGTTTTGGATCGCGGTGTACGATCACTACAGGACGCGATGCACCGAGCGAGTTGCACGGGCACCTAGAGGGTTATACAGTCTACACATAGCAACTGACAGAATCGAACTTGGAGTTACGATGAGGGAGCAACGGTACCTGAACAGGACTCCGTGAATGCTGAATTCCACGTGTCCTGGATGCTGTTTCGTGTCCTGGTCATCGTGTCCGGGTCGGGAGCTGCTGTGTCCGACCGCTGATGTCAGGAATCCGATACCACGTCCAAGTCCTCAGGTCCCACGTCGTGTTCTCATCTGAGCAAGCAGGTGGTGGACTTTTCTTGCACCTCGTGGTCAAACAAAATTATTCTATCAATTTTGGATCAATCATGAAGAATGAACTTTTTCCTTCTTCATCTAAGCAACCATATGGCTGCTCCTTGTCCACCACGTTGGGTTCTCATCAGATGGCTGTTCTCATCAGATGGCTGCTCCTTGTCCACGTTGGGTTCTCATCTAAGCAACCATGATGGCTGCTCCTTGTCCATGCCTCTGCTTCTTCGGCTAATTTGCTGTTCCGCCAACGATCATGCGGGAAACTCCGGCACTCCAGGATGATTATGAACCTTAAAGCATAGGCACAGTCGGGATATTGCCAAGGTTGTTGTGCCGCTAGGGTGATGGTTCTCTGGTGCGATGGTGCGTCCGTCATGGCGTGGTCGCAGAAACACAACACATCGGCGGACATGAACACCAACAGGGGTGGTAGTAGGAGATTTGGGGAGGTCGGCTAGAAATAGGGTTGGGATTTATGATGTGGGGAAAATATGGGAAGGGATTTATTTATACAGGTAGAACTTGACCTAGACAAGTTTGACTTTGGTCAACCTCCTCTGGGTTGGGCCTAGGATTTGGGCTGGGTCAATGCTTCTTGGGCTTGGGATTGGGCTTCGGCTCTCCTGGTGATGTTGGGCGTTTGTCACGGGTTTAATTCGGTTTAATTGCACCCGGGTTTCTAGGGCTTTAAAATGATTCTGGAGTCCAATAAATTCCCGGAAAATTATCCTATGTCCGGTTTTCCATTTTACACCATAAAATATTATTTTCATAATATTTTAATATTACTTAATAGTATTTAAAAAATCTTTTAATCACAATGACCTTAGTTTCAAATTCCCGAAAAATACCGAATATTTGGGAAAATTAATATTAAAATATTTCTAAAAAATCAGGGTGTTTACAATCTACCCAACTTATAAAAAATTTGTCCTCAAAATTAAAATTAAGCCATGGTAGAAGTCAAGGATGGTATAAGATTTGCATTGGTTAAGATACAAGGCTAGGTTTAACGGTGTGGGCGATGTTGCGCGTTGCATAATCCGAAAATCATGGAAAAAGTCCATATGAGCAAAAAATTGGTTTCTTCCCGTGTCATGGCAATGATGTGGACACCTAATTGCTCTCTTGCATATCACCCAACCACTGAAACGTTGCACCAAGATGGAAATTGGGTGATGGTTACGTCTAGGACAAGGATGTGGAATTTGTAGGAGGACAGTGACTAGGGAAGTGCTCCAATTATCGAAGCAATGGTAAGGCGCGCCGAGGGATACCATGTTGTAAAACTAAATAAAATGCCGTGTTCTATTTATAAGTGGATTCGAGCTAGCCTCAGTCTCACTATCTAAGCCAAGTAGGTCAAATTCTTGAGTGAGGGGGTTTCACAATCCAACCAACTTATAACAATCCCTTCCTCAAAATTACAATAAGGTATAATTTATTGATCCTTCATGTACATATGGCAAGTCAATCGCAATCTCCTCGCGATAATTAAAATCCTAATCATATCCATCACTTCAAGGTTAAGATGATCACTGCTCCAATCAAAATTCAACCTATGATTATCTCTTCTCATTTTTTTTTTTTTTTTGTATGCCTCAACTCTTTAAATTCCATTCACATCCTCATTATTTCTAATAGGTCGTCCAACCAAAATTTTAATGCTTAATTCAATTCACCAAATTGAGAAATAATTTAAATGCAGTCCACCAATATTCAAGTCTGAAATTCTATATTTATCCTCTAAATTCAGTTTGGTGATTCTTTCTTCATTGTTCAAAAACTTAACTCATGCACTTAAGGTATAAATATTGGGTCCTCAATATCAATTCATTGATCCTCATCATCTTAGTCATCCTTCTAAATTTCTCAAAATTATAATGGCTTGAACCTCTCCCAATCTAATCTTACTCGATCATAATCTAAAAGAAATTCCTCCCGAGTTGGCAATGCACTACTACTCAACTTAGAATTTATCCACCTATCACCTAAGGCTATATACCTTAGGAAAATATCCCTTAATTTATTTACTCATGTCGTTCAATCCTCGAAACTTCAACGCCGATCATATCACATATGATATGTCCTTAATTACGAAAAATAATCCTCAAGTATGTGATCGGCCTATGGGGTATATCTAGTACTCTCTGTGTATCAAACTTTATACCCAGCACGAGGTTTCGTCTTTCCGAAATGAGGGAAGACGAAGATCAATAATAAAGAGTTCAAGGGCAGCGTAATAGAATAAAAGTATTGGGATCAAGGCGTTTAAAGAATTCAATTGGGAATTGTCCAAGCAGTTGTGGATTGAAATCCTATTTTGGTAGTTCCTATTCACATGCTCGTATTAGTACAGTCATGTAACCGATACGATATGTCAGACATGTCTAGGGCAAGTATAATTGTCTACTAATCACTACATATCTCAATCCACGTAAAGTAGTATTATGAAGGGCGAATCAAGCGCACTAAGGTTAGCTAGACCTTCGTACACTGATTCTGAAATGTATTATTGTGGGCCTCCCCAATAATACATATGTCATGAACAAGCTCGATAAGGAATAAGCTTGCAAAAACTAGGCTATAATAGCAGCATAATTCAAGGTAGCACAGAAAATATAACGCTGGATTATGATGAGAGAAGTCACAAATAATTCAAGTTGCAAAAACAAAACAACATAAGCAACAATAACAAAAGACTCTACAATCTCTACAGCTATCGTATTACTTCCTTGTCTAAGTCGATAGTCGACAAAGTAGGGGTATGAGCCTCTAAGTTCTATAGTCTGAATAAACACTATCATCTTATGTTAGCATACAATTAATGCCATTCAGTTACACTTTGTCAATGGATCACAAGGGCTATATGATACTAGGTGGTGAGGCATACTACCCAACTTATAAGAATTAAACTAATACAGTGACAGTCTTAAGAGGGTCCTACAAAATAATCTTGCACATGTAAATAAAACGGAAACTCTTATTAGGGTCTCCTATGGTATCACGTAAGTAATGGTCATCTTAAGTCTTAATCATAGTGCTCATAGGTCATGTGTCGATAGCGAGAATGGACAGGTTACTAGTCTCAAGGGAAAGGGAAGGTAACTTGTATCGAGGTGGGGGTACAACTTACGCGATTTAATGCTAAGGGATAATCATCGGGTCACCATCTACAAGATTAACTCAAACTTATCAACTCTAACTACTAGGCACCAATTTTCAAATTCAAGACTACAGCTATAACCCTAGCAAACTATGGGTCCTTAACAAGGAATAAAATTACTTGGCCTACTATCAGAAGCGTCAGGTGGCACTAATTGAAAGACGGAGGAAAGAAGAACATATTTTAGTCGTTGCGCATTAGCGAACGTTAAGGTCGCAGATGAACAACATAGAAAATTGAAATATGGGGCTCTAGATAATATCATGGTTTTCTAAGGAAATGTGGTATGCTAGTTGCTATGTTTGAGGTATGATTAGGAAAATGTTCTATACCTTGCTCTTGGCTTTCTAAGGCACTGTCTACTTATCTCAAGACAAGAATCTAAATTTATAGTTCTCCAATACTTATCTAACTGCGAAGGTTAGTTTCAGTCCTAATATTCAATTTTGGTTTTCCATTGGTTCCTCTATACTAGGGTCAAACATTATGATAAACTTCTAACTAACTCTAGTAGTGTCTATACTACTCTCAAGTCTTCATAATACATCAGGGGGTAATGGTAAACCAATTCTAGAGATAAGGAATTCTAGGGTTCACTAGATATTCTAAACTTAGTGGTGTGTCTATATTCTCGTTGTATTCTTATTAGGGTGCTACTCTAATTATCATCTAACAACAGGAACTTCTATATTCTAGGAGAAGGCTACACTTAAAGAACTATTAGGGAAGCACAGGAATCAAGCAGGATGCATTTGTTCGAAATAGAACAGAGAGGAGGAAGATGAATCATAGTCATTTGTGGATGAGAGCCTATATTCTAGTCCTAGGTGCAGGCTGGTCCGGTCCCTAAGTTGGAACCGAACTATTTAGTCGTAGACCTGCATGGGCCACCACAAAAACCATGTCACGCCCCAGTCCCAAAATACCGTGGGACCGGACGCGTGTCAATGGCCAGCAGTACGCACCGATGGACCAACTCAATATAATGGATCCATCAGGGCATACTTAAGCTGTAAAACAAGTCTACGACAATCATGGCACAACTAATCTCATCCACACAAGATATAAAATATGATCCACAGAATAAATAAGGAATGTAAATCATCAACAAGTCTCACAAAGTACTTCGGGGAACAACCCGATAAAAATCTAGTACAATGGTTCAACAGACCAGAAAGTAAATGACTGAAATAAATGCTAAAAGCTGAGCATGAACATGGATGCTCAAGAGAAGTCTTCAGCTAAGACCTCGTCCTCAGATGGTGGTACAGCTCCTGGATCAGCTCCTGCTCCGGTCCCGTAAACCTCGGGATAAACCACGTCTGCAAAATCTGGGGACAAAATCCGGATCCAGGTCCTCAGGGGACATAGCAAGGTACAAGAAAGCTCATGCCAAATAAATACAGATAAGCAGTGCAGCAAATAAATAACTAAATGATCAATGGGTAAATATGTAACCATCTAAGTGAAATGCAAGTGAGAGTAACACTAAAACTCAGGCTGAAGCCACTACAAGCTCTGTGTCGGGGAGCCGGTAGCGGTAATAAACACGTAATGTGCCTAGCTCTGCTACGAGAGTCTGAGGCCTCACAATAGTAGTAGATAGATATATGAAACAGCCTGTAGCATGTGTGACTCTCCCCACCCAATGTAACTACGCATATCATGACCACAACGTCTCATGCCCATGTCAAGCGCGATCATAGCTAATGCAACAAGTCATAAGTATCTAAGAGTATAATGTCCATGTCCTGTATCCTATACAGAATCACCACGAATATCTCGGGAAATCCTGTCTCATGAATAGTGTCAAGTGTCCTGGGTCATATGGTACTTGATAAGACAAGTACGAGAATAAAGTGTCACGAATGTCCATCTCTAGATGACCGTACCCAACACTGCGTACAGTGTCGGCACCCGACTGATAATCGGACGCTAAGTACGTCACACGGTCCTAGGTTGAGCATGCACAGCAATATATACATAAAGCAAGGAAATAGATAACTAAGCTGCAGAGTTTGGCAAGGTACACTTGCCTGATGTTTGAATATCAACTGTCGTCCTGGTATCGGTGGATCCGGTAGGTACTACTCCGAAAGCTGTAATAAATATCACCAACAGTCTCAGAAGATGTCAAATAGCTGGAAATGCCTGTCCTTACGTCCAATTTGGACACATGGGCAAAAAGGTTATTTTTGGGCCAAAGCGGGTTCCACATGTGGGCCCACTTTGCACCGAAAAGCATGTCAGGGTCAAAGGTCTCCAAATTCCGCAAACTCAGTGTCTACAAGTCAGGAACGATGATACGAACCCAACGGAACTTCCAGAATTGGATTCCGATGAGCCGGTCACAAAATCACCCGTCAAGTGGAGCCGGTGGGGCCCACGATACGCGATTTTGTCAACGTTCTCAGAATCGAACCAAACTTGGCTCACAGGACCAGCGTATTGCTACGGATCCGATGGCGCAAGTTTCGTCTCGATCCGACGTGTGTACACGAAGTTACAGCGTGTTCCAGAAAGGACGGATACGGGGTGTCGTTGGCGGATACGCGTTGATTCCGGGGTGCACGCACCTCCGAATCGACTTCTACGAAATCCTACACGACCGTATCAACGTCGCGCACAGTTTGGTAAAGACCGCGTGCGACCAAGTCGTCCCGATTGGCGGGGCGGACTCAGTTCCGGGGTGAAACAGGGCGTTGTTTTTTCCTGTTTTGGATCGCGGTGTACGATCACTACAGGACGCGATGCACCGAGCGAGTTGCACGGGCACCTAGAGGGTTATACAGTCTACACATAGCAACTGACAGAATCGAACTTGGAGTTACGATGAGGGAGCAACGGTACCTGAACAGGACTCCGTGAATGCTGAATTCCACGTGTCCTGGATGCTGTTTCGTGTCCTGGTCATCGTGTCCGGGTCGAGAGCTGCTGTGTCCGACCGCTGATGTCAGGAATCCGATACCACGTCCAAGTCCTCAGGTCCCACGTCGTGTTCTCATCTGAGCAAGCAGGTGGTGGACTTTTCTTGCACCTCGTGGTCAAACAAAATTATTCTATCAATTTTGGATCAATCATGAAGAATGAACTTTTTCCTTCTTCATCTAAGCAACCATATGGCTGCTCCTTGTCCACCACGTTGGGTTCTCATCACATGGCTGTTCTCATCAGATGGCTGCTCCTTGTCCACGTTGGGTTCTCATCTAAGCAACCATGATGGCTGCTCCTTGTCCACGCCTCTGCTTCTTCGGCTAATTTGCTGTTCCGCCAACGATCATGCGGGAAACTCCGGCACTCCAGGATGATTATGAACCTTAAAGCATAGGCACAGTCGGGATATTGCCAAGGTTGTTGTGCCGCTAGGGTGATGGTTCTCTGGTGCGATGGTGCGTCCGTCATGGCGTGGTCGCAGAAACACAACACATCGGCGGACATGAACACCAACAGGGGTGGTAGTAGGAGATTTGGGGAGGTCGGCTAGAAATAGGGTTGGGATTTATGATGTGGGGAAAATATGGGAAGGGATTTATTTATACAGGTAGAACTTGACCTAGACAAGTTTGACTTTGGTCAACCTCCTCTGGGTTGGGCCTAGGATTTGGGCTGGGTCAATGCTTCTTGGGCTTGGGCTTCGGCTCTCCTGGTGATGTTGGGCGTTTGTCACGGGTTTAATTCGGTTTAATTGCACCCGGGTTTCTAGGGCTTTAAAATGATTCTGGAGTCCAATAAATTCCCGGAAAATTATCCTATGTCCGGTTTTCCATTTTACACCATAAAATATTATTTCCATAATATTTTAATATTACTTAATAGTATTTAAAAAATCTTTTAATCACAATGACCTTAGTTTCAAATTCCCGAAAAATACCGAATATTTGGGAAAATTAATATTAAAATATTTCTAAAAAATCAGGGTGTTTACATATTAGCCATAGGCTCATATTCCTATATGAGCCAATGCACATATGGACCAATAGAAATGGAGTGTACTAGTGCACATGGGTGCACATGAGATGATTGAATCCAATCATATTGGTCCACATGTGCATGGCTCATATCTCGTTTACCATATATATATATATATATATATATATATATATATATATATATATATCATGAAATTGAAGGGAATATGTGCTACAATGGATTAGAGTGGGCTAGAAGTTGACTACCCATAGAAAATAAAATCAAAAATCAAAATATATATAAAAAAATGGGTGTGGGAGCCCACCCTATATATATATATATATATATATATATATATATATATATATATATATATATATATATATATATATATATATATATATATATATGGATAAACGGGATATGAGCCAAAGTGTTCATATTTCTACATGAGCTATGTACATGTGGACCAATAGAAATAGAGTATACTAGTACACATGGATGCACATTGGATGTAGTAGTCTATTCATATTGGTCCACATGTACATGGCTCATGTAGGAATATGAGCACTATGGCTCATATTTTATCCCCCCCTCTCTCTCTCTCTCTCTCTCTCTCTCTCTCTCTCTATATATATATATATATATATATATATATATATATATATATATATATATATATATGCTTCAGTCAGGTTTAGAATGAACATTAACAACTATATATATTAGGGGGAGCAAAATAACAAGAGGGGGAGCAAAATACCAAGAGAGATGTTTTAAAAATGAAGAAGGAACTTCCCAAGAAAGAAGGAATAGATTGTACAAAAAATGGCAGAAAATCCAGGTACATAGCCATACTAATCCACATATTTGTATCCCGTCCCTATGCATGGCCCATGGACCGTACATATGGGTTGAAAATCCCTTAACTAGCATTGTAAAATTTGAACCTAAGATATGACATATTGGTGTTTTTGTCTTTGGACTAGTAAAGATAGTCTCACATTGGCTACATCATTAAGTGGGTATCTCAATATATTATTTTGTATGTGTTGAGGTGTGCACATGGGGTGTGGTGGGGCATATGAGTGCTATGTGGGGATATTTTATTAGGAGAAAAAATGATTAACTCCTAAATGAAAATTGATACTCTTTCTCTCCGACAGCCTCCCTCTTTCTTTTTTGACTAAATTATAAATTTGATACCCTCAACTATTCAAGTTTTCAACTTAATACCATAAACTTTGATAGGCACGAACTTGATACCATCAACAATTAACAATTTTTATGTTGATACCCTCCGTCACTCACCTTTAACTTTTTTGTTTTTTTGACTAAAATACCTCCCTCCCCCACTGCAGCCTTCCCCCCCCTCCTCTTCCCCCGCAACCCACCCCACATATGCACCCAATGTCACTACACCGTCACACGCTGCCGCTACCACCGGAGAATGAGGGAGGCTGTCAGAGAGAGAGGGGGGAGAGAATAGGAGGATATTTTTGTCGTTTTTAATTTTTGGTTAATACCAGTTGAAATAGAATGGAGAAAATGTATTAAGCTGATACCTATCAAAATTTAGGGTATCAAGTTAAAAAAAACTTGAATAGGTGAAGCTATAAAGTTGCAATATAGTCTCTCTTTTTTACTGCAGTAAAAAATGTACCTCAGTTAAAACATGCAAACTATAGCTTAGGGCATCTTCAAACCTATTGTCTTGTTTTATGTTGTGATTCATATGTGGCATGAGGCACATTGACAAGACAATGTCTTACCTATGTGACAAGATTATATTCATACAAGACAGTAAGATGGAAAAGTGTTATCCAATGCAAAAGTATTGAGAAAACAATAAAAACTATTTTTTTTCAACTTTTCAGACAACTTTTCCACTTCTTCCTTTTTTTTATAAATATTTGTATTCATAATTGATGATGTAGAAGTTAAGCATTGTGAAGTCCAATGTCTAGATCTAGACAACCAACTTCACATTGTATTTGACATGTCATTGCCATATCAACTTTACAATTTATTTTATATTTTTATTGGAGAATAAATTTTGAAATAAGAAATTGTAATTTTTATATGGCAACCATTTATTCCAAATTTACAACAGGGTTGGAGATGCTCTTATAGCTTTGACATCAACAAAAAATAATAAACACAAAAATTTACATCATTGGCAGCAGAGAGAGGCTACAGGAAAATCAGCGCCATTGTCAAACATTGTCAAACATTACGCGGGTTTCTGTGAAGAAATGATAAATATGGAAAAAGGTTACATTTTATTATTTTGATGCATGAGCCTTTATATAGCAGAGTTACATCAATATTGTTTAAACTAACTCATGAGGTTACAACTGAATCCTAAAATCATGGTTAGAGATAATTACAAAGACAAAATCAGATATTGTCTTAACTAACTCATGAGGTTACAACTGAATCCTACAATCATGGTTAGAGATAATTACAAAGACAAAATCAAATAAAGACTAAGTCAATAACTTAATACCCTCCCGCAAGCTCACGATCGAGTACAAACGAGAAGCTTGGATCGTAAGTTTTGAAACCGTGAGGAGCCAACAGCTTTGGTAAAAATGTCCGCTATCTGATCAGCAGACTTGACATGCCTAACAATCAGAGCACCTGCCTGAACTTGTTCCCGGACAAAGTGATAGTCGATTTTGATGTTCTTGGACCGTTGGTGAAAGATCGGGTTTGCAGTAAGAAAAGTGGCACTCAGATTATCACAAAGAAGAATGGGAGGACCATGAGATGGTGCCACCATTTCCTTGAGAAGTTGTTAAAGCCAAATAAGTCCAGTCGAGGCAAAGGCAATAGCCCTGTACTCAGCCTCAGTGCTAGAGCGAGCAACCACATTCTGTTTGCGAGAAGACCAGCTCACAAGGTTGCCTCCAAAGTAAACCGAGAACCCATGTTGAGAGCGACAGTCCTCGGGATCAGAAGCCCAGCCAGCATCAGTAAAGCAAACAAGCCGAGTGTCACGAGCAGGACGGAAGAAGAGGCCGGAATCGAGTGAACCCTTGAGGTAACGGAGGATTCGTTTGACCGCAGCCCAATGATGTTCCGACGGCTGGTGCATGAACTGGCAGACCCAATTGACTGAGTAGGAAATCTCAGGCCGGGTGATGGTGGCATATTGGAGAGCTCCTACGATGCTGCGGTAGAGATGGACGTCGAAGAACGAATCACCGCCCGAAATGAGCCGAGAACCTGGAACAGCCGGCGAGGCTATGGATTTAGCGCCCATCATTTTGCTGCGATCAAGGAGGTCCAAAATGTACTTTCTTTGGGAGAGTAGAAGACCAGCTGAATTACGATGGACTTCAATTCCCAAGAAAAAGTTGAGATCACCCAAATCCTTCAGAGAGAAAACCGAGTTGAGATACTTGACAAACTCATCAATGAAGTAAGAGTTGGAAGCGGTGATAATGAGGTCATCCACATAAACAAGCACATAGACAACATCAGAGCCATGACGTTTGATGAAAAGAGAGGTATCGGAGATGCATTGCCGGAAGCCGTGACGAAGCAAAGCCTGATTGAGCTTCTGAAACCATGCTCGCGGAGCTTGCTTGAGGCCATAAAGTGCCTTTTTGAGGCGACAGACATAGGACGGCCGATCAGGGGAAGTAAAACTCGGTGCTTGCTCCATATAGACAGTTTCTGCTAGATCACCATTGAGGAAGGCATTATTAATGTCAACCTGACGGAGAGGCCAATGACGAGTGACAATAATGCTCAATACCACCCGAATCGTGGTAGGCTTGATGACCGGGCTGAATGTGTCGAAGTAGTCAACTATCTCTTCTTGATTGTATCCCTTGGCAACCAAACGGGCCTTGTACTAGTCAATAGAGCCATATGGTTTCTTCTTGATCCTGAAAACCCACTTACAACCAACAATATTAGAAGTGGAGGGCCTAGGAACCAAGTCCCAAGTCCCATTAGCAATTAAGGCATCAAACTCTAGTTGCATAGCATGTTGCCAATTGGGGTTCTTTTTGGCTTGTAAGAAAGTTTTGGGTTCAAAATCAGAAGAATCACAGGGAATAGGGTGTTTGGTAGCAGTGTGGGCTTTAGGTTTAAGGAAATTAGTGGAGGTTCGAGTGACCATACCGTGGGTCGAAGTGTTGGAGGGACGGAAATACGAGGGAGCATGTTGATATGACATAACCGGCGAAGGGATCGGTGGTGGGGAAGGTGGCACCACCGTGGAGGAATGTGGCGTGAGGTCGAAGGGAGACGAAGATGACGGCTGAATGGGAGTCGGTCGAGAAGAATCCGAAGGAGAAGATGCAACCAAGAGTGGTGTTAATGCAGCTTCTTGAAGCGAAAAAAGAGAGAGGTCAGGACGAGGCGAATCTAGCTGTCCAGACTGAGAATTATGCTCCGGAAAAGGAAAAGAAGACTCATCAAAGACAACATGACGAGCAATGTACGTTCGAGAGGAAGAAACGTGATAGCACAGATATCCTTTATGTTTAGCACTATACCCTAAGAAGATGCACGCCACAGAACGGAATTCCAACTTGCTACTGTTGTAAGGGCGAAGATAAGGAAAACACAAGCAACCAAAGGATTTCAGAAAATGATAATCAGGTTGACGCTGATATAGGCATGCATACGGGGACTTGTTCTGAAGAATAGGAGTTATAGTTCTATTATTCAAGTAAATGGCGGTATGAAAGGCATGTTCCCAAAATTCCATAGGAAGATGAGAATGTGCCAAAATAGCCAACCCTTTTTCAATGATAATCCTATTCCTTCTTTCAGAAGCACCATTTTGTTCAAGAGTGTGAGGGCAAGAAACACGATGAAGTATGCCATTAGTTTCAAGAAACGTTGATACAGTTCGGTACTCGCCACCCTAATCAGATTAAAAAGCTTTGAGTTTAGTGGAAAACTGTGTCTCAACCATAGTTTGAAAGATGTAAAGGCAGACAAAACCTGAGACTTAGCCGCCAAGAAATAAACCCAAACAAATTTGGTGCAATCGTCAATAAAAATGATAAAATAGCGATTACCATTTAAAGAAGACACAGAGGCAGGGCCCCAAACATCCGAATAAATTAAATCAAAAGGATTTTTAGAGGGAACATGACAAGAGGGTAGATGATGTCTTTGACTTTTGCCTAATTGACAAGCACTACACAAAGGCAATAATTTATTTGTAGAAACAGGCAAATTAAAAGTAACCAATTGACGATGCAAGATGGACTCATGCGGATGAGCAAAGCGATGATGCCAACAAGAGATAGAGGCGCGTTCACCAATAAAAACTCTGGGAGCGGGTGAGCGAACAGGAAGCCGGTACAAGCCATTCTCAACGATTCCCTTGAGTATTGTCGTACCCTGAAGGTCCTTAACATAACAATGATTAGCATGAAGTTCCACAAAAACATTGTTATCGAGGCATAATTGACGAACACTAAGAAGGTTTTTAGATACTTCAGGCACAACGAGAATATCTTTTAGGGTAAGGGATTTAGCAATATGTTTAGCAGAGAGAGAAAGATTGCCTGTATGCGTAATGGGAAGGGACTGACCGTTTGCGACGATAAGGCTATCACTACCAGTGTACTCGGACTGGAGGTTGAGGCCGGTTAGGTCAGCCGTGACGTGATTCGTCGCTCTATATTCGACCACCCATGGGTCGGTGATGGCGGACGGGCTGGCGGTGTACGCCACATGAGCCTGCTTGCTGGCGGACTGGCGGAGGCGATCAGCGGCGCGGCGATTGGTGGCAGGGAAGGCAGACAGGTTAAGTCGTTGATGGCAATTTCGTGCTTCATGACCCTGCTTGTCGCAGAGTTGACACACCGGGTGGGAGCGGTCGCCAGACGTGGCAGAGTCCAACGGGGAATATCGACTTGCAGCCGCGCCTCTACGATGAGCAACATGGGCCACCGAAAAACTGGATTCGGCGCAAGAGTCAAGTATGCGCTGTTCTTCCTGAAGAAGGAGGCTGAGCAGCTCATTCGACGAAATCGGTTCCAGCCGCATACTCAGTGCTGTTTTGAACGCACTATATTCAGCCCCTAAGCCAAATAGCACAAAAGAGACAAAATCCTCATCCGATACAGAGATGAGACATTCAGCGAGGGAATCAGAAATTGTCCTTTTCTTCTCAACATATTCCAAGATAGACAGGTTTTCCTTGGAGAGAAATTGAAGTTGTTGTTTCAAATGCATCTGCCTGGCACGAGTTTGGGAGTGAAACATCTGCTCTAACATGGACCAAAGTTCCGCGGTTGTGGCAGCCCGAACAACGTGACCAAGCATAGGAGTGGAGAGAGTGGATCGCAGCCATAGAAGAACCAATCGCTCCTTGCGCTTCCAAGCAACAAAGTCAGGATTCGGGCTTGTGGTGGTTGACGAATCTGCGGCCGATGAAACAGTCGGCGGAGGAGCACCACCAGCGACAAGAAATCCCTCAAGTTCATAAGCCTCAAGAGCCGAGCGAATAGTGCCGCGCCATAGAGAGTAATTGGAGCGATCGAGACGGACTGCTAGCGTCGGGAATTGAAGGTTGGCCGCGGCGCTACCAGAAGCAGTGAACAAGATTTGAGTAGCGGAAGGAGTAATCTGGTTGTTTTCGGAAGACATAGCGTAGGATCGGTTTAGGCTATTCTGATACCATGGGAAGAAATGATAAATATGGAAAAAGGTTACATTTTATCTTTTTGATGCATGAGCCTTTATATAGCAGAGTTTACATCAATATTGTTTAAAGTAACTCATGAGGTTACAACTGAATCCTACAATCATGGTTAGAGATAATTACAAAGACAAAATCAGAGATTGTCTAAACTAATTCATGAGGTTACAACTGAATCCTACAATCATGGTTAGATATAATTACAAAGACAAAATCAGAGAAAGACTAAGTCAATAACTTAATAGTTTTTCTCAAACTTAACATCTACGACGACCATGTTCTTTTTTACCATTTCAGCACCTTCTTCATTGCTGCTGCGAAGTCAAGAACGAGCAAGCAATTTCCCGTGCATGTTATACGTAGGAAATAAATAGATTGATTGATACGGGTGAAGGCCATTTTCTATGACGTACGTGAGTCCTTGCTCTCTTTCATTACATTGATTGATATCGAGAGCACCTACAGTTCAATCTATTTAATTGTTAATAAAAAAAAATTAGTTGCAAAGTCATCACAGTTTAGGATATTTAATTAAAGATAATCCAGAAAAAAAAATGGTGCTCAACTTAATTGGAAATTACTTCGGATGACCTCTAACAAGCATGCATGAAGCACTTAAACGTTTCAGTGGGTCTTAAGTAAAAGTTTATTCCGGCGTGAATTCAACTTTCATCACAAATGGACATTTGCGGGTGCAAATAGGGCTAATATGAGAATTTCATACACTATTGTAGATGACTGTCATATTTCTCGCTAACGACTAATTTCGAATACGTGAAACTGTGAAACTGGTAATAATCATTCGTAGCAGTTTATGAAATAAGATATTTTATTATATATATATATATATATATATATATATATATATATACTAGTCACGTTCACGTATGCTACACGTACAAAAAAATTAAAAAAATATTTAAGTAATAAGTAAACGAAAGATCCAAATCCAAAAGGATATATATACAGAATTTTTTTAAAAAAATAACGGAAGATCGTAAAATAATATATAAGTAATAAGTTAGCAAAAAATTTCAAAAGGTTAAAAAAATCGCCAATCTGTGACATGGTTGTATTTTATTTTATTATATTTTTTTTTCAAGAACATGAATGCTTTGTTAAAAAAAATTTATCACTAAAAGTCTAATTTTGTCACTAAAAGTCTAATTTCTTTAATAAAATTTGAATTAGATAATATGTCACCAAAAGCGTTGGCGTCAACACCATTGGCGGCTCGAGTGTATCTTTTAGAAAAAAAAAAACTGTCACTAAAAGTCCAATTTTGTCACTAAAAGCACAATTCATTAGTCCAATCCGTCAAAGCCAAAAAAAAAAAAAAAATTACATTCACGTCGCCAACGCTTCTGGCAACACATTACATTTTTAAAAATTTAGCAAACTTATTATCTTATATATTATTTTCTATCTTTTGTTGTCTTTTTAGAAAACTTATGATACATATACGATTTGGACGACTCCCTTTTTAAGCTGTTTTCAAGTCGGAATATACGAGTAGAGATAGGAGCAGCACTACGCCTACAGCCAAATGCTTGCCACCTTTCTACTATTCGCCACGTGACCGGCTTCTATTGGAAAATGGAGAGGATAGGTGGGGCTGCGTGGGGCTCATATAGCATAGCAGGGGGAGAGAGAGAGAGAGAGAGAGAGAGAGAGAGTGGCTGTAAGAAGTTTTGTAAGTATTTGGTGGTAAACTTAGCATTTTCCGCAGAGATAGAGACAGAGGAATAATTGGGTCTTGGGCCTCTATATTCGCTTCTATTCTCATGCATCATAATCAAACACCCTGTATTCTGTCTCCTTCTCACATACTTGGTGGTAGATGAATACAAAAATTTCTCTGTGGGTGGCATACATAATGCATAATAAGATGGTGAGTAATTGCAGCGCAGAAGTAACGTAGTACAGAGGCTGCAGAGAGTTTAGCCATATCCCGAGAAACGATGAAACTACTGCTGCAAATTGGTCCAGTCCGGGGGGGCTCTCCCTGATTGCCACCGCAAGGGTCCCCGGCCCAGACTACTTGTCTCAAAGCAGGCACTGAAACGTCCGATAACGATCAATAAATGCCTACTGTTGCAAAATATTCTCTTTGCTGCTTTGAGTGAGAGAGAGAGAGAGAGAGAGAGTGAGAAAACTGGAATGGAGAAAAATATAACGTAGGGAAGAGAGAGCTAGTGTCTGTAGGCCAACCGACACCCTACACTGCCCATTAATTCCAGCAGGTCTGAGCCAAGATGCGTACGGGATGAAGACATGAAAGTATATTTATTATTCCTCACATATTTTCCAGGTAACGTGGAAGTGAGTGGTGGCATTTGTCGCCACTAAATTTTGAGTTCAACTGTAGAAACTCAAATAAGAACTCATTAGTTCTAAATGAGTTCTAACCTGTAATAAGGATACGACGAGTATACTTCTTTTTTTTAGTTTAGTTCTTTATATTTTTGTATTTAGATTCTTTGAAAGAGTTAAAATATAATATGGATGTAATCTAACGGTTGTAAATTGTATGAGTTCAAAAAATTAAGAACTTATGAGTTCCTCTAGTAATTTTGCTTACTTTTTTTTATATTTGAGGTTGACCTCACTCTTTTAAATTCTTATGTCCTTGGTGAAAGTTGTTGGACTTTTTTTCTTTGTTTGTGAGAGGTTTTCCTCTCTCAAGATTAGAAAGGTAATTCCACATTTGAAAACACTCCAAGTGGGTCTGAAAAGTTCACTAAATCTTTCTATAACCGTCACAATCCCGCAATCAACGGAGATATGCGCTCAACCCGCAGACTATGCATATGCGCGTAGCAGCACAGCCGCAGCTGCTCCTGCAAGCATAGACCCAACAGCGCTAAACAACTCATACGCGCATACGTGCATACACGCAACAACGCATGCACATAGATGCGCATAGCCGTGCATAGCTTATGCATAGACCATGCATAGCCTCGTATACTCCTCATATAGCCCGCTAATACGCCGACGTATGCACCCGCGCATGCAATCGCACTAGCAACCGCACATACAAATTGTGCAAAAATGAGCACATAAAACGAGCGCACGAGCGCAACATATGCGCACAAGCGTCATGTGACGATGCTGACGTGCTAAGTGCAAAGTACGTCATCAAAGCGTCACTTTGCGCCCTTGAGTCCGAGTCCGAATTCGAGTCTGAACATCAATTACAGCTATGGTGCAAATTCAATGCTTAGTCCATTCTTGTATCATATTGTTGTTTGATCAATGCGAGAAGATTCAAGTCGTAAATGACATTTATCTTAATGCATGATGGGTAAAAGAAATATAAGTCATAATGCTCATATTTTAACAAAAAATGTAAGCAACATCTATCCTGTATATATATCAAAGCAACAATGTCATTAGAATATATATACGAACATTTAACTACAATTACAGCTATGGTGCAAATTCAATGCTTAGTCCATTCTTGTATCATATTGTTATTTGATCAATGCGAGAAGATTATAGTCGTAAATGACATTTATCTTAATGCATGATGGGTAAAAGAAATATAAGTCATAATGCTCATATTTTAACAAAAATGTAAGCAACATCTATCCTGTATATATATCAAAGCAACATCTATCCATCGCAGCAGTTTGGGTTCGCTTTCCCAACCCAAATCTAACTGCAAAGTATGTCATTAGAATATATATTCGAGTCTGAACATCAATTACAGCTATGGTGCAAATTCAATGCTTAGTCAATTCTTGTATCATATTGTTGTTTGATCAATGCGAGAAGATTCTAGTCGTAAATGACATTTATCTTAATGCATGATGGGTAAAAGAAATATAAGTCATAATGCTCATATTTTAACAAAAAATGTAAGCAACATATATCCTGTATATATATCAAAGCAACATCTATCCATCGCAGCAGTTTGGGTTCGCTTTCCCAACCCAAATATAATCAGTTTTGTTCCTGCAGTTATAAAACGAATGTCGAATTCATTTGGCAAATTTATAAAGATGGGAGAAGAAACTAGAAAATTCTCCAGGGCAAACTATGCTAGGGCCTACGTCGAGGTTGATTTGTCAGTTCCACCCCCATCCTTTATTCATATGTTAGTGGGAAACATGGGTGAATACATGCAACAGATAGTATTTGAATCGAATATAAAATATTGCAAGAACTGTCGTCTACAGGGACATGATTGTGAGGGTTGCTTTAAAACTCATCCGGAGCTAAAAAAGAAATCTTTGTATCAGACTCCTGAAGTTTTCAAGGAGACAACATGGAAGAAGGATCAGATACCTAATAATCATATTAGGTTCCAGGTTAGTAGTGATCAGAATTTGAGTAACAGAAGCCAACAAAATGATGAACCTGCTTCAGTTAATTTCAATGTTCCCACCAAGCAAGATACTACAATTGCCGTGAACAACATGTTCCAATGCCTGAATGAAGAGGTTTTGCCCTTGGACCAATCAGGTAACAGCCACACCCAGGAACTCGTCAATGAGGAGGAAGCTGGACAAATTTGGGTTTCTCTCAACAACCCGCAGGAACTTCAGGAAGTTAATGTCTCAGAGCAATCTAATAATTCGGATACTGCTTCGGTTAATTCCCAGGAACAACAAGTTCAGGTTTCTCTCAACAACCAGAAGGAACTTCAGGAAGTTAATGTCTCAGAGCAATCTAATAATTTGGGGTATCCGGATACTCAACCAGAGGTGGGGGTTAACAATCAGCAAACAGAGGGCAATGATCAAGGCTCACTCAAGTATCCAGATACTGAAATTCAAACAGAAAATTGCAACAGTGAACAAAAATCTGATACTGAACCAGAGGATATCCCAACATTCTCCTTGATGAAATCAACAGAAGAGATGTTTGATCCAGATAACATACAAGTGAATACTAAAAAGAAACAGAAAATGGGAGACAATAAGAAGTCTCCTATGGAATTACCTGCAAGTGAAACTCAACCTAGCAAGAGTGGAAGACACAGTGTATCTCAAGGTATTCACGTATCCGGATTCAAGAGAAATTAGCAGGTATTTGCTCATTCACTTCAGATTAAAGGGAGGCTTCTACCTGGAGTCAAAGTAAACCATCCCAAGAAAGTTTAGATGATTAAGACAATTATTTGGAATGCGAGGGGCATTCGTGACCCGCAAACCAGAGATTACCTCAAAACGTCAATCCGTACTCATTCCCCAGGTATTATATGTATCATAGAACCGAAAATACCTGGGAACAATCTAGCCTCTTTGGCAAATGATCTACATATGCCTCAATATATCATGGAGGCACTGCTAATAAACATATATGGATTATGTGGAAGTCATCAGTTAGCATCAAAGTGCTGGAAACCTCGGATCAATACATAACCTGTGAAGTAGACATAAAGAATCCCAACCATACAATTGCTTTTTCCTTTGTCTATGCTCACTGTCAAGTTCAGAAAAGGAGAGAACTATGGAGTGGCCTCTCCAATTTTGCATCAGTCAACACATTACCTTGGTTGATGGCGGGGGATTTTAACGTAGTGGTTTCAGCCACTGAAAACAGGGGCCCGAGAGGTATAAACCACTAGCAGTAGAAGATTCAACAGGTTTATTTCTGGAGCTAACCTACTTGATGCTGGGTTCGTTGGCTCAGCTTTCACATGGTGCAATGGTTTACTACATCACCCCAACACTTGGGAGAGGCTCGATAGAGCTTTATATGACCCCAAGTTCCTGCTGGAGCTTCCACCAATTTCAGTACAGCACCTACCTCGCATTCATTCAAACCACTGCCCTCTTTTCATTTCAACGATTGTCAATAACTTGGTCCCTAAACCATTCAGATTTCAGAGGATGTGGGGTTCTCATCCGAATTTTAGTGAGTTTGTGGCCAGAAACTGGAGCAGCGCTTGTGTGGGACAACCTCTTAAGGTTCTCCACTGCAAATTAAAGCGACTACGGACAGCCCTTCGTAAATGGAATTGGGAGGTTTTTGGGGATGTTAGAAAAAAGAAATCAGAACTGATTACTAATATAGAGAATCTTGAATCCTCTCTCCAATTGAAATGGGACATAAACACTAACAAAGAGTTGGAAGAAGCGAAACACAAACTGGAAGTTGCTGTGAACAATGAAGAAATGCTACTTCAAGATCAAGCCAGAGTTAATTGGATCAAAGAAGGAGACAGGAACACTTCATTCTATCATGCTATCATCAAGGAACGGGTCACTAGCCACAGAACCAGAATGTTTCTTCCTGATGGTTCGGTAATGGAAGATGAGGAGGCACTGAACATGGCGATCAATCACTTCTCAGAATTCTTCAAAGGGATACACACCAAGGACCAAGGTAACTTCATTCAATGCATTCCTAATCTAATTTTTGATTCTCAAAATGAAAGTCTAGTGGCTATGCCAAATGAAGAGGAAGTAGAAGAAGTTATCAAATCCCTAAATCCCCAAAGTGCTCCGGGTCCGGACGGGTTTACAGGGTATTTCTATATTACTTGTTGGCAAACCATTAAAAAGGATGTGATGGCCGCTATTTCTGATTTCTTCCTGGGAATGCAACTTCCACAGGGCATAACATCTACCAATATTGTGCTTTTGCCGAAAGTAGACAAACCATTGGGTTGTAATGATTTTCGGCCAATTAGTCTATGTAATTTCTCTCATAAAATTATTTCTAAACTGCTGTCGGATAGATTGGAAGTAGTTCTCCCAAAAATTATTTCCAGAGAACAATCTGGATTTGTCAAAGGGAGAAGTATTTACGAAAACATCAGCCTAGCGCATGAAATGATATAAGCCATTGACAACAAAATCACAGGAGGAAATGTGGTTATGAAACTTGATATGTCAAAAGCATACGATCGGGTGAGTTGGCGGTTTCTATTGGCGGTTCTTCTCAAATTTGATTTTAGTACACAATGGCAAGATCTCATTTTCAGGGCGATATCCAACTGCTGGTACTCTATATCTATTAATAGAAAAATGGGAGGTTTTTTTAAATCTTCTAGAGGGCTTCGACAAGGAGACCCTATTTCGCCTGCTCTATTTATTATTGCTCAAGACGCTCTCAGTAGGATGCTAGCTCATCTCAGTTTATACAAGAAGATCAAACCTTTTAGTGGAAGAAGAAATGTGCTCCGGGTGTCTCACCTCTTTTATGCAGATGACGGTCTCATTTTTCTTAATGGAGGAAAGACAGTATTGACTGCTTAATGAAAACTTTGGGGGAGTTCTCAGAAGTCTCCGGTCAAGTTATAAATTTTGCCAAGTCGTCTTTCATTGTCTCTACCAAATATCACGCCAGAGAGCAAGCTCAATTCATTCTCAATAATACGGGGATTACTCAAGCATTCCTCCCTATCAGCTATCGGGGGGTTCCTCTATTCAAAGGACGGACGAAAATAGACTACTTCGCAGGACTGGAGGCCAAATTCAGGAAGAAGATAGCCAATTGGCGAGGAAGGCTTTTATCATTTGGAGGTAAAATCACTCTTATCAAAAGTGCCTTAAATGCGCTCCTGATTCATGCTCTGTCAGTTGTTAAATTACCCAATGCTTATATTAAGAAGTTGGAAATAATTATGGCCAATTTCCTTTGGAACACCTCTGAAGAAAACCGAAGAAAATGGGTCTCCTGGAAAAGAATTTGCCGCCCTCTGGATGAAGGCGGTCTTGGTATCAGATCTTTGCAGCAGGTGATGAGATGTCTGCACGCTAAGAGATGCTGGAACTTCATTAAAGGTGAATCTCTATGGGCTCAATATATGTACAGAAAGACCCCTTGGAAATTGGTTATGTGAAACCGAATTCATCCTCGTCTCTCTGGTCTTCAATGCTAAAGGTTTTCCCTAATGTTTATAAACATAGTCGTTGGATATTAGGGAGGAAAAATGTTCCCATTTGGAGGTCCAATTGGTGCGGCAAATATTTGACAAAGCCGAGGAGAATTAGATTTATTCCTTCTGTCCGACAGGTGATTGCTAGTTCGAGAATTCGGGATAAAGAGGGAAATGAGTTTGATGCACGCCTGCTTCTCCCTAATATTGCCAAAGAAATGCTCACACAGGTGGAGTTGCACAATGGACCCGACATACTTTGTTGGGAGTTGGCTTCTAACGGGGAGTTTTCTACGGCGTCCTACTGGGAGCATTATCGTACAAAATATGATACATTCAAATGGAGTGGGTACGTTTGGAACAAATTCATACCGCCAAAAATATCAGCGTTCCTTTGGAGGATCAACAAAAATGCGATTCCGGTAGACAAACGCCTCATCTCCTTAGGCTTCAGATTGGCTTCGAGATGAAGATGTTGTCTTCAACCACAGGAGGAATCGGTAGAGCACATGTTTACTACTAGTGAGCTTGCTTCCTCGGTATGGTCTCATTTTGCTCCTAACTTTCATTTACTTATTAATGCCATGTCTGTGGAGCAATTAGCCGAAGTTTGGCTTCTCAATATTTCTCAAAAAAATATTATTGGTCTAAGTAGGAATATTATATTCGCTACGGGTTTGTGGGAGATATGGAAGCATAGAAATAATATTATTTTTGAGAATATTGACCTAAATGCCAATGAGGTTATACGGCGGATCACCACTAGCCTTCAATTAATATTAAGATCATTCCAGCTAGAAGAAAAGCCTTCAGCGGAGGAGGAGAATTTCTTGGCGGCTTTCCATATTTCTCCAAAAATCCACAATATTGGTAGAGGCACTTGGGTTCATTGGAAACCCCCGGAACATGGTCACAAGCTAAATATTATATCAAAAAACAATGGGGTTGACTCTTTCAGTGGAGGGGTAGTCAGAGGCACTGAAGGTCAAATGGTTGCTGCTTTCCAAATTGTTATTACAGGAGGACAAAGCATTAATGCAGAAATAGATTCACTATTATCTGGCATAAACTTCTGCAAACGTAATAACATTATCATAAATTTTATTGATGCTAGCTCTAAATATCTTTGTGATACTATTATGGGAAAAAGACACATCCACTGGTCGGACACTTATAAAATGCGAAAAATCAGGAAAATGATTTCCCAAGACATTCAGGTGACTTATATCACTGCAGAGGAGAAGAGGGTTGCAAATGCATTGGCTAACTTGGCTATGGAAACAGGATATAATCAGATTTTTGAACAGGCAGTGGATCTTCCAGATTCAGTGGGTGGTATGCTCTCTTCTGATCAGATGGGGCACCCTATTTTTAGGAAATAATCTTGCTTTATTTCTTCTCTGTATTTTCAAGTTTCTTTGGAAAGGGCTATCTCCCTCCCTTTTGTAGGCAGTAAGGGCTATCTCCCTGAGCCAAGTGTTTTATTTTTCAATAAAGGCTAAGACCCCACGTTAAAAAAAAAAAAAAAAAAAAAAACATTTAACTATAACCGTTTTGAAATCTCCGTCATCTAATTAGAAGCTCATAGTTCTTTTGAAATGATTAAATGCATATCGTAGAACTAATATTATTCCTAATGATATTTTTCTCTCCGAGTATTTGGAGGTAACTGACTAATTTCTCTTCTAGTATATATATGATGAGCAATAATGTCAATAGAACAATCACCAGTCTCTGTGTTCAATCGTTGAAGACATAACTAACTACGATTTGGGAAATTGGGTCGAAGTTTAAATCCCTTGAACGCTATATGTCCATAAGAATAATGCTATATGTTCCTCTAACTAAAGTGTTCTTCTAAATCATTTCTTTTTATGTGACATCTAACATAACAGTTGATGTAACAGATAACATAATAGTAAATTACAAAATTAAAATTAAAATTAACATTAAAATTAATATTAACATTAATATTTATATTAATATTAAAGAAAAATTGTAATTAAATTTTTTTGGCATTTCAGCTATCATGTTATATATTACATAATGTTATTTAACATTTCACGTACGTTAGTTGTAATATTAATATACCTAATCTAACAGGAATAAAATCAAATAGTCATTTTTCTTATTTTTAAAGAAAATAAAAATTTTATAAAATAAAATAACTATTAGCTATATCCTTGCAGATATGGGCCAATATACAAGAAAGAGGCTCTTTGAATAGCATTGATGAAGCAGGTAAGTACGTCTAAACATACAGACTCATTTGCCAGAGAGTGAGCGACAATACTAGTTAGCATGGGAGTGTATACAAAGGAGATGTTATCAACATATTGCAAGCAGCTCGACATTCTTCCAAGTACATGCCGAACTCTAGCCTCAATTAAGAACTTGCATAAGTCAAGCGCTTGGGGAGGTGACCATATGTCGGGGGGCGTGGAGGTGACCATATGTCAAGCGCTTGGGAAGTTTGTTGTTGTAACATAAGTGATTTATGGGTGTAGGCAATAGCTAAATATTTGGTGTTATGACTCATAATAGTTAATATAAGTTGACTTAATAACGGTTCAAAATTGAAACAAATCATTTATAAATACTTTATTAATTATTTTAAAAAATTATTTATTTATTTAACTATCTAGTATGTTCTATTTATAACTAAATAATTATAACTCAAGTGGTTAAAATAGAAGATATTTTTTTTGGTTGTTTGAATTCAATTTCTAGAAACGACAGTATTTATAACAAATTTATATTTTAAAAAAATAATTTTATTTTTTGTTTGCATGCGTTGCACGCGCACATTTAGTAATAGTTAATGTTGCTCCAGAAGTAACGTAAAAAGTGAAGTAAAGTCTGCTTTGATAGCATTAAAACAAAAAAATTGTAAACAAATAAAATAAAAAAACTGATGTTTGGGAGGAAAATGATTGTCATACGTACTAATAATAAAAACACAATAATATATTATAAATGTAAATAAGATAAAATTGTTAGTAAAATTTAGATTAAGATAAGTCAGCAATTTGAATTGGCAAACACTCATGTCGCCAGTTCTACTGATAACTTTATATATATATATATATATATATATATATATATATATATATATATATAAAGCTTGGAAGAAGTTGATTTTCAAGGAGAAAAAAACAGCCAGATCCCCAGAATAAGTGGCAACTTGGGAGCCTGCATTTAAAGAAAAAATTGAACTTGTGCTTTTGGGTCACTTGGTTAGGTGCCACTTTCTTTTGTTCATGTGTGTTTTTTTTTTTTTTTTTTAAATTTTGCTTCTTTTTTGGAAAATAATTTCTCCTAAGTTGCCAGTTGGAGCGGCGACTTAGTCTTATACTTTCAAGTCGTCACTTCTTTTGATGGTCGTCAATAGAACTGGTCACTCATGTCGTCAATAGAACAATTTCTCCTAAGTTGCCATGTGTTGATTTTTTTTTTTTCTTTAATTTTTTTTTTTTTTTTTTTTTTTTTTTTGAGATTCAGCTTCTTTCGAAGATAAAAAAAAATAAAATATATGTTAAAGTATATGAAACTGTGTATGAAGATTATAATGTATATGAAGATTATAATGTGTATGAAACTGTGTGCTATTCAGAAGAAAGATCCAGGAGGTTTCTTGGAGGCAAAGCATTTTGAGTTCATTTTTGTTTATTCATAAATTTAGGGTGCTTGTTCATCTTTCAATAAAAAATATATACGTAATATTTTTATCCAAATAAAACTATCTTACAAGTGGTTTTGTTCATCTACCAATGTGATTTTGATTTTAAAAATACTACGTTTATATTTTCTATTGAAGGATAAATAAATATAGAAGTATCTGTGAGTCAACAAAATTAAACTGAGGAAGGTTTTAGTGGACACATTCACTGAGCAAAAAATAATGCATTCGATCACTCAGGGAGAATATAAAAGACAAACTCATTCCTTTTTATTGTGGGCGCCTAGGATAAAGAGATTCATTTCACCACTCTTGTTTCATGTTGCCAGACATGTTTTGTCAACACCTCACATTATTTATCGGTAAAAATAAACCTCAGATTATTTATAGGTAAAAATTAGTTTCTATGTTTTACAAAATAATTATGAGAAAATTTGAGTTACAATCTATTTTTATTATCAAAATTTAAGGTGCATCACACTCAATTATTATAATGTACGACGTTCTTCACTTTTGACAGAAATCGTCTATTACCAACTGTCAACTCCTTTGGCTAAACTTTTAGGACGAAAATATTCCCCCCATTCTTCTTCCCTGATATCCTCCCTCCCCTCGCTCCCAATGACCACTGTTATCCTCCAACTCAAACTTTTAGGACGAAAATATTCCCCCTTGGCTGTGTCGTCGACGATAGAGATTGTTTCCAGCTACCACCGCCTCTCCCTCCTCTCCGGGTCGCGACCATCGCTACCACCGCATCATTACATCTCCAGCTCTAGAAGTCGAGCCATCGATCCACGACCCTGCGACGATGGCACCACCGACGGCTGGATCGAACGCAACTCCTCTCTCCTTCGCCTCACCTGCAAGCACCACTTCAACTCCGAGCCACCTCCCCCCCCCCCCCCCCTCCCCTCATGCACCACGACTTCCTCACCCTGACCCTGCTCCACTAAATCCGAATGGCCCGTCGACAACTCTGGGCTCGTCGCTCGTCCCGAGAAGATCTCCATGGACGAGCTGGTTACTGCACCCCCCCCCCCCCCCTCACGCATACACCACCATCGAGATCCCCGTCACGCTCGTCTTCAATTGGGGCTCCAGGGTGGTCGTGTCTACCTCCGCTTGGTGCGACGTGCTGCTCGCTTGCGGCATCGCGAGTGCGAGGCGCGGCACGCTCAATGTGTGCTTCGAGGGCGCGGAGGACCTCCCTGACGGGACATGGCGGACGGGGAGGGGGGCATCGGGAGCTGCAGCAGCTCCGGCCGGAGTGGGTGCGCGGTGGGCAGGGAGGGGAGAGGTGGGGGATGGGGGCAACGATGGGCGCGGCGGAGAGGGATCGGAAAATATGATAATTAGGAAATATTTTTGTCCTAAATATTTGGTCAAAGAAATTGACATTCAATCATAAACGATTTCTGTTGAAAGTAAAAAAATTTCGTACATTATAGAAATTGAATGAAATGTACCTTAAATTATGATAATAAAAGTGAAATACGATTCAAATTTTCTAAATAATTATTCTTCTACTATCCTTAACGGCGTAAACGACAAAATCCTTCCTTTCTATAGTATAGTGGGCGCCTTAGACAAAGAGATGCACTTTCGTACCACTCTTGTTTCATGTTGCCAGAGATGTTTTATTCTTTATCAAGACCTCACATTCAGATTGTTTCTAGGTAAAAATACAAATCTTGTCATTGTCTTATATAGGATTATTCTTTCGGGAAACTAACTCTTTGCTTGCACCATGTTCATGAGGTTAACAATAACGAACTATAATCACAATAATGGTTGGAGGAGACCATAATTATCATGATTTGCTAGAAAACTCTTTTAATATTATGGTGCATTTAATTACAAGATAAAAATAATGTGAAAAATAAATTAATTTTACGAAATTATTTTGCTAGAATTTTTTTTATAGAATTTTTTATTTTTGTTGTAAAAAATTTAATTTAGGTATTTGATTGTCAATATTTTTCACATAAAATAGTTATTTTTCTATGGATTGGACGGTTCATTTTTTATCATTCTAGAAGAAAATATAAAACATGATAGTTTTTTGAAAAAATAATTTTATAGAAAATATAAGCTATCAAATACTACAATTAGTAAAAAAATTGTAATATAAATATTTTTTATGAAAAAAAAAAATTCCAAACTAACACAGATATAGTAAAAGTTAGTTCCCCTTGTGTCACCTTTAAGACTGAGTATGCCAAGAAATATGAATATTAAAGACCTCTTATTCCCTAAGTAGAATCTAGATTAATGACAAATATGAAACAAGAAGATGCTTCTATTGGAGGTGGTTGATCATTGTCATTGACATTCTCTTTGCTTTACATATTTATTACCTTTCATTCTTTTATGAACTCAATTTGTAATTAAGAAAATCGGTAAGATCGGAAGAGTTTTTTGTGAAAGGAGATGAGGAAATTGTTCTTTACAATTGTTTAAGTGAAAATTGTTTAAGTGAACTAGTTTGTATATGCAAAAAAAAAAAAAAAAAAAGGGGATCTAGGGGTCTTAATTTGAGAAAAATTAGTATTTTCATGCTATACAAATGGAGACTGAAATACTTCAGATATTTTTGGTGGTCTTGTTAAGTTCAAGTATTGCTCAAATAACCAAACTCGAGTGAAACTTGTAGTTACAGAAAAGAGGTATAATATCCTGAGTGGATGGAAGAAGATCAATGGATAGAACCATGGAGGCGTATTATTAATTCTTCCATTTATAAAATGGTGGAAGTTGGAAGACAGTGGGTCCTGTAAACCCCCAGATTTTGCAAGAATTTTTAATTGGGATTTTTCACAATTTTCTGGAATTTTCTGGGAATTTTTTGTAATTAAAATCAGGGTTTTTAATTATTAAATAATTTTTATTTGTTAATAAATAATATTAAAATATTATGAAAATAATATTTTGGGTGTAAAATGGAAAACTGGACTTAGGGTAATTTTCCTGGAATTTATTGGACCCCGGACCTATTTTAAAATACCTAAAAACTATTTATTTATTTATTTATTAATTATTATTATTATTATTATTATTATTATTAATATTTTTCAGCCCAGTCCGGCCTGCGGCCTCAGCCCGCGGCCCATTAACCCTAACGGGTCGGGTCGGGTCGGGTCCGCCCGGCCGAACCCAACCCGCCACCCGACCCGTCCCTCTCCCTGACCCAGTCGACCCGGCCGCCCGCGTTTCATGCCGCCTACGCCGCCGGAGCCGCCTCGCCCGGCCACGCGGCGCCCCGCCCGGCCACGCAGCCGCCTCCCTCGGCCCTCACCTCCGCCTTGGCCGGCCTCCCCGACCTCCTCCCTTCCCTTTAAAACCCTCACCCCCCTCCGGCTCCCTCACCCCTCCGATTCGCCACCACCGGCTCCGGTCAGCCGCCGCCCGCCGCTTCCCGCCAGCTCCACCGCCCGTGCCACCTCGCCGCCCGCCGCATCTGCTCCTCCTTCCCCTCTCCTTCCTCCTCCGCTGCTCCGGCCAGGGGCCCCGACGCCGCCTCCACCAGCAGCAGCAGCGAGCAGCCAGCCGCCTCCGCCCAGACTCCGGCGCCGCCTCCGCCGCCAGCGCCTCCGCCTCGCCCCGGCGAGCCATCCCCAGCCCTCCCCGGCGTGCCTCCAGCCGTCCCCCGCCGTCTACGCCCAGTAAACCCTAACCCAAGCCCTAATTCCCAATTTTTCGTGTCGGCGTGTCGGACACGACACGGACACGAAAAAATTCGGATTTCAAAGCGCTGTTCAGGTACTCATATCTTTCTCATCGCTGCCCCGTTTTTAATTCCGTAAATTGTGTTACGAAGCCTGTATGACCCTCTCGGTGCCAGGATAAACCGCTCGGGGCATCGCGTCCTTTGGTGATCGCACACCGCGATCCAAAAACAGAAAAAATATCGACCCGATTCACCCCGGAATTGGGTACGCCCCGCCAAACGGGACGACTTGGTCGTACGCGGTCTTCACAGATAAGTGCGCAGCGTTGATACGGACGTGTGGGATTTTGCGGAAGTCGATTCGGGTGTGCGTGCACATCGGGATCAACGCGTATCCGCAGACACCGTCCCGTATCCGCCTTTTCTGTATCAAGCCCTAACTTCCTGTACACACGTCGGATCGAAACGAAACTTGCGCCATCGGACTCGTAGCGATACGCTGGTCCTGTGACCCAAGTTTGGTTCGATTCTGAGAACGTTGACAAAATCGCGTGTCGTGGGCCCTACAAGCCCCACTCTACGGGCCATTTTGTGATCGGCTCATCGGAATCCAATTTTAAAAATTCCGTTGGGTTCGTATCATCGTTCCTGACCTGTTGACACTAAGTTTGGTGAATTTGGAGACCTTTGACCCTAACATATTTTTTGGTGCAAAGCGGGCCCACATGCGGATCCCGTTTTGATCCGAAATTACCGTTTTTTGTCCTTGTCTCCAAATTGGACCCAAGGACAGGCGTTTCTAGCTATTTGATATCTTCTAAACATGATGTTAATATTTATTTCAGTATCTGAACACATTTCTAGAAATTTCTCTGAGACACAAAACTGTAATTGGATCCAAACATCAGACAAGTACCTGCACTTCAAGTTTATTCTTTATATTGTGATAATTAGTTCCTTGCTCTACTAGTACCATTGGATGTTACACGTAGTATTAGAACACTGGATTTCATGTCTTGAATACTAGATTTTATGTCTTGAATACTGGATTTCATGTCTTGCTTTTCGTGTTGGGTGGGAGAATACTAGAAGGCATGTAGTTTACCCTTCCCCCTGTCGTGACTGCTAGCTGTTGGTACGCGACTGTACCATCAGCCTTATTCCTGATTGTTCCTGACTGCTAGTCGTCTATGACGGCCTTATTAGCCTTATAAGCCCCTACATGCCAACTATATATTCTAAAATAAACACAAGTTCACACACATAGTTTCTTGTCTTGTTGCAGTTTCCTGTTGTCTTAATGTAGTTTCATTTCCTGTCTCATATTATTCCTGTTTACTCATATTCCTGTTTATAGCATTAACTCTTAGTTATTGTTACTTCTTTTATGCATATTCTCAATATGATACTTAGTCAGTTTCTTTTCTAATTGTCATAAATATTTAGTTTAATCTTGTTGTGCATTGTGTACTTTGCTCCTTTCCTGACTGGATTCGTTGACATATTAGGCGATGATGAGGACTTTGCCCCACCTTTTATGGCCCCTATGAGGCAGCAGGTGATACAGTTGAGAAGCCGGTTCCCACTCAGGAGACTACCTTTGAGGAGTAGCAGCCAGTTAGCTAGTATTTTCTTTCAGCACAGTAATCGGGTTTGTCCCCGATTTATCTTCTGGATTCTGTATTAAACCATGGATTTGTATATCACATTTAATCTATGAAATCTTAGCATTCCTATTTCCTGTTATTTTTCTTGTCTATTTATTTACTGTGGATGAGATAGATTTTATTACCTGTGATTATGACCTAGACAGCGTACTACCGCCGACACTGCGGCGTAGGCTGGACGTACCCACGTACTCGTGCCCGAATATCCGGGTGTGGGTCGTGACAGGTCCAAAGACATGCAATACAGTGTGCACAAAGTCCCGAACGTTACGGCCGACCCCGAACGTTATGCAGGGAATTAAAAAAAAGTATTACTCAAATAGGTATATCTGGAATATAGAGTTAAACAATTAAGGATTTTCTTTTTCCTTTTTTTTCTTTTTCTTCTGAGAGGGATTCTTCACAATTCTTAAATAATTAAGGCATGCAATGCAGTGTGCACAAAATCCTTAAGGATTCTTAAGAACCCCTCTCCGGAAAAAAAAAAGGAAAAAAAAAACTTTAATTGTTTAACTCTATATTCCATATATACCTATTTGAGGAACTCTTTTGTTTTAATTATACCAGCTATGGCCCATATGTAATAGGGTGGGGACAAATATAGGACATAAATAGTGGGACAACAGATCTTGTCTGCTTTAAAGCTGGGGAATGAGCTAACCATCGATAGCTTCCTCCTTTGTAGCTTTGTCATAATTTTATGGAAGAAAATTAATATAATGAGTAATAATATTCATCTTTTCACAGTTTCTCTAAACTATTCCTTCTTGTGTGACAACTGATGGGACATATAAAATAATATTATGTGACATCTAACATTACAGCTGACGTGGTAAATTTTAACTAAAAAAATTAATCATCTAAAATTTTTAATGTAAATATTAATGTTAATATTGATGTTAATATTAATATTAATATGAATGTTGGTGTTAATATTAATTTTGATATTAATTTTAATTTTAAAATTTATCATGTCGGCTGCTACATTAACCTTTATGTCAGCTCGATGTTTTAGAGATACAATTTGAAAGGATGAATATTATTATTCTAATATGATACCACCAATATCACAAATAGGCGTATGGACATGTTATCTATCAGACCACAACTAGAAATTATTTTCCTAGTGATTCGTTGCTCTTCTTGATTTTTTTATTTTATTCTTTATTTCTTCTTGACTGTGTTATAATTGAAATTGACATGAATGAAAGAAGAGAATTTTCAAATCAAAGTCTGCAACCCTAATTCTTTCCTAATAGAAGCTAGATTTCAGATACATGAATATCATCTAAAAAAAGTGGGGTGTTTCTCTCTTTTGTTAATGTTAAAGGGTTCTCTTGTTGCTTCGGTCATCCTCATTAATCTTTATGGTGTTAGTAGGACATGATACTTTGGAAGACAATATATCTACAAATATTTTTCATAGTGCTCTATTTTATATCTTGATTTGTTAGTTCTATCCAGATTCTTAGTTTCTCAACTTTGAGCTTTTGTATATTTCTTTCATGGTTTATAGTTGTTATTTTGTAACGTTGGAACTATGGATTAAATTTGACTGGTATCTCCTAGACCCCATCCTACGTCTAAAATAATTCTCTCTGGGTATAAATTTTCCCAATTTTTTTTTTTTTTCTGCTTCTTCTGATGATTCTCTGGTATCGCTCATAATAGTTAAGTTGCAAGCTAATGTATCAAGGGATTGAAGTCCAGTAACTTACACTGTGTTTGAAAACTTTTGTGACTAGAGAGAAAAATTTGAGGGAAAAGAAAGGGGAGGAAAGTAAAATGAAACTAAAGTTAAATTTTTTACTTTCCTTATTTGGATGAACAAAGTAGGTAGGAAAAAAAAACTTAAAAATAAATTTTTTTTTGTTCGTGGATGGAGATATAATTACTATTTAATTTTTGGTATTCTCAAATCATAATTTATGTTTACCTTTTTCAGGAATAGTTGGGTAATTTCTTACAATTTTTTTTTTATCTTTCTATTTTTCTTCAACTTTTGGAACGTGGTGTAATCCGAACAGGAGTTGGCTCATGAGGTGGATATTGGATTAGTCTCATATGTCTTAAAATAGAATTTTCATGTAAGACCTGAACCAATTTCAATTACCTACACATCATGATCCCACCTCCTACCAGATGTAGGACTAAATTTCCAACTCCATTGTCACCCCTTTTGAGGGTTCATCCGAAAACGAGATACAATCCAACAATCTCCATCTTGGCTCGTTTTTGCTAGCCGAACTACTTCAGCACACCCTGGCTATATTTGCTCTCCATCTTATCTCGTTTTTTCTAGTCGAACAATTTTAGCACATCCCGACTACCTTTTCTCGTTCTCGTTAGTCGAGTACTCAGGAGATCCAACATATTCCTAACAACTTTAGCACATCCCGGCTACATTTGCTCTCCATCTTAAGCTTGTTTTCGCTAGCCGGACAACTTTAGTACACCCCAGATACCTTTTCTTGTTCCTCCTAGTCGAGCACCCAGAAGATCAAATATATTGTCATCTCGGTCTCATGTTCTACTACAGAACGAAACCAAGCCAAAATCGTGTAGTTGATGCTTCTACTCCATCTTGATAATAGTCCGTATAATCCATGAACGTTCAGCACCATCTGTCTCAAACCAATTAGAGCCGTCCAAACCAGTTCCTTAACCTTGGGTTCTGATACCACTTATTGGAACGTGGTGTGAACCGAACCAGAGTTGGTCCATGATGTGCGATATTGGATTTGGTCCATATGCCTTAAAAAAAAAATTTCATGTAAGACATGAATCAATTCCAATTATTTATATATTATGATCTCACATTCTATTCGATGTGGGAATAAATTATCAACTCTATTATCATCCCCTTTGATGACTCATCCGAAAACGAGATACAATCCAACAAAGATGACATTCTAAAGATGAAGATATACTTCACTTAAACGCCAGTCAGAAGTTGGCCGTTATATAGGAAGGGTTAGTCAATTGAGGAAACTACTAATTAAGAAGTTGATGATTGCTGAGGATCGAACGTAAGAAAATACTCTAACAAAGATATGATACAACTTAATACTAAATTGATCATCTTTACTAATTGAATAGAGAATTATCTTCCTCTTCCAATTATTGATTGCTCTCCAATGAAAAAACTGTCTCGTGAAATTTTGTATTTAGAAGGCTTCATAGGGCTTCCAACATGTAAGGTTATTATGAATGTGATTCTTGCATATTTGAAGTCTCACAAGGAATCTCACTTTGAAATTGTTGAAGATTTCGAGAAAAAAATCCATCTTAGTCTTGTGAAGACTGAATACAAACTAGCAAGTCAAACTTGCTAATAACAACGGTAAAATCCACTTAGTGGAATGCAGCGAAACTGTTAGCAAAATAATTCGTTAATAGAAATAAGTAAAACTGCTAAAAAAATATATAGTAATAAAGTTGTTACTGACATAGCAGAGCTCTAAATATATGTGCTAAGATTAGCACAACCGTATGCTATAGTTAGAGTTAGAGTAATGAAGATCATTGTTGCTCAAAATGATATTCGACTACCTCCGACGATCCACTCCAATAAAACAACAAGTTCTAAGGAACTTCTGAAATTCGTTATCCGATCTTAGAACTTCTGAAATTCGTTATCCGATCCTTCGTGGGCAAGCACTAACGTGCACTGCTACAAATTACTCCCGGACTCTCTCTGATGAGACTATATTCTTTGATCTCTCATGTGAGCATTAAGTGCTAGAGGAGGCATTAAATAGAGGAGTAATCCCCCAATCAGTGGTTAATCGTCCACTAACAATTTGGTGGAAGATCACATGGAGTACTAACTTGTTATTCAAAAGGAAAGTTACTAGCAAGTAAATCTCTATTAATAGGGCAGTTAAAAACTTGAACAGCCTTGCAAAAAGCTACCACGGAACAACCGATCGAATACAACAGCCGCGTAGCATCCGCGGAGCTGTTAACAGATTAGTTGAATGTAATGTTTGTCATCAAAGAGTCACTTTGCACTCTTCGTCCACGTCCAAATCCGAGTCCGGACTATATACGAAAGGGATCTCCAAAAAAATTTGGCGACAAAATAAATACTTTGTGTAAAATTTAAATATTGTCCACTAGAAAAACATAATCATACTTATCAATTGAGCTAACTAGCCTCATACATAAATGATAGCTTCAATATTAAAATACACATTTAAAATATATCTCAACATGAAATGATGGGCCTGAATTACTGATGGTCCAATACAATAAACCTCAACACTGTGTTTCATCATGTTATGATATACACAAGTCGAACAATAATAGCTAGATATTATACGTGTAACTTTCACTAATTTACGCAGTCGGCTTTAACTGAACTTGACTCAAGATTGCTAAAATTAGCCTTGAGACAACACTATGGATGTCTCATGAACATCTCACATGTAAGGGAACAAGTGCATGTAATAACTTCGTATAAGAATCGATCTACACGTCATTCAGATCTGCAGAATGGATTATTGTCAATAATATTGTGTGTACTACTATCAGAAACTATCAAACATTATGGCGGAAAGGCGATGGAGGGACCATTATATTTAATATCCACTGTATAGTTGGTTGTGATCAATTCAAGTCTTTGTCTCTCCAATCCTTCACATAAATGTCCGCAAAGAATGCCGAGGGCTACGCATTGGCCGAGTGATACAGTACCTGTCAATTTTCCTTCTTCTTTAACTAGCTAGGACTAAGTATCCTCTCATTGTCGAGGGGCGGGCCTTAGCTTTTCCATCAGAGATGGCCTTGGATTTCTTCATCTAAGGCTGGCTTGATGATGACCATCGATAAACACGGAAATGCTGTGGCTATTAACAAACTTGGATATAAAAACAAACGTTATCGAAATCATTACATTTGCTTTAGGCATCAATCCAACTTGATAATGAATGTCGGAGGCAAATCGCTACCGTGGATATAATCATATAAATGTGACACTAGACAACATATGATCGGGATCGTGCTTCATCGATGCCTATCAAATGATTCCAACAATTAGCCTATTGTCTATTGTAATCTCTACTACTGTTGGATTGTATCTCGTTTTCGGATGAGCGCTCAAAGAGGGTGACAATGTAGTTGGTAAGTTAGTCCCCACATCGAATAGAAGGTGTAATCATGAGGTGTTGATAATTGGAATTTGTTCAGGCCTTACATGAAAATTCTCTTTTAAGATATATGGGTCCAGTCTAATATCACACCTCATGGGCCAACTCTAGTTCGGGTCATACCGCTATCCCAACAAGTGGTATTTGAGCCCATGGTTACAAGGCTGGTTTGGGCGGCTCTAATTGGTTCGAGGCCAATGTGCTGAACGTTAATGCGTATAATCGGATCTATTATATTGGATCTCTTCTCAATGTAGAGTTAGGAGCATTATCTATAAGGTGGTTTGATGGTCGAATGGATCGAGATGACAATATGTTGAATCTCCTAGGTGTTACGTCCCAATCGTCCCTGCTGGGCGTGAGATCACCACGCTAGTGCTAACGCAGGACGATCATTTTCTTTGGGACGTGATGCCGTGCGAGCCTAGAGTTGCGCTCACACAAGGCAGCGGCTTGAGCAATAACAAAATAAGCTATTCAGAGTTAGAAACAACGGCACAATATTGCAGAAATTGAATGAACACAATGGTATAAGGAAATAATTTCTTTATTAATATCTTTGAAATGATTAGAAGGCTGTCATTATATTGCCAAATGGATTATATCTCTTGAGCTATACAGAATACACTAACATTGTTCCATAAATTACATCCCTTTATACCGAAAATATCTCAAAGCTTCTCAATGCATCTCATGGCATCTCCTGATTTTCGGCTTCTGAGGATGAGGATCTGCCATCGCTTCCTCGAATAATCCAGAACCTGCAGACAGAACTGGTAGGGGATCAGCACTTTGGGAAAAGCACTGGTGAGTATAAAAGCAACGAACAGAAGCAACTCCCTCTGAAACCAACACTAAGTAATCATGTTATAAAATATTGCATTATTAGTGATTTTGCTACTTTTACCTATGTTCGTTTCATGCTGTACAGGATCAGAGTCAGTTTGCACTTCTTTGAAAACATCTTTGAAACAGCTTCATATACATTTCATTCAAGCATACCAAAAGGACAGTTCATGCACGATATTTATTACATTTCTATACTGATGTGCGCAGCGTATTTGTGAGCCGTATTCTTTATCTTAAGGACAAGCAACAACATTCATTTATTTAGTTCTTTTATATGAGTGTGATACTATCATTTCTTATGAGGCAACTTCTTTCTACACTAGTACGCATGAATATTATGAGCTGTAACTCAGCTTCAACTCTACCCTAATATACATGCATACTAGTGACAACTCATGTGAACATGAAGGCAACATTTTTTATAACAAGGACTGTTCTTAGGAGCAACATGTAATAGGAAACATAATAATATGATCATCACTTATTCAATAATTTTTACCCTTCGTCGGACGGTTATCCCTGCAATAGACATACAAGTTAGCCATAATTTTTGCATATATCAATGATCTTAAGGGACTTGGCATCTAGATCTCAAGGGACTTGACATCTAGATCTTAAGGGACTTGGCATCTATCGGTTAGGCTTGCAAGAAGGTTGCACCTAGCATGCTACCTAACTACATGATGGCCCATGAGAGTTCTTCCTCATGAATTAGCAGCGGTGACTCAAGGTTCAGCTCTGCACTAGTAAACATGAACGCCCTGTGACTCATCCGCAGCACCTCACCCCAACGTAACATGAACACTTGCAGCTGTGACATCATGGTTCCACTCTACACTAATGGACACAACACCCCACTACATCTCAAGGACCGTACCTCAGGGTGCTATCACAATCTCTTCCGGACCGACCGATTCCAAGTTCCCATGGAACCGTTCGAGAGATTATTACCTTGTGCACAAGTTGTCCAAGGCCGATGCAAGACATGAACTTCTATAAGATAAAATATATCACAAGCACAGTTCTGAACACAAGCACAGATTTCCATCTTCTTTTGTCTTATCTAATAGCTGCACTCCACTAGATCTCAAGGATCGTACCTCAAGGTGTAGTATTAGTGCCTTCTCTTATCAATAGCACACCCCACTAGATCACAAGGACCGTACCTCAGGGTGCGCTATTAGTGTCTTATCATTTTTTTACAATACAAGCATTTTCATATAAATCCATCTTTGTAGCAACGATATTGAGAACATGTAAACAATCTCTAGTTGAATAAGCATGACAACAGTTCTGCTATCTCTTGTGACTAAGCATGCATTTTTATTCTTGTTTAGCATACGACAAGGGACATGTTCAAGCATACTTTTACTCTATTTATTAGCAACACGATAGGGATATGCAGACATTCTTTTACTCTTGTTCATTAGCATAGCAATGGTTCGTTCAATATAAGTGACATTGTACTTAGCATGCAATATTTTTTCTTGAATTAGCATGGCATGGTTCTTTCATTGACAAGCATACAAGTTCTCTTATTAAGCATACAGGGTCAAGTGGTAGTATTCTTCTTATGAACATTAATCTTCTTAGCAACAAGCAAATTACAAAACTAGATTCTTTATTAGGCGTGAAAGAATCAGAGAATGTAGTTTTGTCAACTCACCAAGATCAATCGTATTCTGTTTCAACAAGGAGCTCTTCGTGAAGGCTACTTCTTGAGCCAGCAAACCGATATCTCTTGTTACATAGTGCCAATGTGGAGCGGGGCACTATACTAGGTGCTCTGCTGGTGGTAACAATGATCTCATAGGTGCTCGGCTGGTGGTAACGAGCAAGTGTGCTCAGCTAATAAGAACGACCAAAGATAGCTGGGGTGTACTAACGTTGTTCGGCTAGCAAAAACGAGCTAAGATGGAAATTAATGGATTGTATCTCATTTTCAAATGATTTCTCAAAGAGGGTGACAATGTAGTTGGTAGTTTAGTCCTACATCGGGTAGAATGTGGGATCATAAGGTGTAGATAATTGAAATTGGTTCAGGCCTTATATGAGAATTCTCTTTTAAGGTATGTGGGTCCAGTCCAATATCACATCTCATAGGCCAACTCTGATTCAGATCACACCGCGATTCTAATAAGACTATAGTAAAGTAAGAAGTAAAATTTTGATCCATTAATGCCATATATCTTAAGTCTTGTTTATCAAAGCAAATAGGTAGAGTGCAAGAGATACTGATTATCTGTAGGAGAGTAAAATTTTGGCAATATCTCATGTATTTCATCCTATTTGTATTGGCATTATTGCAGGGCCGGTCCTGGAGGGAAACAGGTTATGGCCCCTGTCACGACCCGATTCCGTAGAATCGTTGGGGCGTCCCACGAATTGTGACCGCCGTGCGGGCCTGGGGTTGCGCCCGCACAAGGCTTTAATATTTTGCATAACGAGCACATATTCAGAGTACGCAGATAAATTGAAACACAGATTTGAAACATGGAAAAGTTCTCTTTATTGATAATGAACATCTATTACAAACTCTTGAACGAGTCAGCTAATTTGCCGCATGGGCTTACAAAAGTGTTGACTCAAAATGAGATAGCAGTCCTGTACATTACATCTCTTTACTAAACTTTAAAATAATATAGACCTCCAGGCTGAAGAACGGCTTTTCCAAGAAGCTGCATTATGCTTCGGTTGCAAGCTTCTTTCTTCAAGTACTTCAAAATGCGGCACGATCAGAGGATGCGCCTATAGCTGGACTGGATCGGGAAGACAACTTCGGCTCCTCGTTCGGTTCGCCTTGGTGCGGAGAACCTGTTTCAACGAGGGTCAGTATGTCGAAACATACCGGTGAAGGCGAGCTAACCCAACTATACCAATCAACACGTTATTTTAATGAAGCATGCATATTATTGTGGGTTTCTATCTTGTCTTAGTTCATTTACAAGTAAGCAGCATATAAAAATTTACTGAAATAAACTTGCCACCGTTCGGTAGATTTTACCTGTCCGTCTGAATCACCTGCATAATACTTACCATGCCTTCCCTGCCACAAAGACACAAGTTAGTTTACAACAGGTTTAAATATACACGTTACGATCACTGACAAGGATGCCATAATGGACGAGTTATAGTCGTTGAACGACGATGGTGTGCAACGAAGCACGTGAGGCGCTACATGCCATCCCGTTCGTACGTGAGACTATCGTAAAGTTTTGCCCGGACCGGATCGGTGCCAGTGCCCCAGCAACCGCCAGCAACCGTCCGTAGGAACCCGTTGACCTTGTGCACAAGTTGTCTGTGATCAATTGTTTATGATACGTTAACGTTGATGCAGTTGAGGCAATATGAACATGAGACAAGCAACATTGCATGATCCATTTTGCATAGTCTTCCTGACAGTTTAATTCATAACAAGTGTATTCCATACTTAGCACAATTTATGGAAGAAGATGCATTCTATCTAAACTTGAAACATGTGTAGAATATTCCAAACGAACAAGCATGCAAATGAGTAACCGTTCCCAAGTTGAATGACAAGCATAATAATCCAAGTCTATTTTATTTTATCTTAGCATCTTTTAGTTATTATTTGGTATCGCTTGATCGGGACAACAAGAATGCAAGATTTAGATGTGAAGACTTGGAAGCAGGGCTAGCTAATCGGGATAGTAGCCACTCACTTATATGGTTGGAAGGGAGAAGGAAAGGGGCGCTTCACGACTCCGCTCGTAAGCCGTCTACTGCTCATTCACCTGCATCACGAACAGCTCGATCAATACCTCTTCCACTCTTTCCAATCTCGGAATTGAAGTGCAGTTCAATGAACGAAAATAATAAAATCCATCGAAACCGTTCAAGAAAAACAAGCAAATCCCAAAACTAACTCAAAGCACGAAAGCAACAAGCGATATGGAAATCTGAGACAATAAAAGATAACAGCGGAGAGGTCCCTCCTGACTCTGCCGCTAAGTCGATCCCGGAGGCACGGTGCACTGAATATGTGAATCGGTTCCGAAGAAACAAATCCATAATGAGGACGAGTTCTTGTTTTAATCTATCTCGATCGAACGATACCATCTTGTGTTTCTTAGCCGCGCTCCCCGAATAGGAGGAACGGGGCATTACATCCTACCCAACTAATTGGAAGTTTCATCCCGAAACTTAGGAATAGTACTTACCGTTAGGGAACGTAATGTTGAGCAGAATATTTTGGACAGTCTCGAATTCTATGGTTTGAATCGCCACAAATGAGATATTGCCCGAGTTTCTTGCGACACTTATCGACCGTGTGCCCTGGTTTCTTACAGAAATTGCACGAAGGCCCTGGGTTTCCTCTTTGGGGACCGCCATGGTTAGGACGCTTTGTTGCATTGTTACCTCTCTCGTTGCCTTGGCGTTTATGACTGTAGGTATGCACAGCGCCGGTAGAAACGTGAGGATACTGCGGTTCAAGAGATAGAGCGTGATTCATGACTTCCTGCATTGTCCCGTACTGATGAACGACCACGTGCACATGGATGGCAGGACGCAAACCGCCTTCAAACCTTCTGGCTCTACTCGCTGCATCAGGTAAATAGGCCCTAGCAAATTTGGAGAGTCGGTTGAATTCGACGGAGTATTGCTTAACTGTCATGCTGCCCTGCCGCAGCTGCACGAACTCGTTCTCCATCTGACATTGTACTGGAGGGGGTATAAACTCCTCTTCAAACACGGCACAAAAAGTCGTCCACGAGATCGCCTCCTCTCCATGGTCAAATTGGAGAGATCGTCGATGCACGTCCCACCAATCGTGCACGTTGAGGCGGAGCTATAGTTGCGCGCAGGCGACGCACTTTTCTTCGGGGACCACTAGCCGAGCGAAGTGGTCTTCAAGTTCGGCCAACCAATCTAGAGCCACAATTGGTTCCTCAGTTCCGTTGAATGGGGTATTGCAGACTTTTTTGAAGTGGCCAAAGTTGAAGGCAGTCACTTCCCTCGGCCTTGGGATTTGCGTCGTCTCAACTTCAAGCACGGGCTGTTCCACCGGAGTCGCTGCTGTTGCCACGGAATGGTTGGAAGCCAAAGTCTGCACGATCTGTTACAGGGCATCTACCTGCTTCTGTTGGACTGAGAATCGGGTCTCTAGATTACTTTCGAACTTGGCTTGGCGAGCATCATCTCTTTGTCGTTGTGCTTCTAACATTTGCATCATCTGCTCAAGCGGGTTGACTTGAGACATGCCTCGTTAGCTCCGAGAGCTTCCCGAAGTGCCTGAACTACTTTCTTGGCCTTGCGTTTCGTCTGGTACTAGCGCTGCAGATTTCTCTAGTGCCATTCCTTCAAAAGAAGGTAAATTACATTAGGATCATAATGTATTATGGACTCATTGCATGAACGTATCTCAATTTGGCCTAGCGAGTTCAAGAGTTCGTACAGGAATTTGATCGTTAAAGGAACTTTTTCAGTATGAGAGTCTAAGGAACTTGAATCTGTGCTCTGATACCATTATCTCACGACCCGATTCTGTAGAATCGTTGGGGCGTCGCCCGAATCGTGACCGCCGTGCGGGCCTGGGGTTGCGCCCGCACAAGGCTTTAATATTTTGCATAACGAGCACATATTCAGAGTACGCAGATAAATTGAAACACAGATTTGAAATATAAAAAAGTTCTCTTTATTGATAATGAACATCTATTACAAACTCTTGAACGAGTCAGCTAATTTGCCACACGGGCTAATAAAAGTATTGACTCAAAATGAGATAGCAGTCCTGTACATTACATCCCTTTACTAAACTTTAAAATGATATAGACCTCCGGGCTGGAGGACGACTTTGCCACGAAGCTGCATTATGCTTGGGTTGCAAGCTTCTTTCTTCAAGTACTTCAAAATACGGCGCGATCAGAGGATGCGCCTACAGCTGGACTGGATCGGGAAGACGACTTTGGCTCCTCGCTCGGTTCGCCTTGGTGCGAAGAACCTGTTTTAACGAGGGTCAGTATGTCTAAACATACTGGTGAAGGTGAGCTAACCCAACTATACCAATCAACACGTTATTTTAATGAAGCATGCATATTATTGTGGGTTTCTATCTTGCCTTAGTTCATTTACAAGTAAGCAGCATATATAAATTTACTGGAATGAACTTGCCACCGCTCGGTGGATTTTACCTGCCCGTCTGAATCACCTGCACAATACTTACCATTCCTTTCCTGCCACGAAGACACAAGTTAGTTTGCAATAGGTTTAAATATACACGTTACGATCACTGGCAAGGATGCCATAATGGACGAGTTATAGTCGTTGAATGAGGATGGTGTGCAACGAAGCACGTGAGGCGCTACACGCCATCCCGTTCGCACGCGAGACTATCGTGAAGTTCTGCCCGGACCGGATCGGTGCCAGTGCCCCAGCAAACGCCAGTAACCGTCCGCAGGAACCCGTTGACCTTGTGCACAAGTTGTCCGTGATCAATTGTTCATGATACGTTAACGTTGATGCAGTTGAGGCAATATGAACATGAGACAAGCAACATTGCATGATCTGTTTTGCATAGTCTTCCTGACAGTTTAATTCATAACAAGTGTATTCCATACTTAGCACAATTTATGAAAGAAGATACATTCTATCTAAACTTGAAACATGTATAGAATATTCCAAACGAACAAGCATGCAAATGAGTAACCGTTCGTAAGTTGAATGACAAGCATAATAATCCAAGTCTATTTCATTTCATCTTAGCATCTTTTAGTTATTATTTGGTATCGCTTGATCGAGACAGCAAGAATGAAAGATTTAGATATGAAGACTTGGAAGCAGGGCTAGCTAATCGGGATGGTAGCCACTCACTTAGATGGTTGGAAGGGAGAAGGAAAGAGGTGCTTCACGACTCCGCTTGTAAACCGTCTACTGCTTGTTCACCTGTATCACGAACAGCTCGATCAATACCTCTTCCACTCTTTCCAATCTCGGAATTGAAGTGCAGTTCAATAAACAAAAACAATGAAATCCATCAAAATCGTTCAAGGAAAACAAGCAAATCCCAAAACCAACTCAAAGCACGAAAGCAATAAGCGACATAGAAATCCGAGGTAATAAAAGATAACAGCGGAGAGGTCCCTCCTGACTCTGCCGCTAAGTCGATCCCGGGGTCACGGTCTACTGAATATGGAAATCGATTCCGAAGAAACAAATCCATAACGAGGACGAGTTCTTGTTTCAATCTATCCCGATCGAACGATACCATCTTGTATTTCTTAGCCGCGCTCCCCGAATAGGAGGAACGGGGCGTTACACCAAGGAGACCAATATAGAGAACTATTTTTATTTTTGTGTTGTTCATTAAGTTTAAGTAAACTTACAAATAAGAAATAATTGTATTATGATAATTGGTAATAACTCTCCTGATGGTTAATTGTAGTATAGTATTTGGCCATGACCTATGTTCGCCCACAGTCCACTTGTAATTTGTCTATCAGTTCATCATCTATGTTTTCCAGTCCACGCGCAAGTGAGTATTAACATTAATTAGCAACCAATACTACTATAATAAGTCAAATTAGCGACGTCAAAAAATGTTGCTAAATGACATAAAAAATGTCTCTAAAAAGTTTTAGCGACGTAATTAGCGATATTTCAGTGAAGTCGCATTTTAGCTAGTCGCTGACAAGGAAAATATCATAAAACGTTGCTATAGCGACGTTTACTAGTGACGTTTAGGTGTCGTTAAATTTTCTCATATTAGCGACGTTCCATCGCTAAATCAGCAACGTGTCATTTATCGCTAAACGTCGCTAATTTTTTCTATTTAGCGCATTTTATAACACATCTAGCAACATTTTGCTAACCTGGTAAATACTGCCATGTCATCCATTTAACGACATTTAGTGACATATTTGGCAACATATTTAGCGATGTCGCTAAATATTGCTAAACATAGTTAAATTACAATTTTTTAAAAAAAATTTGGAAATAAATGTATGCTTGCTGTTTGTCATATAATTTATCATATATCCTTGCAATATCACAGTTCATAAAAATAGACAGACCCGAAGCAACCCTCCGTTGAATTCCATGGGTTCGCCGATCCCTTCGATGGAACACTCAATACTGGTAAATTCACATACATTTAATATGAATAATAAAATAAAATTTGAAGAAAATGACACATTGGAATTACATACCGAGTCTCAAGAAAATCCCGTCGTAAAGAATACAATAAATATTCACACAACTCAGTGCAAGAAATAAAGTCTGAAAGTCTCAATAAATGTATAATATTCATCAATGTCACGACCAGCACCCAGTTTGAGGGCACGAGTACGTGGTTACGTCCAGCCTACACCGCAGCATCGGCGGTCACGATCCACACCCGATGTGAGGGTACGAGTACGTGGGTACGTCCAGCCTATGGCTCAGCATCGGCAGTATAACATTGTCTAGGTTATCACTAACTAACTAGCATCTTACACAATATATAATCTGTCATTGATATCTCAACTCTAGGAAGGAGGACAATATGATAATAATGGCAATGATAAATACTCAATCACAAACAAAAATACGATAAGATATCAAAGAAGTCTAACATAACTATAAAATCTAAACATCAACAATAACCAAATACAACAACAATAATAGATATAAATAATATCCAAATCTCAAATATAAGCTAAAAATAAATTCGGTTCCAATATGCTAATAAAACTAACTAGGCTAACTAAGGATTTCGGCTAGACCTCCCGATAATCACTCCTGAGCTACGGGATCCATAGTTGTACCATCAATATCTTGAGTTCCGTAATAGGTCAGACACCAATCCTCCGAGTCCTCTGAAAAATATTATCCAGTCATGATTTGAGCGAATTACAACCCAATAGCAGTTCCAATTAATTGATAAAGACTATAAAACAGTTATAGAAAGTAATACATGATGATCAAGGAAAGTAAATAAATCAAGAAGTAAATAAAGTCACAGTTAATTTAAGAAGCTTGAAAAGACATGCATGGTAAATAAAAAAAATACAGTAAATAAAGACTATAAATAAATAAGAACTGAACTAGATAGATAAGAAGTGTGTCCAGCAAGTATCATGTGAAGCCAGTAAGAATATACTAAACTAGTATGTTTTGAAATACCACTTTCGACATATAAGCGGCTAGGGGTAATATGGCTCATCGCACGTGAGGTGTGCGACTGCTATCTTTCCATATTAGATCAGTAGGGGTGATTCAAGATTTTGGAAATATTTACATGTCTACAAAGATATTTTCCCGTCCGACTAGCATAAATGAATCCAAGTCCCGACATGCAAATCAACTACGAGGCCAGCCAGTTAAAGTAAGTGATGCCAGTAAGTGAGTTCTGATGTAATGCCAGTAAAGAGTCCTAAAGTAGAGGCCAGACAAGTATGATGCATGTTTCGCAAGAGAGTGAATCCAGATAATACTAATGCGTATATCCATAGTGTCGAGTAATCAAGTAGAACAATTCTATAAACTAGAATCATAGTAGATATCAAATAATGGAAATTATCAGAGAATATATTCGCCTGTGGTCCTAAGCAATGATGAAAACTGATATCTGAACTGGTATCACATTGATCTATATATGAAGTTTCATGTTATTTGGTGTAATAAAATAATAATATGCTAAAAAAAGGCTAATCATAGCTTTCTAGGTCAAGACTAGGTCATATTGGTCAAACTAGGCCAATATCTTAATTTTTGTTGCAAACTAGCTTCTAATTGGATTAACAAGGCTAAATTAGCTAATATTAGGTGATACTAGACTATGGCTAGATTTCTAGGTCCATACCTTAAATATTAGCTATATTATATACTAAGTATCATATATATAAACTATAGACTCTAAGGTTTCAATATGTATACAGTAACTTAGTCTAATACTTGATACCTAGCTCTTTCCTTATCATCATAACACTAGTACCTAGGTTTACCATATTACTATGTACTCTAGTTTCTAGACTAATACCTTGATACTTAATATATACCCAATACCTTCTGGCACCTGGTATCAAAATGATATCAATACCCCTCTAACCACTGATACACACCAACACTTCATGTGATGCCTGTCACCTATCACTAATACAACACTCTAGCTATCCTTGTTTATATATATATATATATATATATATATATATATATATATATATATATATATATATATATATATATATATATATATATAACTTAGATATATTCCTAAATAACTAGGACACTCGACACTTATCTATACACACACACACTCATATACCCAAGTATCTTATGATACTAACCAACCCCAATCACATACCTTATGTCCTAATCAATATCTAGTATCTTAGCAATATGAACCAACCTACCTATTAATGATACTCTATTGGTATCTTGACACCCCTATCCAAAGCCCTTTTTTCCCTGATACAGTCACATGAAGACACACCATACAATGGTTCCGTCACTACCCACATAGCAATAATTTTCCTAAAATGTGTACTTAAGTGTGTTCGCCATTAAATAAGTTTTTAGTAAACTTCGTATTTAAAGAATGAACATAGTACAAAGAATCCTAAAAAAAATTATCTAAGTACAATATTTTTTATCTGGGGTGTGATGATGGACAAAGAGCGCTATGGCGGCACCTTTACTCCGTTGACGATCCGACGCAGGATGAACAAGCTTATGTTCTCTCTTTAATCGTCTCGTTGTGCTCTCTCTATGTTGGAAGACCCATGTGTCTCTCTTCTCTCTCTGTCCGTCTCTATTTTTCTTTTTCTTTTTGTTCCTCCTGTGTGTGTGTTCGAGCATGCCACAAGGGTATATATATAGTCGTCCAGTCTTGTGAGTTAGAGCTTGTCTCTGCTGAGTAGCTCAGGTACTGATAGAGATTATTCTTCGGTCAGACCAGCTCTCGACCAATAACGGTGATCCATCCATGAGTATTGATCGGAACAGCTAGAGAGACTGCGAGTTCGGCTAGGATGTTCGCCTCGATGTTTCGTAGTCGAAGGACGTGCTCTATGAAGAACCCCTCGAAGGTGGTGACTAATCCAAGTGCATCTTGGTGGTAGGGAATAAAGTCCTCGTTTCGGACTTCGTACTCGCCTCGGACTTGGTTGATTATCAGTTTGAAATTGTTATAGGCTTTCAGGTAGTTGGCTCCTACTTGTTTGGCGAGTTGGAGTCCAATGATGAGAGGGTTGTACTCTGCCACATTGTTGGAGCATGGTTCAATGACTGAGTAGGTACGGTTGATAACCAGATCATATGGAGAGATCAACACTATCCCGACTCTAATGACGATTCCTTCTTTGGGCCATATTCTCGAAGTACCGTCGAAGAACTTTCGCCAAACGACTTCTGCGTTTGCCATGGTGTTTGAGTCAGTGACTTCGTCAGGGATCTCTATATAGAGTTTTAAAGTTTCTGGCATCGGGTGGGTGTAAGAAAATCTGCCAATGCCTGACCTTTGACCGCCTTTTGTGGGACGAATACCATGTTATAAGGTGACAGCAGTATTGTCTATGTTGCTAGGCGAGAGTTGAGCACTCCAGGTTTCATCATGAAGACCCTAAGGGGATTAAGTTGTGAGATAACGTGGATGGTTTATCCTGCCATGTAATGCCGAGTTTTCTGGATGGCGAAGACTAGAGCAAAATACTCCTTCTCGATGGGGTTGTACCTATGCTCTATTCCAGACAATATCCTACTGAGATAGTAGATGGCCTGCTCATGACCCACGTCACTTTATTTGGGCTTGTAGAGCGCCGAGGGAGTGATCCATTGCTCGCACATATAGCAGGAATGGTCTTTCTACCACGGGGGCCATCAATACTGGGGGATTCATGAGGTACTCCTTGATGTCGTCGAAAGTGCGCTTGCATTCTTCGTTCCAGTTAAAGGAGACACCTTTCTTCATGAGCTAGGTGAACGACCGACAATGCCCAAAGTGGTTTAATATGAACCTCCTGATATATGAAAGTCTTTCTTGAAGGCTGCGGAGTTCCCGGAGGTTCTTTGGCTGGTTCATCTCAAGGATTGCTTTAGTTTTATCGGGGTCTATGTGAATACCCCGAAAAGTGATAATAAAGCCCAGGAATTTATCGCTGGAGATCCCTAGAAAGAATTTGGTAGAATTTATCTTGAGCTGGTGCGTACGTATGAGGTTGAACACGGTCTTTAAGTCCCTGAGGTGATCATCTTTGGAGCGGCTCTTGACGGCGATCTCATCGACGTAACATTCGACCGTCTTACGTAGATGCTTACGGAAGATGGTGTTCATAGCTCGCTGGTATGTAGCACCTGTATTTTTCAGGCTGAAGGGCATGATTGTGAAGCAGTGTACTCCTACCGACGTTCGGAATGACGTATGCTTCTGATCGTCAGTAGACATCTTTATCTGATTATATCTTGAGAATCCACCCATGAAGGACATGCGCTTGAAGTCACAGGTATTGTCGATCATTATATCTGTGATCAGAAGGGGGGAATTCATCTTTAGGACAGGCCGTATTTAGATTACGGAAGTCAATGCAGATCCAGATCTTTCCGTTCTGTTTGATGACGGGCACGATATTGGCTACCCAATCTGGATGTTTTTCTTCGCGGACGAAGCCACTAACTATCAATTTGTTGACTTCATCTTTGATGTCGTTCATAATATTTGATAGAAACCATCGTTGCTGCTGCTTGACAGGTTTAGCTTTCGACAAGATACTTAGTTTGTGGATCAAGATTTGGGGGTCCAGCCCTGGCATATCTTCGTAATTCCAAGCAAAGACATCAATGTATTCACTGACGAGCTGTAGCAGGAATTCTCATTCCTTATCAGTCATACCCTGGCTGATGAAGATAGGTTTAGGGGCAGATTCATCGCCCAGATTGACCTGTATGACTTCGTTCTAGGTAGAAGGTTCTCGTTGTTATAACCATATCTTCCATTTGCGTCTAAGCATTGGGCCCACGGTTCTACTTCAAAGAGTTCCGAAGGATCTTCGTCGTCTTCCTCAGGGTCAGCCGACACCATGTTGGCAGACAACGTTTGCTTGATCATCTCCCCGATATTGACATCGGAGTCCCAAGAGAAAGACTCTGAAGAGTGAGAGTGTAACTCATCTTCTTTATCTGAGCCATTGAGGGTAATAGGAGGCATAACATACCCTAAGCCATGCTTTATCTTCTGGTAGTAATCCTTGAATTTGCCTGCCGAAGCTGTAAGGCACAAAGGAAGTCCCCGAACTTTGTCGTAATTCAGACCTCGGTTGATTTTAAGATCATATACCATCTTCTGTATGAGGTGTTTGGCTTGACCACTGACCCGGTAGAGTTGTATTTTGTCGGTATCGGGTTCTGACCCTTGTTCCTACGGGATAAAGGAGCGGGGGCATTCAACCATGCCAAAGATGATAGGTTTGTCTCCCCTCCTTCTCACTGGAACCGTGAAGTCAAAACTTTGGCTAGGAAGGATCTGGTTTACTGCACAGGTAGTAGTCACTTGTGTTTGTAGGTAGAGGCCTAGATCGTGCTCCATGGAATACAGTGTGGTTATATGTGCAACTTTGAAGTAGTTCAAAGATAGCCCTTTATTCACAAAATAAGGTACTTTTTCTTCAAAAATTACATCGTTAAGAGAAAGGACGTTTACGTCAGCAACTACGTACTCCTCCAGATCATCTATCCCGAGATCTACCCCCAGTGCGACGACGACTTTGGAGTTTTCATGTGCAGCTTTACTACCAGAGGTTCGGATATGGTAGGAGGCAGTGGAGCATCCTTCGGAGGCTGACTCAGCCTACGAAGGCGAACGACCAAAGGTTCAGACGTGGTAGATGGTGTCGGATCTCCCTTCGGTGATTGATCCGTCCTATGAAGGCAGACGATTGATCCGTCCTATAAAGGCAGACGACCAGAGCTTCGGGTGCCTTTCTGCATAGTTTTACGATGAAAGGAAAGGTTGTGTCGGGAGCACATACCTTTAGATGGACTCTTAAGGGCTCTTCTGGTGTTGTCCCAGTCTCTAACTCATCATCAGCGTAATTTCTACCTTCATCTTGGTAGACCTGTTTGTATAGGATCGAGTTGGAGTAATAGTCTTTGATCCCTTTGAACGGATCGACATCAGTAAACTCTATTTTGACCGTGTCGTATTCGTCGATGTATTTCAGGCACAGGTGTAGGGTCGACGGCACGATCATATATTCATGTATCCATGGACGTCTGAGAAAGACATTGTCGGATACATCTACGTCAATAACGTAGTAAGTGACCTTTGTTTTTAATTCGTCGATCTGGCATTTTAGGTAAATCTTGTCCAGAGGGTAGCTCATGCCCGCGTTGAAGCCAGTAATAGTAGTATTGGTGGGTGCCAGACGATGCATCAAAATGCCCAAGGTTTGAAGCAGACTCCGTGGGATAATGCTGATTGACGAACCAGAATCTATGTACATCCAGTCCACCTTGATGGCATCGATGTACCCTATGTAATACAGGGGATGATCATGCGGTTATTCTTCAAAAAAATCTTCTATTATACTAATGTGATATTGGGTATCACCTCCATGATATTATTGCAGTGGGGGCAAGTAGCAAGATCTTCAGTTGGCAGCTTAACCTGCGCTAGGTAAGTGTCGATATTTTGTAATACCTCACTAAGAGCGATCCGAGTATCTTTGGAGAGTTGGAAAATCTCGAATAGAGACAACTTTGCTGGAGTGTTGGCGAGCTAGTCCAAGATGTCAAAGTTGTAGGCCTTTTGGGTCCCTGAGCTGAATCTTTGTGCAGCGGCTTGTCAAAGCGAGTGTCTTTTCGCTTAGACTTGTTCACTGCGGGAGGCTGGGATAGACCCGGATCTGATATTACGGGTGCAACTGTTGTAAGTGCACCATCGTCAGGGATGTCATAATCTCGTGGTTACTCTAGGCCTGACCTTGTTGTTCCTGCTATAGCTTTCTCAGATGTAAGGGAAACTGTGTAGCAGGATTTAGATTTCTTGTCCTTAGTCTTGGTGGTAGACGATGTTGTCTACTGCATCAAGATCGGGTTGAACCCACATGACCTCCCTACGTGGCGTGGGGCGAGGTATCAGCCCGGCCTTTTGGTCATGTGCCGTGGAAGGTTGACGACTTCCATCGTTGTCCGGGGAATTGAGATTACCCCGTTATGGGCTTCTATAACCAGAAAGTTGTCGAACTGGAGCGATACCATGTTAGTGGCAACCGCCTTGTCATCAATATCCAAGGTGAGGGCCTGGGTGTCGAGCAGACGCTGGATGTACCACTTCATCTGTAGCAGTCCTGCGTCACATGATGGACGTAACGATGGTAATGGCAGTACTTAAGATTATTCTCCTCTGCTACCTCAATAGGGCATTTGATGTCGGGGAGCTGAAGCTTACCATCCTTCATCAATACGTCAAAGATGGGCATGATATCATCATCTTCGAAGGAGTAGGTCTCCTTGGGCTTTGGAACCTCAGTCGGCTTTTGCTCTGGCTTCTTAGTTAAGTTAGCCACCAGGGCCTGCTTTTCTTTTTCCTCGCGGTCGATGTTGCCGCTGTTGTTGTTGGGACGCTTTCCCCTAGTGTCAGCAATGGGGATCTGTATTCCCAAGATCCGGACATCTTTGACTTTTTTCTCAACGCTAACAACGCTTATGATGAACGTCGTCTAGTCTTTAAACTGACCGTCGCCCATCCAGAGGCTGACTGCTGAAAGTAAGTTTCGGTGACACATGTTCATCAGTGTCGACTCAGGATTGCCTGGAGGCAACCTTGGTGCTGTTTTTCAAAAATGCTCGATATAATTTTCGGCGAGTTTCCTTTCCCATTGTCTAACATCCATCAGGGAGGACATCGTCATGTCGCTTCCACCGTCATAAAATCTTTTGAGAAAAAGACTCTTAAAGTTGTCAAACGACGAGATACAGTTATCTTGTAGGCTGCAAAACCAGTCGAATGCTACCCTAGAAAATGCCCCCATAAAGAGATTGGTGAGGAGTGCGTTACTGCGAGGTAGGTACCCTATTACAGTCTCAAATAGCTCATATTTTGACAGGGGGAAGTCTTCCACTCGTGGGGGTATGGTTGTCGTATCCCGAGCTCGCACTATGAGTCCTGGCTAACCATGGAATCTAGGCGAGCCCAGAGTTCTCAAACTTCTCGCATTGCTTCTCTGGCTTCGTTTTCTGCAGAAGGAGCAGATTGGCCGAGCAAAGGGTAATTTTTGCCAATGGGTGGAACGATTGCATCCGAATCCGCGTTGATCCCATGGTCCAAGTTTGATTGTCCAGAAGCCCTTGCTGGTTTTGAAGCCATATTTGCTTTAATTTCTAATATTGCCTGAGTCAGAGCTTATATTGATGAACTCGCCATTTGTCACGCCCCAGTCCCAAAAATACGTAGGACTAGGACACGTAAGCATGCCAGCCGCATGGATATGGCAACTCCAATATATGAAAACCAAATTCACACGTACGCTGTAATATGAATATCAAGTCCACAAGTGGTATAAAATGTATCACAAGTCACAGGGTATAATCTAAATCTCATCCGCGAAAATCAGATATAAATAATAACCAGCATCTATATAACTAGATCTCAACATAAATATCTAAGGATGATAGTTGGATGGAAACAAATCCACTACCAACTCGAATGGAAAAGTACAACACAACAAATACAATATAGGAATACCAGCTAACGACCATGGGCTCGAAGAGAAGACATCCTCGCAACACAAGTAATCATCCAAATCTGTGCTCCTGCAATTACTCAAGAACAGATACACCTGGCAGAGGACCAGGTCCTCAGAGGGACGTAACAAGATACAGAAAATACGAGCCAATTTGAATACAGTAAACATGCATCATATTTGAAAATATATAAGTACGCTGTACAGGACAATCTATATGAATGCAAATGAGGACAACTTTTTGACGTATGGGCAAGGGTAGGCTACTCGATCTAATCCTCACAACCTCACGCTCGTCAGTGGACATCATCAGCCGACATACCGCGGGGGTAGCGACCCTCGGACTCCATCAATCGACATACCGCGGGGGTAGCGACCATCGGACACGACCCACCATAGTGCGTGCTAGTGACTACGGTGTTACCAGAGTGGTTAAAAGCCCATACGCCTAATGATTGTCCTCTATGATACTAAGTGCCACGTGTGTGTCAACATATCTAATACATAATAATGACTGAAAGAAAACTACACATGCAAGAATAAACAGAAATACAATAAATATACAGAAATATACAAAGCATGCAAAATACTGTAAGCAATTTGGCAAGGTATCTTGCCTGGGGTCCTGCTGCTGGTATGAATCAGAGTCCAAGTCACAGTCCAAATAGCCTATGTATTACAAATTTATCACGTCAAAAGATAATTTATTTTAATTTATTTAATTCTAGAAAAATTACTCTAAAATCCTATTTTAATCTTATTATTCTGATTTTTATGTTAATTCCTAAATTTTGTCCAAAAAAACTAAAAATTTTCAACTCGAGACTCATGGCACGCAAATCGAGGCAATCTGTTGACCAAAAAGTCAACCGACACAAACTCAACTTTTATGCATGATTTCCTGTAGATTTCAGCGTCAAAAATATGCTGGAATTTACGGCTCATCCGAATTCAAATTCGTTTGGGAATTATGGCACATACAAATTTTATATTGTGCACCGATGGTTAAATTCTAACCTAAAAGTTCTACAGAATTAACAGTATATAAATACTTCGAATTAAATTCTGGAAAAAACATATGTCAATGATCTCGACATTAGCTTTCTAAAACTTTAAACGGTTCATGATTCAAATTTCTGGTTCTCCCGGAATCGCAAAAATATTGAAACACATCTATTTTCGGACATACTATGCTCTACGAATTTTCCAGAATTTAATACTCATAATTTCGTAAAATAAATTATATAATCAGAAAACTAACCTCAATATCTTTCTAACACAAGAAACTAGGCCTCGTTTGGAGTCCGAAGCTATGCACAATGGCTTGTGGAAGATGAAGGAACCCTAGATGGCAATTCTCCAAAATCTCTCTCTCTAAGATAATGGGATAATTAGGGTTATAATAATATATATATATATAGGGATGTACCTGCGGATGAATGGATATTTATAGGCTGACACGTGTCAGAATATGATTGGATGGTTTTTGTTATATTATTTATTTTTGATTTGCCTTTATCAAAACATTATTTAAGTCATTTTAAATCTAAATAACTCCAAATAAATATTAAAAATAATCATAAAAATCTGGAAAAATTACATAAAATATATTTTGAACCTATAAACCCTAGAAAAATATTTGGGACAATTTTATATTCATAAGTTTACTACTATAATTAGGAGAAGCTCTAAACATTAGTTTTATCCATTTAACTAAAAATAAATACTAACATTATTTCAAAAATTCTGAAATAATTCCAGAAAATATATAATAATATTATAAACCCTAGAAAATAACATGGGTCCATTCTATATTCTTGTGCTTTCATAATAAATTCTACAAGTCCTAAAAATTAGTTATTAGTCTAAATAACTCCCAATAAATACTAAAAGTATTCAGAAATTCCCAGAAAATTTTAGAAAATATATTTGACTATTTAGAACCTAAAATAAAATTTTGGAATATTTTTAATTAAGTTTGAACATAAAATAAATTCTTCAAAGTCCTAGAAAATTAGTGTTACTAGTTTTTAATTACTAAAAATTATGGAAAAATCTCAATAATCTAAAATAGCCTAAAAATAATTCTAAATAAATATTTATATAAGTAAATATACTAAAAAAAATTTATTTTCTAATTAACTAAGAGAATACTCTAAATAAATTCAACATCTATAATAAATATAATAATATAAAATATACACAAAATACCTATTTTGGGTGAGCGAGTTTACAATCTACCCAACATAAAACAATTTTATCCTCGAAATTAAAATAAGGCATAATTTGTTAAATCCTTCACATTCGTACATAAGGTACGTCAATTGCAATCTCTTCCAAAAATTTAAAAAACAAAATCTATTCAAATCTATCGCGATCACTTCAAAATTAAGATAACCACTGTTTAAATCAAAATTCAACCTGTCGTAATCTCTTCTCGATTTTTTTTAAATAATCAACATTCAAATCTAACTCAAGTCTATATGACATCCCACATCAAAATTTATATCACCATTTCCAACTATCATAATCTCCTCTAGACTTTGAACAATAAACAATTCTAATCAAATCTTATTCCTATTCTCAAATTAAGAATTTTGTACTCTTCAAATATTTAAACTCAATTTACATCCTCAATATTTCAAATAGGTGACCCAACAATCAAAATTGAACTTTTAATTCAAATCATCAAATTATAAAATTTAAATCTAATTCACCAATTGTTCAAGTCTAAAATTCTATATTTATCCTCAAAATTTAAATCGATGATTCATCCTTCAATATTCAAAATTTAAATCATGTGCTCAAAGTATAAATATTTGGTCCGCAATATCAAGATTTTAAAATTCGTTAAATCCTCATTATCTTAATCCTTCTTTTAAAATTTCTCAAAATTAAAATGACTTGAATCTCCCAATCTAATCTTACTTGATCACAATCTAAAAGAAATTTCTCTCAAGTTGGCAATGCACTGCTACCCAACTTAGAATTTACCCATCTATTACAGAAGGCTATATACTTTAAGAAAAATATTCTTTAATTTATTTACTCATGTTATTCAATCCTCAAAACTTCAACGCCGATTATATCATATATGATATGTCCTTAATTACAAAAGAATAATCCTCAAGTATGTGATCGGCCTACGGGGTATATCTAGTACTCTCTGTGTATTAAACTTATACCAAGCACGAGGTTTCGTCTTTCCGAAATAAGGGAAGACGGAGACCAATAATAAAGAGTTCAAGGGTAAGGTAATAGAATAGAAGTATTGGGATCAAGGAGTTTAAGGAATTCAAATGGGAATTGTCAAAGCAGTTGTGAATTGAAATCATATTTTGATAATTCTTTGTTTGCATACTCGTATTAGTACAGTTATGTAACCGATACGATCCGCTCAGACATATCTAGGGGCAAGTATATTCGTCTACCAATCACTACATATCTCAATCCACGTAAAGTAGTATTATGAAGGGCGAATCAAGCGCACTAAGGTTAGCTAGACCTTAATACACTGATTCTGAAATATATTAGTAGGCGTCCCCAATAATACATATCTCATGATCAAGCTCGATAAAAGAGTAAGCTTGCAAAACTAGGCTATAATAGTAGCATAAGTCAAGGTAGTGCAGCAAATATAAGTACGCTAGATGATGATGAAAGGAGGTACAAATTAATTCAAGTTCACAAAACAAAACAACTAAGCAACAATAATAAAAGACTCTACAATTCCTACAGTTATCATACAACCTCCTTGTCTATGTCGCTAGTCGACCAAATGTGGGCAAGGACCTCTAACTTCTATTGTCTGAATAACCACTGTCGTCTTATGCTAGTATATAATTAATGTTGTTCAATCATACTTCAATAATAGGTCAAAAGACTATGTGATACTAGGTTGTGAGGTATACTACCCAACTTAAAACAATAAACTAATACTGTGACAGTCTTAAGGGTACCGTAGAAGCTCCTGTTAAGGTCTTCGAGAAGGGGTCTTGGTACTTGTTAGGGTATCCTCTTATATTACATAGGTCATGGTCGTCCTAACTCTTAGTTATAGTACAAGTGTCAATAGTAAGAATGGGACAGTTACTGGCCTCAAGGGAAAGGGAATATAACTCGTATTGAGGTGTGGTACAAGTTACGCGATTTAAAACTAAGGGATGAGCACCAGGTCTCAATCTACAAGAATAACTTAATTATCAAGTTCTAACTACTAAGTACACAATTTCAAAATTCAAGATTACAACTATAATCCTAGCAAACTATGTGTCCTTAACAAAGAAATAAATTACTTGGCCTACTATCAGAAGTGTCAGGTGGCACGAGTTAAAAGATAAAGAAAAGAAGAATATAATTTTGGTCGTCGCACAATTAGCGAACGCTATGGTCACAGGGGAACAATATATGAAAATAGAGGGGCTCTAGATAGTATCATGGTTTTTCAAGGGAAAGGGGTATGTTAGTCTCTGTGTTTGAGGTATGATTAGGAAAATATTCTATGCATTGCTCTTGGCTTTCTAAGGTACTGTCTGCTTATCTCAAGATAATAATCTAAATTTATAGTTCTCCAATACTCATCTAACGGCGTGGGTTAGGTTCAGTCCTAATATTCACTTTGGTTTTCTATTGGTTTTCCAATGCTAGGGGCAACCATAATGGTAAACTTCTAACTAACTCTAGTAGTGACTATACTACTCTCAAGTTCTCATAACACATCAGGGGGTAATGGTAAACCAATTCTAGAGATAAAGAATTCTAGGGTTCACTAGACATTCTAAACTTAGTGGTGTGTCAGCACTCTAGTTGTACTATTAATAGGAAGGTTACCCTACTTATCATCTAACAACAGGAACTTCTATATTCTAGGAGAGACTATACTAAAGGAACTATTATGGGAGTACATGAATCAAGTAGGATGCAATTATTCAAATAGAATAGATTAGAAGAAAGATGAGTCATAGTCAATTGTGGATGAGATCCTATACTCTAGTCCTAGGTGCAGGCTTGTTCGGTACAGTAAAGTAACCGAGACAATATGCTCTCGACCTGCATGGGCCACCACAAAAACATGTCACGCCCCAGTCCCAAAAATACGTAGGACTAGGACACGTAAGCATGCCAGCCGCATGGATATGGCAACTCCAATATATGGAAACCAAATCCACACGTACGCTGTAATATGAATATCAAGTCCACAAGTGGTATAAAATGTATCACAAGTCACAGGGTATAATCTAAATCTCATCCGCGAAAATCATATATAAATAATAACCAGCATCTATATAACTAGATCTCAACATAAATATCTAAGGATGATAGTTGGATGGAAATAAATCCACTACCAACTCGAATGGAAAAGTACAACACAACAAATACAATATAGGAATACCAGCTAACGACCATGGGCTCGAAGAGAAGACATCCTCGCAACACAAGTAATCATCCAAATCTGCACTCCTGCAATTACTCAAGAACAGATACACCTGGCAGAGGACCAGGTCCTCAGAGGGACGTAACAAGATACAGAAAATACGAGATAATTTGAATACAGTAAACATGCATCATATTTGAAAATAGATAAGTACGCTGTACAGAATAATCTATATAAATGCAAATGAGGACAATTTTTTGATGTATGGGCAAGGGTAGGCTACTCGATCTAATCCTCACAACCTCACGCTCGTCAGTGGACATCATCAGCCGACATACCGCGGGGGTAGCGACCCTCGGACTCCATCAATCGACATACCGCGGGGGTAGCGACCATCGGACACGACCCACCATAGTGCGTGCTAGTGACTACGGTGTTACCAGAGTGGTTAAAAGCCCATACACCTAATGATTGTCCTCTATGATACTAAGTGCCATGTGTGTGTCAACATATCTAATATATAGTAATGATTGAAAGAAAACTACACATGCAAGAATAAAAAAAAATACAATAAATATACAGAAATATACTAAGCATGCAAAATACTGTAAGCAATTTGGCAAGGTATCTTACCTGGGGTCCTGCTGCTGGTATGAATCAGAGTCCAAGTCACAGTCCAAATAGCCATGTATTACAAATTTATCACGTCAAAAGATAATTTATTTTAATTTATTTAATTCTGGAATAATTACTCTAAAATCCTATTTTAATCTTATTATTCTGATTTTTATGTTAATTCCTAAATTTTGTCCAAAGAAACTGAATTTTATCAACTCGAGACTCATGGCAAGCAAATCGAAGCGATCTGTTGACCGAAAAGTCAACCGACACAAACTCAACTTTCATGCATGATTTCTTGTAGATTTCAGCGTCAAAAATATGCTGGAATTTACGGCTCGTCCGAATTCAAATTCGTTTGGAAATTATGGCACATACAAATTTTGTATTGTGCACCGATGGTTAAATTCTAACCTAGAAGTTCTATAGAATTAACAGTATATAAATACTTCGAATTAAATTCTGGGAAAAATATATGTCAATGATCTCGACATTAGATTTCCAAAAATTTAAACGGTTCATGATTCTGATTCCTGGTTCTCCCGAAATTGCAAAAATATTAAAACACGTCTATTTTCGGACATGCTATGCTCTACGAATTTTTCAGAATTTAATACTCATAATTTCTTAAAATAAATTATATAATCAGAAATTTAACCTCAATATCTTTCTAACGTAAGAAACTAAGCCGCATTTGGAGTCCAGAGCTATGCGCAATGGCATGTGGAAGATGAAGGAACCCTAGATGGCAATTCTCCAAAATATCTCTCTCTAAGATAATGGGATAATTAGGGTTATAATAATATATATATATAGGGATGTACCTGCGGCTGAATGGATATTTATAGGCTAACACGTGTCAGAATCTGATTGGATAGTTTTTGTTATATTATTTTTTTGATTTGCCTTTATCAAAACATTATTTAAGTCATTTTAAATCTAAATAACTCCAAATAAATATTAAAAATAATCATAAAAATTTAGAAAAATTACATAAAATATATTTTGAACCTATAAACCCTAGAAAAATATTTGGGACAATTTTATATTCATAAGTTTACTACTATAATTGGGAGAAGCTCTAAACATTAGTTTTATCCATTTAACTAAAAATAAATATTAATATTATTCCAAAAATTCTAAAATAATTCCAGAAAATATATAATAATATTATAAACCCTAAAAAATAACGTGGGTCCATTCTATATTCCTGGGCTTGCACAATAAATTATACAAATCCTAAAAATTAGTTATTAGTCTAAATAACTCCCAATAAATACTAAAAGTATTCAGAAAATTCTCAGAAAATTCTAGAAAATATATTTGACTCTTTAGAACTAAAATAAAATTTTGGAATATTTTTAATTAAGTTTGAACATAAAATAAATTCTTCAAAGTCCTAGAAAATTAGTGTTACTAGTTTTTAATTACTAAAAATTATGAAAAAATCTCAATAATCTAAAATAGCCTAAAAATAATTCTAAATAAATATTTATATAAGTAAATATACTAAAAAAAAAATTTATTTTCTAATTAACTAAGAGAATACTCTAAATAAATTCAACATCTATAATAAATATAATAATATAAAATATACACAAAATACCTATTTTGGGTGAGGGAGTTTACACCATCTGCATCATGGCATCAAGAGCCTTGAGACATTGTCAATTGTTGGGGCTTTTGTGATCGTCCCTTGCCATGTATACAGTTCTCACATAGGAAGAGATGGATGGGGCAGTGGATGCCACACTTTTCGTCTCAGATTCTCGTCGGGAGTATTCATCAGGTAGCGTCATCTCCTCCTTGGATTTGGAGAGAATACTACCCCCAGTGTAGGAGGCTACATCATCTTGACGATGGTGGCTACCCCCAAGGACATCGGTATCTGTTTCATGGGAATCCCCGCCTTCTCGGAACGTCGGGTTGTTGTATATGTCCGGGGGATCACTACCCCAGCTTGTGCAACCCCTAGGGGTCCTGAGGAAGAACTACCCCTAGCGGATGATAGCTTTTTCTTCAAGCGGTACCTTAGAAAATACCTTCCACAGGCCCGGCTGCTGGTCCTCCTAGTAGTCACCTTCTCGATGCGCTGGTTGAGAGTGACAGACTGGATATGCTGGGCTTCCTTCCTTGCACGGTGGAAGGGTCCTTCTGAGTAGAGTAACATAAGGCAAATGGTAGTTCCTACTCCTCTGGTGTTTGTACCTAATTTTTTGGTTGTTGCAATCTAGATGCCTTCGGATACAGTCGCTAGAATATAGATTGCCTGTTTGTTGGCACTACTGCTTTAGCACAGCAGAAGTTGATAATGATGTTGGCACAAGGGTATCCTGGAGATGACAGCTTACTTGCCGTGGTAGCTTTTCTCACTTTACGCATGTGGTTGATCACGTTGCACAAATAAAGCGATGGCTGATCTACCTTTATACCCTTATTATAAGCCCGGGTAAACCGAGCATATGGGTGTGTAGGTATTTCTTTTGCTTCTTGATCTATAATTTATACAAAAACTTTTTTCAGATCGTTAGTAGAAGACTTTTGAGATAGACCCTGCCCATTTGTCGCTGCGGGCTGGACGCATGAGCTGGTCTTGTATGACTTCCCGTCAGGGGCACGCATAGTAAGCGGCGCATGTTGACTGTCGGCCGAATGAACAATTTCTTGAGCTTGGCGAGCTCGTATTGCCCTAGACTTCTTCGTCCTAGCATGCTTCAGTGCGTAGTAGGAAGAGTCCATGTTCATATCTTTTCTTTTTTTAGCAAAGCGCATGGAGTCAGCGCTGCAAAAAGTTCGATCAAAGACGAAATTTCTTTGTTTGTCCTGGTCGCATGTGGATATTTGTCTGCGACCAACGATCGGTGTCGCAAGTAGACTTTTGCCTGCGGCTGCCGACTTATACGGTTTCTGCTGTGGCTGCATGGAACATGAATCAACATTCAAGTTTCTGGCATTGGAGTATTTTTCTTTGCCCGAATTTGGGCATTAAGCACATTCCTTGTCCGAGGAGGCTGCCGCATAAGAGGTAGACGCATGATGTTTGATCCCTGTGGCCGAGAGAGAGATGGAGCGAGCATGCTCCGCAGTTGAGTGAGGTACAACGGCCTTTGCAACCCATGTCCTGCGGGTCTTTAACTGTTGAGCACCCTTCTTGTTGGAAGGGGCTGTCGCATAAGCAGTGGACACATGATGTGTGGTCCCTGCGGAAGAGAAAGAATTGGGGAGTGTATGCTCCTTAGTTGGGTGAGGCACAACGGTCTTTGTAACCCACGTCCTGCTGGTCTTCTTAGGCTTTGCTATATTGGAGAAGGACCATCGCTTTCCTCCGAGCGCATCTCCTCGAAAGCCTGCTGGTCAAAGCGGACCACCAAAATTCTTTGAGTTGATCCGAGCTTGGTTGTGTCGGATTGAGTCACAACTTTCTCATCAAAGGAGAAAGATGTCCCCAGCAGAATCGCTACCTTGTTCACCATTAAATGAGTTTTTGGTAAACTTCGTATTTAAAGAATGAAACATAGTACAAATAATCCTAAACAGAATTATCTAAGTATAATATTTTTGATCTAGGATGTGACGATGGACAAAGAGCGCTATGGAAGCTCCTTTACTCCTTCGACGATCCGACACAGGATGAAAAAGCTTATGTTCTCTCTTTGCTCGTCTTAGTGTGCTCTACTCTCTCTATGTATTGGGCGACCCCTGTGTCTCTCTTCTCTCTCTGTCCGTCTCTATTTTATTTTTTGTTCCTCCTCTGTGTGTGTTCGAGCATGCCACCCGGGTGTATATAGTCATCCTTTGGCGCGCATATGTTGGGCTGTATGGATGCTAGAGGGTACCATGTGTGCCTCCTTAATAGGCTGAAGTTGTAACCGTGAGTTGGCCAGGATGTCACGTGGGTGCTTGCTGGGATCTTTTGTTGCTGAATATCTAGGTGGTTCTCGTCCTTTGTGGGCGTGACTGGGTTAGCTTGAAATATAGTCCGCACTTGGTTGGAGATAATCACTCTTGTCGTAACAGCAAGATTTGCTCTTCATGGAGTCTAAATCATATGTGGCCAGAGACACATGGGACGCATGGAGTCTGGTACGCCTGGGGCCAGAGATGCATGGAACTCATGGATTCTAGGATGCATGGGGCCAGAGATGCATATGATGCATAGAGTCTGGGATACATAGGGCCAGAGACGTATGGAGCCGCATGGAGTCTGGGACGCATGGGACCAGAGACGCATGGGACCGCATGGAGTCTGGAATGCATGGGGCCAGAGACGCATAAAACACATAGAACCAGGGATGCATGGGGCCAGTTATGTTGTACATATGGCGCTGCACATCCATTGAAAGTGAAATTATGTGCTAACCTATGACTTCTGTCGTTTAGTGTGTTCACGTCTTTAGAGGCATTCAAAAAATCCTTTTTTTAGGATTCTATGTCAGGGACAATCCTGTTGCTAGGATGATGTATTGGGTCCATCTGCGGCCAAAGCTGCTTCGGCTGATTGGGATGCATGGATGTCGCCTTTCTGGGCCGCAGGGTAACTCTGCGTCCTGATCTCTTTTGTGCTTTACTTTGGCGCGCATGGCTTTTGAATGCATGGATGCAAATTTTTCATGCTTCTACAAAGTGCTTCATAACATTTATTACCCAGAACCTTACCTGAACATCTCCTCCTGCAGCATGCTGCTTGCAATACTGCTGCTACCAATTGTTATGGTAGTTGATTACTACTAACTCCACTCCAGGTTTGAGCACCAATACCTAACCACAGTAATTGCTGCTACTTACCTTTGCTCACTTTGCCACCCTCGAGTGAATACCTATACACACCCATCACCAACACCAACTGCCAACAGTGCTAATCACCTTACTTACTGTAGATACTAAGGGCTCAAAATTTAGTTGGTGTAGTACCTAGCTGTTGCAGTAGGTACCACAAGCTCATGAGTAAAACTCCTTCACTTAACCAGTGTTGGTTCCCCCTCCCTTTTTACTTGTTGTTGCAGTTGCTTCCACCATTTTAGTTAGTTCAGTCTCAGACATCTCTCATAATATCTGTATTGCTTTATCTTACAGGAATACGGTGACATTGCTTCTCTATTTCCCCTCTCCCTCTATAACTCTTTTAACCACTCACCAACACAACACCACATGGAATCCATTCCTTGCTGCCTTGCACTGCTTGCATTGTTCCCACACATAGGTGCAGTACAACTTACCTCCTATTGCGATGCTAACTAAAGCCTGCAGTCCAAAAAATCCCACTGTTTATATCACCTCTACTTCACTGCATCTCCTCCCACCTAACACTCTTTCCCTAGCCACATTCTCCATCATTGACTGTACTCGGATATCCAGTCTCGACACTCCCACGTATGACAGATATTATGCCTCACTCTCACACATAAACCTAAACATCGATCCACCCTCGATACACCCTACTCATTACTTGTTGCCATAGCTCCCAGTCAACCACTTACTGCAAGCTGCTGCAGTAGCCCACATACATATCCATATTATAACTGCTACCCAGTATGTTACCCGTGGCTTGAAATCTACATGCCTTCATTCTTCTTCATCTCTAACACACACAAAGATACACTTAACTCAATTAGGTACTGAGGAACCTACGCACAGATCCTAAAATCAAGAACACCCCTCTGTGCAGGTGCACTTCCTATGCTTAAGCATTGGTTGCAGTGCACTGCAGGCCTTGCTGCCTATAGGTGCTGCACCAAACTACTCTCCATTCAAATGCACCCTTCACATTCAGTCATCCCTAACACTTAGTGTTAGACCTCAGTGCACATTATGCCTGTATGATGCACTTCCAACTCCCCTTCTTGTTTACTGTACATCACTCACCCTCCCCTCGAGCTCCTGGACACACACAAACACTTCTACACCTATAACACATACAATATTAACTTATATGTATACTAACATATATTTATATATATACAATGATGTTGAATGAACACCAAAACCCACACTATAGCCATTTTCTCAAACACCTAGAGTGTATCACTAAGATACTCATGATACACCCCCAAAATAAATCCTGGTATCACAAAGTATTATGATATGGCCTAATTGTATCCAATTATGAAAACATAGCTAGTCTCACAATACTAAAACAAATATAATTAGGTCTACCAAACCTAATGACAAATACTTGGTGCTCCAATCTCAGATTTTTTTCAAATTGGGCACCAAACTCGATGTAAAAGTCATAATATGGGTCAAATAAAGCTCAAGCTTCTCTCTATGGGTAACCCTAATGCATGGATGAATTTTAGATGCCTAATTACTATAATTAGAAGCTATTTAAAAGGTTAATCTCATAATTTACCTATTAGAAGATGGATTCCTAATGCAACTCAAGAAGGACACAATAGGACACAAGCTTCTAGCTCCAAAGTTCTTTCTCAATGTGCCCTTGCCCACCTCAAGCTCCTAGTATCCTTAGGTGGTGATGATGAGTGGATTTAAGAAAAATTTATGGTGGATTTGGTGTAGAGATGAAAATTTTGGGGAAGAACTAAATTAGGCTAATGATATGGAATGAGAGAATGGAGGAGAGAGAGTTTCCATCCACTATTAGGGCCGACCACCTCTTTTTCTCCCTCCAAGAAATATAAATGGTCCAAAATACCCTTTGGGGTTTGTCATGAAGAAAATATTAGTTAAGAAGCTTCTCTTTCTAATGAAGGTTTAGACTAATCTCTATTCTAATGAAAATGTTAACTTAAGTTGGGTCAAAAGAGGACTAGTCTAACTAATTATTTAAGTTATCATGTCAAATCGGTTAGGTCCACTAGGGTCATGTCTAATTAAATTGTCCAATCTACCAACCAATAATAATATTCCTCACCAAATATATAACATGCACAATATTAAAAATAAATTATAATCACAATATTTATAATAATACAAAATGACAAAAATATCCTTATTCTAGAAATGTGGTAGTTACAAGTCTACCCCCCTTAGAAAAATTTTGTCCTCAAAATTTAAAGATGGTCGTATCTCGTCTAGATCAAACCCCCAACCCGTCTAAAATCATACAAGCATACAATTTTAAAAAAATCACTAATTATGGTCATATACATTGTTATGGTCTATGTCCATCATGGTTGTGCAGTCTCTGTCAGGGTATTCTACTAACTATACTAACTAGATAGCACAAGGCAACTATAAGGTACTAAGGAATCAATCAAACCAATAGATGAAAAAAGAAAAGGAAGAAAAAACAGAACGGAACCGGCTAACCCGTCACCTATAGCTTCGACCTCCTCGACCATCATCATAAATTTCATGTCTCGCTGAGGTGTCTACCTCTGCTAGTGTGGGGTATGATGCTGTAACACAGGTGGCTAGCTCCATCTATCTAACCTCGTGCTCCACCAAGTGGAGGTATGGTAGATAATCTCTCATCTGGTGTGCAGCGGATCTACAAAATAAATACACCTTCAGCCTCCTCCTACAAATATCCCAAGTTTGTCCTGACTTTCTATAGTAGGCACAAGTGGGCAATGGCTGAACCTGCCTCTGAGGTTGCTGCTAAACTGGAGCACAAACCGATACCTGAACCTGCGGCTGCTGCTGGATATGGGGCTGCTTAGTTGGCCCCGTACTGCTACCAGCACTACTCGAAACATCTCTACCTCTCTTGGACTTGAGATCCAAATCATCCTCATCCCTCTGTTCATCCATCAGGATCTTCTCAAATGTAGCTGTGCGATGTCCCCTAGTGAGAGATTTAATCTTCCTGATCAAACTCTTTAAGAACTTTCTGGCCTTCCCTTAGGGATTTTGTCCCTCCCCAAACTTGCTTAATCTGCAGAACTCTGTGGCATACTCATCCATTTTCATGCTCCCCTGGACGAGCTCTTGGAAATGGCTCTCTAAGGCACTTAGAGCCACGTCCGGAAAGAACTTCTCCTTGAAAAGCTCTTTAAAAGCGTTCTAAGTCAATCATATTGTCCCGATCCTTGGGTCTATAAGAAACCATGTCAATGCTATATCAAACATCTGGCTTCCCGTTGCCTCCACTCGTAGACTCTTCAGAATCTATGCCAATCGCAGGTTCCTCTCTACGTCCTTGATCCAATCGTTGGCATATAAGATCCTTTCTGTGCCCTTGAAGTCCTTGGACCTCAACCTACATCCTCGATCTAATCTACGCCAATCGCAGGTTCCTCTCTAGCGCTAACTGATGGACGTTCTCAATTCCTTGCCTTATCACATTTGACTGACGGTGTTGAGCCTCTGCCTGGGCACTCTTATAATGCCCTATAATTGTATGGTGTATTACGCTGAGTCGGATTGAATAAGGCAATAGCTAGTTACGTTATGATTTATTGAATTTGGAAATAAGTATTAATTTGAGTTGGTTTCATGTTCATATCGCAAGTGGAGTTCAAAGAAATTAGGTGTTTGTTCAGAGCAGTAGTGGTATAGCTGGATTTAGAGAGATAATATCTTCTTTCTTAGTCTGATCGGTCGGATGATTTGGAGAGCATGACATGCTCGTACGGTCATACCAATTGAGTAGATCATGCTTTGCATCAGACCATAGGTTCAAGGGATCGGCTATATCGGCAAGGCAGAGTGCTTAACGAAATCAGACTTGTGAGTGGGCTCTAATACCAATTCATCACGTTCCGATGAGAACAATTGTCCTGTGGGAGCGCTGCAACGTGGTGATTCATATTCATCGGGGATGGTTGTAAACCCCCTCGACCAATTCAGAGCTAATTGGAATTAAATTAAGAGACTAGGATTAAATTGGATGCAATTAGATTTAATGTGCAACAATATTGTAACTTAATACACCTTACGGTTGCCTTGATGTTTGGAGCGCTATAGTAGTAGGTACCCCCAAACCAATTAAGTACTAATCTCCTAGACATGCCAGGTTACCCACCTGCATCTTGTGTAACTTTCAGATTCCCAATTTTGTACTTCAATTTAGCTGCACAACAGTCGTTGCAAACGCCTAAGTATTATTTCAATAAAATAAACTTTCTCCTAATGCCTGATGCATTTGTTTGTAACCTAAATTAACTGAGGCCAAGATCACCCCAAAACAAGACATAACCAAGCCCTGTATACCTATTATATCGACCATACCCCACCCTAAGGACTCCAGACAAGCCCAAGTCCCGAGGTCAGCCCATAAATCCCCTCCTATATAAATACCCATCCTTAATACTATAGAAACCCTAGTATCATACCCCCTTCTTTTCAACCCTAGCCGAACCCTCCCCTCCCTAACCGAACATCACCTTCCTTCCCCCCCCCCCCCGACTTCCTAGTACCCCGTCGTAAGCCGCCACCATCCCCGCTTAGCCCCCACTTCACCACCACCTGCGGCCAACCACCTACACCGACCGCCTCCACCCGCACCATCCCCGTCCCCGTCCATCACAACCCCCATTGAACCAACGACCGATCTCGACTGCTCCCAACCACCGCCAGACGCCGTTAACCACCCCGAGAGGTTGACCCCGACCACCCCACGACCTGACCGTCACACCCGACGCTGTCTCAGCCCGCTACCGCCGTGACAGGCTGTTGCATCCGCGGTTGCAGCCATCGCAATTACTGTACGCTAGCAGGCCGATTTCGTTCACCCGTCGATCGGAGTTCACCCCACGCCGGAGAAGATGGTCGACCAGCAAGCGGACCCCCTCGCTCGGTCGATCAGGTACTCGTTCGCTGAACCTTTCTCCCTTGTGTCTTATCACTTCTCCTTCGTGTCGTCGTATCGCATATGAGCACATATTAATAGCATTTAACCTAGTTGGTATTGTATACATGAAAGTTGATTTAATTAGATATTAATAAATATAATTATTCTAAATTAATGACCAGTTATCAGGGACAAGTAATTCACTTAAAACACCTGGATATAAACCTAGTATGTTTGAACATGGAAAATAGAGACATGTGTCCGCACAGAACAGAAATTATGGTCAACCCGTAACTAAATAAATTATTGCCTCGAGACACATGTTAACCGAAGACAGAACACGTGTACACCCTAGCTACATGCACACGTGACGCTATATTCAAGCAACAGTGAACTCGCGACAGTATTCAAGTATAGCATCCTAGTCGTATATAGTTAATAAGTAGTGTCTGATGTCTGTATTGTTGTGTTATATTGTATGTCTAGGGTCTTTGGATCAGCCAGGAGACACTACGGGAGCAGGCTTTTGGAATTCACATCTTGAAGACTCAGGCAAGATACCTTGCCATATTTACTGTCTAATTTAAATTATGCATATGTTGTATTATATCCTTGTTTCTTTATTCTATACAGCTGTGCACGTCCGAGATTGACTCGGGTGCTGTCGACGGATACGTCGATGATTAGTATACTTGACCTAGTTCGTAGTGACTCACCCCATTGGAGGATACTCTGATATCTTCCGAGACCTGACACTTCTACACGTCGTTGTGACAATTTCATGTTGGGATATGGGTTCGCGTGCTCGACTAGCTATCGGCGCGTGTGACATGCATCACGGTTAATAAGTAATTCAGGAGTATTTTAGTGTAGAGACTTGGCATTTAGATAAGGGGGTATGCACGTCGATTATTTGACTTGTATATCTATATTGGGCGGGGTGGACGACTAGTAGGCATATGGGATACCCCATTCCTTTACACTGACACCGCACTCGACGGAGTGATACGGACGTATATATATTACTGATACCACATTCTGTAGAGTGATGGACGTTACTTGGTGATATTACAGATACCATACTCTATAGAATGTTGGACGTTACTATATTTCTGCACCCGTGTTATAGGGGGCATGTGTGGCATATACTAGCCGGTTGTCATGACCGGTGAATTACGTCAGCATATGTCTAGCCTACACCTTCCCATATACTCACAGTTATCCTCACATTGCATTCACTTAGATGGTTAGCACATCCTTTATCGTAGTTATTTTATTCAGTATTTATATATGGCATGCTTCTATGTATCTTGTTACGTCCCTTTGAGGACCTGGTACCTTTCTAGATTTTGGCGAGGCTTACTACCCCACAGTATACGGGCCAGGAAAGAAGACGAGGATCGCTACAGCTGAGGAGTTAGAGGCACAACCGTCAGAGTTTTCGTGATTACTTAGTAGGCTTTCAGCCTAGGATTGGGTGCATCATTACCTAGTCAGCCGATGCTCTAGTCACTATTTATTTTATCTATCATTTCAGTACTTTTATTCCGTCATAGTAGTGGGTTTGTTCCCACCAGACATTATTGATTGTACTATGATATCTTGAGACTAGTGTTTATCTTCTAGCAGTTTATTTAGTACTTCTTGCTGTTTATATTATGGATGAAATTAGTTTACCTGTTGTTGACTGATATTGGATATGTTAGTATTATAGGATAGCGTAGCACTCTTCATGGATCCATTAAATTAGGATATCCTCGGAGACGTGTCAGCTGGCTATTGCCACGTGGCCTGGTCCCGTATATTTTGGGACTGGAGCGTGACATAGTTTTAGTGGTGGCCCATGCAGGTCCTATATTTCGCTTGTGGTATGGTAACATGCCCAGCGAGCCTACAATAGGATAAAAATTACTAGGTCTCATCCACTTTTGATTCGTCCTTGAACTTCCTTCATACTGCTTCTAAATATCTGCATCATGTTTGTTTGTTTGTTTTCGTACTCTTTTAATGAAGTTCTATCTCTTGCAGCAAGATGAATTTGCACAGTGGACGAGGAGCACCCAGTGCCGTGGTGCCAGATAATACCACTCAAAGAGAGGAGATACCCCAAGGGCAACCCCCGCTACAGACCTCGCTGATACATTAGCACGAGACGTCGCAGGGTGATCCTACACCGCAGCCCGAGGGACAGACTTCCCAGATAATCTTCATGCAACATTGTGAGGGCCAGACTTCAGAAGCTACACCGATGCCGCAGACTGAGAGGTCGACACCTGAGGAGACGCCTACTGCACAGCCAGAGATTCCACTACCACCGCCTCCACCTTATCCACCCCAGATACCACAGTTAGATGGCCAGCCACAGATTGTAAACTCCATCGACCAGATTTCAGCATTAGATAGTGAAATTAGGATTATTTTTAACAAATTAGGATTTATTACAGTATTTTTAATTATTTATGCAATATCTTATTGATTAGTACACATGTCCATTACATCAATATTTAGAGCATTATACTGACTGTTATCCCCAAATAAAGTTCACATACCTCTCCTAGACATGCCAGTATACTATTCTGACCTTTGTGCAACCCACAAATACCCTGGCATGAGTCTCGTTTTAGTCGCACAAATATCGTTACAAACGTCCGTATTAATTTTTAATTAATTTCCAGACCTATACCCTTGTATGTTCCAATAGAAATTAGAGGCCCAACAGGAACCTATTTTGCCCAAACTAAATTACGTTATTATTCTACTTTGAGTATACTACGTCTAGTATACTTGCACTGCACAAAATTCTGGTCCTGCCAATTTTTAAATAATTAGAAAATATCATGCGCATTAATTTCTGAATTAATTAATACGGTGACCTGCATCACCCAAAACCAGGCCCAGCCCCTACCCAGACTCACCCCCACACCCTCAAGGCCCTCACTGAACACCCTCCTCATTTTTGTGTATTACATCGCCCTCAGAAATGAGGTGTTTTTCTCAAACAAATTCGTAATTGTGCAATTTCCCAATTTTATAGGGCTCTTGTGCAATTTGTGAAACTGCAGGATTTTATCTGCAAAATTGCATGTGCGAGGTGTCCACCTCCCATTGGAGGGTGATCCTACACTGTTTATTCCAAAATAGGTCCCAATTCAATGCATTTACATGCATTTATGAACCTATAAATATCTAATAAATATCTAGATATTTTAATATAGGAAATTACCTAAATACCCCCCTAACCCTAACCTTTAAAATCTATTTAAACACCCCCCTCTCAACCGAACCCTCACACTCCTCCCTCGGCCCTCCCCCACCTCCGGCCTTTACACCACTGCCTCGCCCCTTCTTCGGCTCTCCCCCGGCCACCGTGCCACTGCCCTAGCCACCGCCACCCGCCGCCGGCAGCCCCCGCAGCACCATCACCCTCATCTACACCATCACCCCCCCCCCCCCGCACACCCGAGCTCCCGTAAACCACCATCCCCACCACCACAGACCACCGCCACCGCCACCATCCCCTTCGCCGTCACCTCCTCCACCGGACCACCACCGCACCACCATCCCACGACCGCCGCAACTGCCATAACACCGCCACAGCAACCCCCCCCGACTTCCCCCGATCACAGCCAGCCCCCCCGACTCCCTTAAACCACCATCACTGCCACCAAAGACCTCCGCCACCTCCACTACCACCTTCGCCACCACCTCCTCCGCCGCCCTGCCACCCTGCACCGTCGCCTCCGCAGCCACCGCTGCAGCTGCCACAACTGCCGCTGCAACTGCTACTGCCACTGTCACTGCTACTGCTACTGCTGCTGCGGCCAGCCACCGCCGGAGCTCCGCCCCTCTTCCGGCGGCGACGACCCAGATGCGGGCCCCCCCCGACACGTCAGGTACCCCACCCCCCCTCTACGTACGTATATACGTATATATATATGTATATATATATATCTATATATATATATATATGTATATTTATATATATATTTATATATTGTATTATATATAATTATATATTATATTTATTAATATGTATATATATACAGTATATATAATATATTATTATATACTTAAATATATATATATATATATCTGTATTTTATATTTTTAATTATATTTGTATATATATATATATATATGTGTATATATATATATATTATCATTATACTATATACATATATATATATATGTTACATGTATATATATTTATATTATATAAAGTATATATAATATATATATATCATATTCTATATTGTTATATACTATTATATATATGTATATGTATATACTATTACTATTATATATGTATATGTATTATTATATATATAGTATATATATTATTATATATGTTATTTTATTTTATCATATATATATATATATATATATATATATATATATATATATATATATATATATATATAAATACTATTATATATGTATATGTATATATTATTATTATTATTATTATTATTATTATTATTATATATATATATATATATATATATATATATATATATATATATATATATATATATATATATATATATATATATATATATATATATATATATATATATATATATATATATATATATACATATATTCTTATATATTATATGTAATTTTATATATATATAAAAATATATATATGTAATTATATTATGTAATATAATTTTATATATATATATATATATGTATTTATATTATGTATATAAATACTATATTTATATGTATATATTTATATATACTTTAAATATGTATTATATATATTTTTAATTATTATTTATGTATTAATTGTATATATATATATATATATATTATATCTTTATGTATATAAATATAAGTATAAATAGATACTATACTATATAAATATGTAAAGTACGCATTTATTTAATATAAATTCACGAACTCCTGTACGTCTTGAACAGAGTGCACCCACGACGCAGTTAGTGATCCCAGGTCACAGGACCCTTCAGACACAACTGCGGGAACATGTTTTTGGCACACCCAGCTTGAGGACGTAGGCAAGTATACCTTGGCAAGTTTTACTGTTTAATTATAAAATTGTTGTATGCTATTTCTCTTGAACTTATATATAATTGTATGTGTCCGAGATTGCCTCGGGTACCGTCAACGAATACGTTGACATGTAGTGTAACTGACTTAGACTTTAGCAGACTTACCTACAGTTGCGAGGGTATTCTGATATCCTCCTAAACCCTAACACTTATACACGCAACACGATTGCAATTCATATTGGGATACGAGTTTGCGTATTCGATTAGCTACCGGTGCGTGTGACGTGCATCATGGCTTAGCACAAAATCAGGAATATTCAGGGAAGTTATGACTTGGCATTAGTTACGTGGTTTGCACGTTGTGGATTCGACTTGTATAATCGCATTGGATAGAGAAGACAAATAGTAGGCGTATGGGATACCCACCTTCTTTATTGCAGATACCGCACTCTTCTGAGTGATACGGACGTTATATACTTTGCAGATACCACATCCCTTAGAGTGTTGGACGTTATATATATACAGATACCTCATTCTTCGGAATGATGGACGTTGCAGATACCACACTCTAGAGGATGTTGGACGATATGCCTACGCCTACCCATACGTACCAAGGTTGTCTTTATATTGCATTCACTTAGATGGTTAGCTCACCCTTTACTTATTCAGTATTTATATATGGCATATTTTTATGTATCTTGTTATGTCCCACTGAGGACCTGGTTCCCTTCCAGATCTAGATGAGGCGTACTATCCCACAGTGTACGGTTCTAGACATGAAATGAGGTACGCAACTGAGGAAGAGCTAGAGGTGCTACCACCAGAGTCTGCCTGATCTTTAGTAGTAAGTGCACCTGGAGCTGGAGCCTCTTCTGCCTGATCTTTGGTAGTAAGTGCACCTGGAGCTGGAGACTCTTCTCCCTGATCTCTAGTAGTATGTTCATAACGAGCTGGAGCCTCTTACCTAGATAGACGATGCTCTAGTCTTATTGTGTTTCAGCACTTTTATCTTTATCTTTTGTAGTGGGTTTGTTCCCACCAGGCATATCTGATTTATACTTTGATATTTCAGACTTAGCACTTATATATTCCAGCACTTATTTCAGTACTCCTCAATATTTTGTGGATAAGATTAGACTTTACATGTATTAAACTTGTTAGTATTTTTAGGACAGCATAGCACGTCCCTTTGGGTCCATTAAATTGGGTAATCCCTTAGTGACATGTCAGCTGGCAAATGCCACGTGGCCTGGTTCCTTATATTTTTGGACTGGGGCATGACACAGATGCTTCAGTTCTTCCAGGCAATGATGCAAGCACAGTAGCAGCAGAAAGAGATATTGAGATAGAGTCTGATGGCAGTACTAGAGAGGATACCTGTCACAACACCAGTACCAGCACCTTCACCAGCCCAGACAGGTGGCACTGTTAGATGGTTCCGACAGATGGGACCAGATACTTTCTCAGGCAATGAGACCGCCAAGCAGATCTCTGATTGGGTCGCCAACACGGAGATGCTACTAGAGGCTTCACAACTGTACCATGACCTTTGGATGACCGCAGTGAGGGCCCAACTAAAAGGCAACGCCCATCACTGGTGGGATTCTATTGAGCACAGTGCAGGCAAGAACCAGACCTGGGAACAGTTCCTAGAATACTTTAATACGAATTATTTTCCAGCTACAGTCAAAAATGCCCTGTACTCCCAGTTCCTACATCTAGAACAGGGGAATATGACTGTTGACGCATATAACACAGAGTTCAGCGGCCTTAGCAGATTTGGTGCCGTCCTGATACCCAATGATCTCAAGAAAGCTCAGAGATTTCATCACGGCCTCAATTTTGAGCTATAGAGGTATACCACTACACAGGTGAGGATTTTTTATGAAGAGGTTCTTGCAGAGACGAGAATCCAGGAGGCCATCATCAAAGGAGCTAGACGTTCCAGCATGACTACACCAGCCAGAGACCAGCCCAGAGCAGGAGGACCGATCAGTCTTCCAGGAGCCCAGACACAACAGAGGGCAGCGCCATACCCACAGCAGGAGCTTCCGACTTGTCACCATTGTGGCAAGAAGGGACACGTCATTAAAGATTGTCGAAATAAGTTGGGATTGTGCATGATATGTGGATCAAGTCAGCACCTTGTCAGGGATTGCCCGCAGCACAGAGAGGTAGCACTACAGACAGGACAGAGGCCAGCAGCACCAATCCCGAGGATACTACCCCCACCAGGAGGCCAGCACCCACCAGCTCCCGGAGGATTTCAGAGGGGACCACCCTTGGCCCTACAAGAAGTACAGTTCAACCGGAACCGACAGCAGACAGGAGGACAGAGGCAGGGACAAGCCTTTGCATTAGCAGCTACTGAGGAGGAAACAGAAGGGAAAGCTATCACAGGTACCATCTTAGTTGCATTATTACCTGCAACTGTATTGTTTGATTCTGGAGCTACATTGCCATTTATATCTAGTAGATTTGTAGCAATGAATAGAGTAGCGACTTTTCCCTTACCTAAGAGTTGGAAGATTCTTACCGGAGGAGGTATCGTGCTGGTTACCAGCACTATCAGAACGTGCTCGGTAATTGTATGTGGTAGAGAGATGAGAGCGTGATTCTTGGTATTGCCTATGCCGTACTTTGATATTGTGTTAGGCATGGCATGGTTAAGCCAGTATAACGCCGTACTGAACTGCCGGAAGGGTAGCGTCACTTTTAGACCACCAGATCAATCGGAGTTCGAGTACATGCGAGGGACCATCGAACAAGGAGTAGGACAGATAGCGGGAACTTGCATGGCTATGGAGATTGTACCCCCGCCAATAGTTATAGAATTTGAGGATGTATTCCCTGAAGAACTGCCAGGCTTACCGCTAGATAGAGACATGGAGTTCACCATCGAGCTAGTACCCGAAGCAGCACCGGTATCTTCTAATGTATACCGATTAGCGAAAAAGGAGTTAGATGAGCTGAAGCTACAATTAGAGGAGTTGCAGAGCAAGGGATTTATCAATCCTAGTGCATCACCATGGGGAGCACCAGTATTGTTCGTACCAAGAAGGATGTAACAGTACGTATGTGCATTAATTACAGAGCCCTTAATGCTCTGACTATCAAGAACAAGTATCCCCTGCCAAGGATTGATGATTTATTCGACCAGTTAACATGAGCAGTAGTGTTCACAAAGATCGACTTGAGATCGGGTTATCATCAAGTGAAGGTACGAAGAGAGAACATTCAGAAGACAGCATTCAGGATTCGTTATGGTCACTACGAGTTCTTAGTAATACCATTTAGGCTGACGAATGCGCCAGCTGTATTTATGAACTTGATGAACAGAGTATTCTACCAATACTTAGACCAGTTCGTGGTAGTCTTCATCGACGATATTTTGGTGTATTCAAAGAGCCACGAGGAGCACGAAGGGCATCTGAGACAAGTATTAAAGATACTAAGGAGAGAGAGAGGCTTTATGCCAAGCTGAGCAAATGTGAGTTTCTTCTGGATCGTATCGCTTTTCTTGGACACGTTATCTCAGGAGAGGAAATTTCAGTGGATCCGGCAAAGATTTTATTAGTAGAGACATGGCCAACCCCTACCAATGTCTCGGAAGTAAGGAGTTTCCTAGGACTTGTCGGATATTATCGGAGGTTCGTAGAAAACTTTACGAAGATTGCAGAGTCGATGACCCGCTTGACCCATAAGGAGTAGGAGTTCACCTAGACAGAGGAGTGTCAGAAGGCATTCAACGAGCTGAAGAAGCGTTTGACTACTGCACCTATCTTGACCATACCTTCTGGACCCGGAGGATTCGTGATCTATAGCGATGCGTCCGAAAAAGGATTAGGATGTGTCCTGATGCAGCATAGAAAGGTTGTAGCCTATGCTTCTAGACAATTAAGGACCCATGAGAAGAACTACCCCACTCACAACTTGGAGCTTGCAGCAGTGATCTTTGCCTTGAAGCTTTGGAGGCACTACTTATATGGAGAGAGGGTGGAGATATTTACTGACCATAAGAGCCTGAAGTACGTCTACACCCAGAAGGACCTTAATCAGAGGCAGAGACGTTGGCTCGAGGTGATGATGGACTTCGATATTGAGCTACAGTACCACCCGGGAAAGGCCAACGTAGTAGCTGACGCGTTAAGCAGAAGACCCATAGCATTCTTCTTGACTACCCAACAACATCTATTGAGAGAGCTAGAGAAGATGGGCGTAGAGATCGTTATGCCCGGAGTAGATGGACAGTTGTCGAGTTTCCAGTTACAATCAACATTAGTGGAGATAATCAAGGCTGCTTTGCCAACAGACGCCAGATTTCAGAGGTTAGACAGAGGACAGAGGCTGGAATGCAGACAGGACTGCGTATACATGAAGATGGAACTTTGAGATACGAAGATCGTCTCTATGTTCCAAATGGAGAACTTCGTCAGGAGTTGATGACAGAGGCACACAGTTCAACCTATTCTATTTATCCAGGAGGCATGAAGATGTACAGGGACTTGAGACAGTACTACTGGTGGCACAGAATAAAGAGGAAGATAGTACGCTTTGTGGCCAAGTGCCTGGTGTATCAGTAAGTCAAGGCTGAGCATCAGAGATCTGCAGGATTGCTTCAACCGCTCCCTATACCGGAGTGGAAATGGGAGCATATCACTATGGACTTTGTTACGGGCTTTCCGAGGAGTCCTAATGGGCGCAATGCAGTATGGGTAATCATTGATAGACTCACCAAGTCCGCATACTTTTTACCCTTCAGAGTTGGGCAATCGACGGAGACCTTAGCAGAAATGTACATGAGGAAGATTGTACGCCTATATGGAGTGCCAGTTAGCATCGTGTCTGACAGGGATACGAGGTTTACGTCTTACTTTTGGCGGAGTATGCAAGAGAGCCTCGGTACACGCCTGAAGTTTAGCACAGTGTATCACCCATAAACAGATGGCCAGTCGGAGTGCACCATTCAGACGTTGGAAGACATGTTAATAGCGTGCATGCTTGACTTCGGAGGATCATGGGAGGACCATTTATATTTGGTCGAGTTTTCCTACAATAACAGCTATCAAGTGAGCATCCAGATGGCTCCTTATGAAGCTAAGGAAATACCATTCCCCAGTATGTTGGAGTGATATAGGCGAAAGACAAATCCTTGGGCCAAAATTGGTTGTTCGAACAGTGGAGAAGGTGAAGAAAATCCAAGGACACCTGCGAGCAGCACAGGACCGGCAGAAGCATTGGGCGAATGCGCATCGATGACCCTTAGAGTTTCAGGTTGGAGATCACGTATTTCTAAATATCTTGCCTACTCGAGGGACTATCATATTCGGAGGCAGAGGGAAGCTGAGTCCGAGGTACATCGGACCATTCGACGTGTTAGAACACGTCGGAGAGGTTGCTTACAGATTAGCCTTGTCGCAGACCTTGGAAGGAGTTCATGACATCTTCCATGTATCTCAGCTGAGGAGGTACATACCAGATCCGAGTTATATACTTGACCATTCAGAGATCACAGTTGGCCCGAGCTTATCATACCAAGAGGAGCCTGTTGAGATTCTGGACAGGAGAAAGAAAGTACTGCGAGGATAGACTATTCCTTTAGTTTGCATCGCGTGGAGACATCATGCACTAGGCGAGTCGACTTGGGAATGTGAGGAGGACATTATACAGTGCTATCCCCACCTCTTCGAAGGAATAGGTACGCATTAGCATTTTAATTTCAGTCAATAGTTAGTACCATGCGTATGTTTTAATTTCGAGGACGAAATTCTCTAAGGAAGGTAGGTTGTAAACTCCCTCGACCAATTCAGAGCTAATTGGAATTAAATTAAGAGACTAGGATTAAATTGGATGCAATTAGATTTAATGTGCAACAATATTGTAACTTAATACACCTTACGGTTGCCTTGATGTTTGGAGCGCTATACTAGTAGGTACTCCCAAACCAATTAAGTACTCATCTCCTAGACACGCCAGGCTACCCACCTGCATCTTGTGTAACTTTTAGATTCCTAATTTTGTACTTCAATTTAGCTGCACAACAGTCGTTGCAAACGCCTAAGTATTATTTCAATAAAACAAACTTTCTCCTAATGCCTGATGCATTTGTTTGTAACCTAAATTAACTGAGGCCAAGATCACCCCAAAACAAGACATAACCAAGCCCTGTATACCTATTATGTGGACCAGACCCCACCCCAAGGAGTCCAGACAAGCCCAAGTCCCGAGGTCAGTCCATAAACCCCCTCCTATATAATACCCATCCTTACTACTATAAAACCCCTAGTATCATCACCCCCTTCTTTTCAACCTTAACCGAACCCTTCCCTCCCTAACCGAGCATCACCTTCCTTCCCCCCCGACTTCCCAGCACCCTACCGTAAACCGCCACCATCCCCGCTCAGCCCCCACTTCACCACCACCTGCGGCCAACCACCTACACCGACCGCCTCCACTCGCACCATCACCATCCCCATCTCCATCCATCACAACCCCAATTAAACCAACGACCGATCCCGACTGCTCCCAACCACCACCAAACACCGTTAACCACCCCGAGAGGTCGACCCCGACCACCTCACGACCTGACCGTCGCACCCGATGCCGTCTCAGCCCGTTGCCGCCGTGACAGGCTGTTGCATCCGTGGCTGCAGCCATCGCAATTATTGTACGCTAGCAGGCCGATTCTGTCCACCCGTCGACCAAAGTTCACCCCACGCCGGAGAAGACGGTCGACCAGCAAGCAGACCCCCTCGCTCGGTCGATCAGGTACTCGTTCGCTGAACCTTTCTCCCTTGTGTCCTATCACTTCTCCTTCGTATCGTCGTATCACATATGAGCACATATTAATAGCATTTAACCTAGTTAGTATTGTATGTATGAAAGTTGATTTAATTAGATATTAATATATAATTAATTATTCTAAATTAATGACCAGTTATCAGGGATAAGTAATTCACTTGAAACACCTGGATATAAACCTAGTATGTTTGAACATGGAAAATAGAGACATGTGTCCGCACAGAACAGAAATTATGGTCAACCCATAACTAGATAAATTATTGCCTCGAGACACATGTTAACCGAAGATAGAACACGTGTACACCCTAGCTACGTGCACACGTGACGCTGTATTCAAGCAACAGTGAACTCGCGACAGTATTCAAGTATAGTGTCCTAGTCGTATATAGTTAATGTGTAGTGTCTGATGTCTGTATTGTTGTGTTATATTGTATGCCTAGGGTCTTTGGATCAGCCAGGAGACGCTACGGGAGCAGGCTTTTGGCATTCACATCTTGAAGACTCAAGCAAGATACCTTGCCATATTTACTGTCTAATTTAAATTATGCATATGTTGTATTATATCCTTGTTTCTTTATTCTATACAGCTGTGCGCGTCCGAGATTGACTCGGATGCTGTCGACGGATACGTCGATGATTAGTATACTTAACCTAGTTCGCAGTGACTCACCCCATTGGAGGATACTCTGATATCTTCCGAGACCTGACACTTCTACACGTCGTTGTGACAATTTTATGTTGGGATACGGGTTCGCATGCTCGACTAGCTATCGGCGCGTGTGACATGCATCACGGTTAGTAAGTAATTCAGGAGTATTTTAGTATAGAGACTTGGCATTTAGATAAGAGGGTATGTGCGTCGATTATTTGACTTGTATATCTACATTGGGCGGGGAGGACGACTAGTAGGCATAAGGGATACCCCACTCCTTTACACTGACACCGCACTCGACGGAGTGATACGGATGTATATATATATATTACTGATACCATATTCTGTAGAGTGATGGACGTTACTTGGTGATATTACAGATACCACACTCTATGGAATATTGGACGTTATTGTATTCATGCGCCCGTGTTATAGGGGGCATGTGTTGCATATACTAGCCGGTTGTCACGACTGGTGAATTACGTCAGCATATGTCTGGCCTACACCTTCCCATATACTCACAGTTATCCTCACATTGCATTCACTTAGATGGTTAGCACACCCTTTATCGTAGTTATTTTATTCAGTATTTATATATGGCATACTTCTATGTATCTTGTTACGTCCCTCTGAGGACCTGGTACCTTTCCAGATTTGGACGAGGCTTACTACCCCACAGTATACGGGCCAGGACAGGAGACGAGGTTCGCTACAGCTGAGGAGTTAGAGGTACAGCCGTTAGAGTTTCTGTGATTACTTGGTAGGCTTTCAGCCTAGGATTGGGTGCATCATTACCTAGTCAGTTGATGCCCTAGTCACTATTTATTTTATCTATCATTTCAGTACTTTTATTCCGTCATAGTAGTGGGTTTGTTCCCATCAGACATTATTGGTTGTACTATGATATCTTGAGACTGGTACTTATCTTCCAGCAGTTTATTTAGTACTTCTTGACGTTTATATTGTGGATGAGATTAGTTTACCTGTTATTGACTGATATTGGACATGTTAGTATTGTAGGACAGCGTAGCACTCTTCGTGGATCCATTAAATTGGGATATCCTCGGAGATGCGTCAGCTGGCTATTGCCATGTGGCTTGGTCCTGTATATTTTGGGACTAGGGCATGATAATGATCGAGCTTGAGGGAGATTAGGGTATGACACCTCTGGGCCTCCATCATCTCTCTAAAGAGTGTGAACATCTGCACAGGATCGACTGGTGGTGGGGTTGGTGGAAGCTTCCCTGAAACTACTGGCACTATCCTCGGAACTGGAGGTAGAGTACCCCCGGAAGCTGTTGCTGAAATCCCCACCTGGACTGGTGAGGCAACCCTTTGAGTTGGACATGGTGGAGCGATAGCTGCTGTCGTTGTTGTTCATCTCGAAGGTGATGAAGTAACCGACCTCGCTGAGACTGCTCCAACGCACTATGATCGAGTCTTCGGCGGCATCCTAAAGACAGATCAAAATAAAGGAATCAATATTGCATAACATACGATATTATCGAAGGATAATATATTTTAAAAGAAATAGTATTCAAAATAAATAAGGATAGCAAAATTAATATATTGAAAGTTTTTCTAGTTGTGATTGAGTATTCTCTCTCTATCCTAAATCCGATATCATATATTCTATCGCAGGCTCGCAGTAATACAACTAAGATATTGCACTAACACATCTTCGTACTAATTACAAAGATTGACCTGCATGGGTCACCACAATAAATAACCCAATATCATGGGTTAGAACACAAATAGCAAGTAAACTGTCCTAACTAGAACTACTGCGGATCTGGAGGAGGATGAGCACCGGCGCGCATCAGGGATATGAACAACTATTATTGCTCCCTAAAATTGACACCAATGTCTATGAAGAAGGCAGTGACATCGGTGGAGTCAGTTTCTATAAAGGCGTACCAGGAGGATGTATCTACTCCAATGCTGTTAGTCGATGGTTGTATGAATCCATGGTAGATAACAGCCTCGTACTGCTAGCAACTATTGAATCATGCATCATTGTCAGCCTCTCGCCTATGGAAAGCTGTGATGCTTGTAGCTCCATCACGTTGTGCTCTATCAATGCTCTAAGATCAGTAATGCCATGCTCTATCCTCTCGGTCATATCCCTGAGCTCCATGATGCTGTGCTCGAGCGTATCAAATTGTGCGATGAGCGTTACATCGTCTGTCTATGGCTGAGACAGTGGCTGCTCCTCTATCCTCCATCCTTCGCAGAAACTCGTCACACTTGAATAACACGATCTTAGCAGGTTATGTGCCATAATTATATGTTAACTTCACAATCTCTTATAAAATGCCAAAAAATTATTGCATGGATCGACGTCTTTGTAGTTCGAAGATTTGATACACAAACAACTATTTTTTATGGAATTAAGATCCAAAAAGCTGTCTCTGATCGAAATATTTGTTGACTTGAACCTAAAACCATTTACACAGTTACTTGGCCATAATTTGATGGCAGTAATTAGTCTTTGTTTGCCATTTAAATCAAAAGGAAGAACTAAGAGTACTTGATTTGATTAACAAACTAGAGAGTACAGAGAAGAGTCATAAGAGACAATCTAAGTACAAATTTATTTTGATATGGGGGATGACGATGGAGGGTTAGGAGTGTAGCAACTCTCTTTACTCTGTGGACGATCCGAACGCAAGAGCTTCTCTCCATGGTTTTAGTATGAATCCGCATATAGCCTACACTTTGTATAGGTGTGGTACCTTGCTATTTATAGTCGCCCTATGGACGTGCTATGGGTGCCACATATGCCCGTGCTTGGTGGTCGCATGGGGCTCTTTCAGTAGAATATGGCCGTAATGGTAGCCGCATTGTGCGGGCAAGCCGCTACGTAGGTTTGGTTAGGATTTTCTGTTTGAAGGGATCTCGGGGCTGTTGTGCGCATAATTTGATCAATTGGACACTTTGTCAACACTAACTGTGTGAGAAATCGTCTTCGGTTGTAACAGAAAATCTTATGAGTCGAGAGTTGTATACTGTTATAGATGTATAGAAGCTCTCATTTTGCCTTGGTCGGAATAACCCTCTGGTCGTATATGGACGAGGCCACATGGATCTTGAAGCCGCATGCGTACTCTTTTTTGGCCTTGGTCAGGTGAACGCTCTGGACGCATGACATCGAGGTCGCATGGGTCTTGAAGCCGCATACGTAGGGCACGTAGCATGGCCCATATGTCAAGATAATTAATATACTGATGTGACTTGTTGTCTTTTCCTGAGTCATCGTCTGCACAGATTTTGAAGCATCTCAGGGTGATGAGTGAGGCGTCAGAGATTTCGATAGACATTAAAATCTGTGTCAGGAGGTTTTATGAGACCGCCCAACTCTGTGGTCATTCATGCTGCATATGGAAACTGCGTGGAGTCAAAGCCGCATGGGGCCAAAGACGCATGTGATACATAGAGTCTGGAATGCATTGGGACAGAGATGCATGGAACACATAGAGTTTAGGACACATTGGACGAGAGATGCATGGATATTTTGTCATTTTCTGTATTTGTGGCGTTTGAACAGTTGTATACTACCAAAAGTAATTATAACGAAACTGTCAATACGGATTCCAATCAGCGGTGCATGATTTGAGGTGGTCAGAATGACTGTCTGTTTTGTCATAGTCATAAATTCTCTGATATGACTTTAGGAATAATGCATCAAAGTGCAGTATTTGTCTCGGGGTGCCATTCGTCCATCATTGTTATGCGTCCACCATAGTTATGCTTACCTTACTTATTTGTTGACTGCAAACTAGAGCAAATGGAGGAATTTTTATGCTTCTACAAGACCCCTTTCAAAGTTTGCAGACTTGGCTAAGTCTGGAATACTTTGAATAAGAAGCATGAATTCAGCACGCATTCATTGTCTATTTTCATCAAGTTGATGCATGTAGTAATTTGTCGCATGGAGAGCTATGTTATGCTGTCAAATCTGTATTAAATATCAAGATTTGATTCTATCTTTGAGTCAATCTGTTGGGATCCTGAGACATCTGATAACACAGAGTCCGATGCGTCGGTTCACTTGAGGATGACGGTGGATCAAAATACTCAATCGTGTCACGCCCCAGTCCCAAAATACGTAGGACTAGGAACACGTAAGCATGCCAGCCGTATGTATATGGCAACTCTAATATATGGATACCATAATACACACATACGTTGTAATATGAATAAAACTCACATGTGGTATCTATATTATCACAAGTCACAGAAATACTAATCTCATCCACACAACAAGTCACATAAAGGAAATAACTAAACTAGAATAAAGGGTCTGAATAATCCAACAATGATAGTCGGATGGAGACAAATCCACTACCAATGACTATATCTAACTAAACTGAGAGAGAAGAGTAAAATCTTCAATATAAAATAAGGTATTAATATAAGAGTATCAGCTAAAAAATCCATCGCTAGAGATAATCAATGATGCTCAGAAGGTAAGACCTCCTCGGCAGAAGGTAATGCGTCAGGTCCTGGTCCGTACTCCTGCGGATACTACTGGTCGTCTATACCTGGCAAGGGACCAGGTCCTCAGAGGGATGTAACAAGATACATAGAAGCATGTCAATTGAATACAGTAAACATGCATAATATTTGAAAATATATAAGTACGCTGTACAAGACAATCTATATGAATACAAATGAGGACAATTTTTTGACGTATGGGCAGGGTAGGCTACTCGATCTAAATCTCATAACTCACACAAACGTCAGGGATATCAGAAATCGATATACCACGGGGGTAGCGACCAGCGAGACTCCAAAAATTGATATACCGCGGGGGTAGCGACCAGCGCGATACACTACCGTAGTGCGAGCTAGATACTACGGTTTACCAGAGTGGTTAAAGCCTATACGCCTAATGGTTGTATTCACATAGACCCTGAGAATACAAAGGCTATCCTCGATATACACCCTCTGAAGAACCTTTGAGAGCTTTGCGGTTTGCAAGAAAGATTAGCCTATATTTGACGATTCATATCCAACCTATCTAGAAGATGCCAACCCTTTACCCAGCTTATAAAGAAAAGAGTTTCCTTCATCTGGACTGAAGAGTGCCAGAGAGCATTTGACATTATCAAGGAATACCTCACCAAGCCTTCGGTATTTGTGGATCCAATCATGGGTAAACTCGTTCCGCTATATGTACGAGCAATTGATCATTCTCTCGGTGCTCTACTAGCCCAGAAGAGTGATGTGGGTCATGAGCAGGCCATCTATTACCTTAGCAGAATGATGGTCGACGCGGAGCACAGGTACAATCCTGCGGAGAAGGAGTGCCTCGCTCTTGTCTTCACTATTCAAAAAACTCATCATTATGTAACAGAAGAAACAATACATGTAGTTTCTCGAGTTAACCCCCTCAGGTTCCTCATGACTAAGCCAAGGGCACTTAAATCTCGCTGGCCATATGGGCAATATTATTGTCACTCTATGACATGGTATATGTCCCGCAGAAGTCAGTCAAGGGCCAGGAATTGGCCGATTTTCTCGTAACGCACCAGGTGCCAAAAATTTAAAAGCTATACGATGAGATTCCAGACAAAGTGTTAGGGTCTAACATGATGACAAAGGAGTTCATTTGGCCAATGTTCTTCGATGGTGCTACAAGGACAGTGCCTAAAGGCGATATTATCGCTGGAGTAGGAGTGGTGTTGATCTCTCCTGATGATCTGGTTATCTACAGCGCTTATTCACTTGTAGAACCGTGTTCCAATAATGTTACAGAATATAACATCCTTATTATTGGACTCCAGCTGGCTAAATAACTGGAGGCCGACCACCTGGAAGCCTACGACGACTCCAAGCTGATAGTCAGCCAGGTCTGAGGCGAGTACGAAGTTTGGTATAAGGATTTAATTTCTTACCATCAAGCTACACTTAGTATAATCTCCATCTTCGATGAATTATTTATAGAGCATGTACCACGATTGTAAAATATCAAAGCTAATGCCCTTGCCACTCTCGTAGCTTCCTTAGCAGTCCCGATCAAAACCCATCAATTGATCATAGTAATTAGTCAAGAATTGGTTTTCCCTAAGAACTACTTATGTCTGTGTTTGAGCCACTCCACGAAGACGAATATTGATATTAAAGACTGGAGGTACCCTTTCATAAACTATATAGTCTACGAAATCCTTCCAGACGACCTGAAGGAAATTGCTTCAGTTAGAAGATGATCCCTCTGATTCTATTACGATATGGCCACCAAGATAATGTATCGTCGTTCATATGACGGACTCCTGCTATGATTTCTATCGAATACAGAAGTGAGGGAAATACTTCATGAAACCTTTAATAATGTTTGTGGTGCACACCAACCTGGTTTAAAACTACATGATCATCTCAGTCGTATTGGTTACTATTGGCCAACCATGGTAGCATACACCGTCAACTATGCAAGAAAGTATATGATGTGTCAGATCAATGCAGACTTCATCCATCATCCTTCAGAGTTCTTACACCCAACGGTGGCATCTTGACCATTTGAAGCATGGGACATAAATATCATAGGGCCAATAGCCCACCATCATCGAAATGGCACCGGTTCATCCTCGCTATAATAGACTACTTCTCTAAATAGGCAAAAGCCATCTGGCTCGCGTAAGTGAAGATAGACAACATGATTAGTTTCATCAAATATCACGTCATTTACCGTTTCAAACTACCTCGGAGGATAATCCACGACAACGGTCCACATTTTGCAAGCCACGATTTCTTCCAGTTTACGATAAAAATAGAATTCATAATGTAGCTTCGATCGCCTATAATCCAGTAGTGAATGGATTGGCAGACGTGTTTGTCATGCCCCAGTCCCAAAAATACATAGGACTAGGATACGTAAGCATGCCAGCCGCATGTATATGGTAACTCCAATATATGGAACCCATAAAACACGTACGATGTAATATGAATAATAATTCACAAGTGGTAAACATATATATCTCAGAGCACAACTAAATCTCATCCACAAAAATCATATATAAATAAATGACTAGTATGTATGAACTAGATCTCCATATAAGGTATCTCAAGAGGACAGTCGGATGGAAACAAATCCATTACCGAACTAGAATAAAGAATAAGCAAGATAAATACAATATGAGTACAACAACTACCTAACTACTGAGACTCGAAGAGAAGACCTCCTCGGAATATAAGTAACCAGTTCGGATCTACGCTCCTGCGAATACTCATGAACATCTACACCAGTAAAGTGACCAAGTCCTCAGAGGGACATAACAAGATACATAGAAGCATGCCATAAATTAATACTGAATAAATAAAAGGGTGCGCTAACCATCTAAGTGAATGCAATATGAGGAAAACTTTGGTACGTATGGGTAGGCATAGGCATAATGTCCAACGCCCTCTAGAGTGTGGTATCTGTAACGTCCATCATTCCAAAGAATGAGGTATCTGTATATATATATAATGTCCAATACTCTAAGGGACGTGGTATCTGCAATAATATATACGTCCGTATCACTCCGAAGAGTATGGTATCTACAATAAAGGAGGTGGGTGTCCCATATGCCTACTAGTTGTCCTTCCCGCCCAATGCAAATGTACAAGTCACAAACATGACGTGGACATCTCGTACTATAATGCAAGTCTCTAAAGAATAAACAACTAAGCTAATTACCATTACACGTGTTGCTCACACCGATGGCCAGTAGAGTATGAGGCACGTGTCCCTACATGAACTCACTCTGTGACGTGTAATGATACGTGTCAAGGCCTGGGGAGTCATACCAATAACTCCACAACTTTAGGTGGGTCTACTAGACTCTAGGTCAGACACAAGTCCTAACGTCAACGCATTCGTTGACTGCACCCGAGTCTCTCTCGGACGCGCACAGTTATATAATCTAAAATAATAAACATGTAACTAAATATATAACTGAATTTAAACAGTACAATAAGGCAAGGTATACTTGCCTGGCAAGAGAGCTGCAAAATGTAACGTCCAGATGTCAAACACCAAGAGTCAGAAACTACGGTCTCAGAATGAACGTCTTCGGATGCTGAAATAAATATCACCAACGTTTTCAGAATAAGCAAAATAGCTAGAAAACACTACCCTTTCGTCCAATTTGGACACAGGGGCAATATGGTAATTTTGGGTCAAAGCGGGCTCCACATGTGGGCCACTTTACACTGAAAAGCGTGCCAAGAATAAAGGTCTCTAAATGGGACAAATTATAGGTCAAATAAACTTTAAATGTCAGTACAAACTCAACGGTGTGTCCAATTGTGGATTCCGGTGAGCCGAACACAATTTTGTCCAAAAAGTCAAACCGTGGGTCCCGCTAATAGGCGACTTGGTCAACCATCTCAGAATTGCGTAAAAATTGGGTCACAGGACCAGCGCGATACCACGAGTCCAATGGCATAAGTTTCATTATATTCTGACGAGTGTGCACTAAATGCGTAGGACTTTTGCAAAAGTTATGACACTAGAGATTTTCTGCGGATATGGGCTGATTCTGACGCGTACATGCGTCCAATTCAGTTTTTGCAAAAGCCCACACATCTGGGTATACCGCGTGCACCTTTTGGTACACTTGGTACACGATGGGATAGTCCCGTTTGGCGGGGCGCGCTCCGTATCACAAGTTTTGGAAGTTGGAAAAAAGTATATTTTCATGATTTTCTACCTGATTTAATTCTACATACAGCAACAAATAAATTATTATACTTAACAGAAAATAAACTAAGTTAGGTGGTCTTCGCATACCAAAAAGAAAAACCAAATTCGGATCTCTGTGGTGGGAGATACGAGTCCGTGAACATAGGTCATCGTAACAGAATTTTCTGAGATTAAAATGTCGCGGTTTTTTATCGACTTGGCGTCAATTTTTACCTAGGTTTGCGCGCTATTCGAGATAAACTAATATACAGTATTGGAAGGAGGATAGGTCGGGATCATACCGGCGAAGATGGGGTCCAGTTTGGTCCAGCGAGGATGTGGAAAATGGAGCATGAACACAGGTACTCTGTAGTCAAATTCTGGCGCGCGCGCGGTATCGTGGTTGTGCGATCGCGCGCCGCTCCGGCGGCTCTGGCTGGGGCGGCGGCGAACTCTGGTGGCGCGGCGGTGGCATGGCTAGGTTGAGAGGGTTGTCGAGGGGGTTGTTGAGTAGGGTTAGTGTTTGGGGAATAGAGTAGTCTTATATATATAGAGAGAGAGAGAGAGAGAAAGTGCGAGAGAGAGGGGGAAGAGGAAACGTGCAAGGGGCGATGGGTTTGTAGCTGCTGCTGTTCTCTTATGGGTACACGGTTTTGGTAAGGCTCTAAGCGGGTTATAGGGTAGGTTCAAAAGTAAACAGGTAGGGTAGAAAATGGTTTAGGGTTTGGTTCATTTATTTAATTTCTTTCATTTCTTTTATTTCTTTTCTTTCTTTCTCTTTTATTTGTTTTCTACTTTCTTTTCTATTCTATTTAATAACTCCTTGCATATATATATATATATATATATATATATATATATATATATATATATATATATATAGAAAATTCTAGAAATTTGTATTAGTGCATACAATTAATCTATCAACTGTCCAAAGGATCTTCTACATGGAATAAATTAGAAAAAAATTTATAATGGCTCCATAAACCCCCTAAATGCACAAACACCTAAAATAAAAATTAAATAAATTCTATTTCTTCTAATTAGCTAATAATTACTATAAATCAAATTAATAATTACTTAAATAATTAATATGATTTTCAGAACTTGGTATTTTATATTCTACCCAACTTATAAAAATTTTATCCTCGAAATTAAAACTAAGCCACGATAGAAAGTCAAGGATGGTATAAGATAAAGGTTTGCAGCTTATTCTGTACCTTCCTCCATCCTAACCTCTATCATTTTTCAATTATCATGGGGATGTTTGGAGGGCCATAATTTGTATTATAAAATGCAAGGCTAGGTTTAAATGAGGGTGCGATGTTGCGCGTTGCACATTCCAAAGATCATAGAAAAAATCCATATGAACGAAAAATTGGTTTCTTCATGTGTCATGTCCAATGGTGTGGACACCTCAATGCACATTTGCATAAAAGTGTCTAACAATTAGAAAATTTGCACAAAGATAGAAATTGGATTAAATTAATTAAAATTAATGCGTAAGGTGTTCTTGAATTAATTAGCAGTACATGGGGATAAGATTTGGTAGGACACAAGTGTCATGGACATAGAGGACTCAGAATAAAATATTATCATAAATTAGGTTGTGCGAAACGGGTCAAGATTGTGTCTCCAATTTTGATTGGAACGCACAATGATACAAGGTTAAAATTATTTAGGATTAAATATAAACATCCGCGATGAATATTGTGCAGCTAAAATGTAGCACAAGAGAGCATAATTATAAGTTACACAAGGTCAGAATAGTAGGCGGGCATGTCTAGGACAAGGTGGTAAAATTTGTAGGAAGACAATGGCTCGTGGGGCTCCAATTGTTGAAGCAACGGTGAGATACGCTATGTGATATAAACAATACAAAATTAAATAATTATCGTGTTCTATTTCTATTTTGATTCTAATTAGCCCTAATCTCTCTATCTAAGCCAAGTAGGCCTAATTTTGGGTGAGGAAGGATTTATAATATATCCAACTAAAATTAATTTCCTCCTCGAAATTAAAATAAGGCATAGTTTGTTAATTCCCTCACATTCGCATATAAGACAAGTCAATCGCAATATCTTCCAAAATTTAAGATTTATTCTAATCCATCGTAATCACTTTCAGAATTTAGGTAACCTTCGTTTAATCAAAATATTGTAATCTTTTCTCGATAATCACATCCAATTTTAAGCTAGATCTATACGACATCTTCAAGTTTTTAAATAGCCCACATCAATTTTTATATTACGATCTCCAACTAGCATAATCTCTTTTAAAAGAAAATAATTATAATCCAATATTATTCCTATTTTCCCTTATAAATTTTGTATCCTTCAAATTTTTAAATTCAATTCACATCCTCAATATTTCTAATAGGTAATTCAGCAATCAAAATTTAACTTTTAATTCAAATTATCAAATTATAAAATTTTATATCTACTTCACCAATTGTTCAAGCCTAGAATTCTATATTTATCCTCAAGGTTTAAATCGATGATTCAATCTTCAACATTTAAACTTTAATTCATATGCTCAAAGTATAATTATTTGGTCCTCACTATCAAGATTTCAAAATTCATTAAATCCTCATCATCTTAGTCATTCTTCTAAAAAAGTTCAAAATTAAAATGACTTGAATATTCCCATCTAATCTTGCTTGATCACAATCTAAAAGAAATTTCTTTCAAGTTGACAATGCAACTTCTACCCCACTTATAATTTATCCATCTATCATATAAGGCTATACACTTAAGAAAATATTTCCTCAACTTATTTAATCATGCTATTCGATCCTCAAAAGTTTGAACACCAATATTTTACCTATGATATGCCCTTAATTACGAAAAATTATCATCAAGTAATGCGGTTGGCCTATAAGGTATATCTAGTACTATCGGTATATCAAACTTATACCAAGCACGAGGTTTCGTCTTTCCAAAATAAGGGAAAATGGAAAACAATAATAAGGAGTTCAAGGGGAAGATAATAGAAAAGAAGTATGGAGATCAAGGCATTTAAGGAATTCAAAAGAAATTGTCAAGGCAGTTGTGGGTTGAAATCCTATTTGGTAATTTCTTATTTGCATGCTCGTATCAGTACAGTTATATAACCGATACGATACGCTCAGACATGTCTAGAGGGAAAGTACATTCGTTTACTGGTCACTATATATCTCAATCCACGTAAAGTAGTTATGTGAAGGGCGAACCAAGCGCACTAAGGTTAGCTAGACCTTAATACACTGATTCTGAAACGTATTAGTGTATGCATCTACTAATACATATGTTGTGAACAAGCTTGATAAAAGAATAAGCTTGCAAAACTAGGCTATAAAATAGCAGCATAAGTCAAGGTAGTATATGAAATATAAATGCGCTAGATCGTGATGAAAGAAGGTACATAATAATTCAAGTTCACAAAGAAGTTAAAACTCTACAGTCTCTACAGTTGTTATACTAACTCCTTGTCTAAGTCGTTAGTCGACCAAATAGGGATATGGACTCCTAAGTTCTACAGTTTAGATAAATACTATTGTCTTATGCTAGTATATAGTTAATGTCATTCAATTGTACTACATTAATGGGTCCTGAGGACTATGTGATACTATATTGTGAGGCATACTACCCAACTTAAAATAATAAACTAATATTATAACTGTCTTAAAGGAGGTTCTACAAAATACTTGGCCCTTGTAAATGAAGCAGAAACTATTGTTAGGGTATATGAGGAAAAGATCTTGGTACTGATTAGGGTATCCTATTATATTATATAGGTAATGGTCATCTTAAGCCTTAGTCATAGTGCTCATAGAATACAAGTGTCAATAGTAAGAATAGAAGAGTTACTGGCCTTCAAGGGAAAAGGAAATATAACCTATATTGAGGTGGGGTACAAGTTATGTGATTTAAACTAAGAAAAATTCAGATCACCATCTAAAGGAACAACTCAAACTATCAAGCTCTAGCTATCAAGCACCTAATTTCAAAGTTCAAGATTATAACTATAATCCTAGTAAACTATATATCCTTAACATAAGATAAAATTACTTGGCCTACAATCAGAAAGGTTAGATGGCACGAATTGAAAGATGAAGAATAGGAGAACATAATTAGTAGTCGCACAACTAGCGAGCGTTAGGGTTCTTAGGAACAAGTCATCAAACTAAATAGGAAGACTCTAGATAAGATCATGGTTTTCCTAAGGGAAGGTGGTATGCTAATATATGTGTTCGAGATATGATCAAGGGAAATGTTAGATTCATTCCTCTAGGTTTTCTTAGGTATTGTCTGCTAATACCAAGACAAGAATCTAAATTTATAGTTCTAATACTATCTTACTATGAAAGTTAGATTTAGTCCTAATGTTAAATCTTGGATTTCTATTGGTTCCTTAATGCTAGGGTAAAATAATGTGGTTAAACTTAAAACTAACCCTAGTAGTGTCTGTACTACTCTCAAGTCATTCATAATTATATCAAGGGATAATGGTAAACCAATCAATAGATGAGGGATGCTAGGGTTCACTAGATATTCTAAACTTAGTGAGGTGTCAATATTCTAGTTGTATTCTTAGTAGGTGTGTTACCCTAATTATCATTCTAACAATAAAGATTTCTATATTCTAGCAGAGGCTATACTCAAGGAACTATTAGGGAAGCACATGAATCAAGCAGGATATAATTATTTAAATAGAATAGATTTGGAAGGAAAGTGAATCATAAACAATTGTGGATGAGATCCTATACTCTAATCCTATGTACAGGCTTGCTCGGTACAGTAACATAACCGAGACAATATGCTCTTGACCTGCATAGGCCACCACTAAAAATATGTCACCCCCAGTCCCAAAAATATGTAGGACTAGGACATGTAAGCATGCCAGCCGCATGTATATGGTAACTCTAATATATGGAACCCATAAAACACGTACGTTGTAATATGAATAACAATTCACAAGTGGTAAACATATATATCTCAGAGCACAACTAAATCTCATCCACAGAAATCATATATAGATAAATGACTAGTATCTATGAACTAGATCTCCATATAAGGTATCTCAAAAGGACAGTTGGATAGAAATAAATCCACTACTGAACTAGAATAAGGAATAAGCAAGATAAATACAATATGAGTACAACAACTACCTAACTACTGAGACTCGAAGAGAAGACCTCCTCGAAATATAAGTAACCAGTCCGGATCTGTGCACCTGCAAATACTCATGAACATTTACACCTAGAAAGGGACCAGGTCCTCAGAGGGACATAACAAGATACATAGAAGCATGCCATAAAGTAAATACTGAATAAATAAAAGGGTGCGCTAACCATCTAAGTGAATGCAATGTGAGGACAACTTTGGTACGTATGGGTAGGCGTAGGCATAACGTCCAACACCCTCTCTAAAGTATGGTATCTGCAACGTCCATCATTCGAAAGAATGAGGTATCTGTATATATATAACGTCCAACACTCTAAGCGACGTGGTATCTGCAATAATATATACGTCCGCATCACTCCGAAGAGTGCGGTATCTGCAATAAAGGAGGTGGGTGTCCCATACGCCTACTAGTCGTTCTCCCCGCCCAATGTAAATGTATAAGTCATGAACACGACGTGGATATCTCGTACTATAATGCAAGTCTCTAAATAATAAACAACTAAGCTAATTATCGTTACACGTGTTGCTCACACCGATGGCCAGTCGAGTATGAGGCACGTGTCCCTACGTGAACTCACTCTGTGACATGTAATGATACATGTCAAGGCCTGGGGAGTCATACCAATAACTCCATAACTTTAGGTGGGTCTACTAGACTCTAGGTCAGACACAAGTCCTAACGTCAACGCATTCGTTGACTACACCCGAGTCTCTCTCGGACGCGCACAGTTATATAATCTAAAATAATAAATATGCAACTAAATATATAACAGAATTTAAACAGTACAACAAGGCAAGGTATAATTGCCTGGTAAGAGAGCTGCAAAATATAACGTCCAGATGTCAAACACCAAGAGTCAAAAACTACGGCCTCAGAATAAACGTCTTTGGATGCTGAAATAAACATCACCAACATTTCCAGAATAAGCAAAATAGCTAAAAAATACTACCCTTTCGTCCAATTTGGACACAGGGGCAATATAGTAATTTTGGGTCAAAGCGGACTCCACATGTGGGCCACTTTGCACCGAAAAGCGTGCCAAGGATAAAGGTCTCTAAATAGAACAAATTATAGGTCAAACAAACTCTAAATGTCAGTACAAACTCAAAATGATGTCCAATTGTGGATTCCGGTGAGCCGAATACAATTTTGCCCAAAAAGTCAACCGTGGGGCCCGCCAATAGGCGACTTGGTCAACCATCTCAGAATTGCGTGAAAATTAGGTCACAGGACCAGCGCGATACCACGAGTCCAATGGCATAAGTTTTATCGCATTCTGACGAGCGTGTACTAAATGCGCAGGGCTTTTACAAAAGTTGCGATACGGGAGATTTTTTGCGGATACAGGCTGATTCTGACGCGCACATGCGTCCAATTTAGTTTTCGCGAAAGCCCACACAACTGGGTATACCGCGTGCACCTTTTGGTACACTTGGTACACGATGGAGCGGTCCCGTTTGGCGGGGCGCGCTCCGTATCACAAGTTTTGAAAGTTGGAAAAAAGTATATTTTTATGATTTTCTACCTGATTTAATTCTACATATAGCAACAAATAAATAAATTATTGTATTTAATAGAAAATAAAGTAGGTTAGGTGGTCTTCGCATACCAAAAAGAAAAACCGAATTTGGATCTTTTTGGTTGGAGATACGAGTCCGTGAACATAGGTCATCGTAACATAATTTTCTGAGATTAAAATATCACAGTTTTTCATCGACTTGGTATCGATTTTTACCTAGGTTTGTGCGTTGTTCGAGATAAACTAATGTATAGTATTGGAAGGGGGATAGGTCGGGATCATACCGTCGAACACGGGGTCGAGTTTGGTCCAGCGAGGACGCAAAAAATGGAGCATGAACACAGGTACTCTGTAGTCAAATTCTGGCGCGCGTGTGGCATCGTGGTTGTGCGGTCGCGCGGCGCTCCGGCGGCTCTGGCTAGGGCGGCGGCAAACTCTGGTGGTGCAGCGGGGGTGCGGCTAGGTCGAGGGGGTTGTCGAGTAGGGTTAGGGTTTGGGGAATAGAGTAGTCTTATATATATATATATATATATATATATATATATAGAGAGAGAGAGAGAGAGAGAGAGGAGAGAGAGAGAGAGCACGAGAGAGAGGGGGGAGAGGAAACGCGCAAGGGGGGCAATAGGTTTGTAGCTGCTGCTGTTCTTTTATAGGTACACGGTTTTGGTAAGGCTCTAAGCGGGTTATAGGGTAGGTTCAAAAGTAAACGGATAGGGTAGAAAATGGTTTAGGGTTTGGTTCATTTATTTAATTTCTTTCATTTCTTTTATTTCTTTTTCTTTCTTTCTCTTTTATTTGTTTTCTACTTTCTTTTCTATTCTATTTAATAACTCCTTGCACATATATATATATATATATATATATATATATATATATATATATATATATATATATATATATATATATATATATATATATATGTAGAAAATTTTAGAATTTTGTATTAGTGCGTACAATTAATTTATCAACTGTCCATAGGGTCTTCTAGATGGAATAAATTAGAAAAAAAATTATAATGGCTCCATAAATCCCCTAAATGCACAAATATCTAAAATAAAAATTAAATAAATTATATTTCTTCTAGTTAGCTAATAATTACTATAAATTAAATTAATAATTACTTAAATAATTAATACGGTTTTCAGAACTTGGGATTTTACAGTGTTCAATAAGGAAATTGTCAAGATGCTTATGTTTCATCCAATAAATGCTACTGGAATGAGAGACTAGGTGAATGCCTTTGGGCCTATCGTACAACAGTTTGAACCCCAACTGGTAGTACATCATTTTCCCTAGTCTATGGGAGCAAAGAAATCCTTTCCCTTCTCTCCGGATAGCACTCACATACCAGTTAATCGTTGAAGACAACTATCGTCAGCGTTTACAAGAGTTGGAGGCTCTTGATAAAAATTATCTATTGGCTCAACAGCTCATTGAGCTATATCAAGCACGTCTTTCCAGAGTCTTCAACATAAAGGTGAAAGAGAGGACATTCTAGGTCGATGACCTCGTCCTAGCGGTGAGAAGACCCATAGTCATAACACACAGAACGGTCAAGAAATTCCAACCCAAGTGGGAAGGATAATTCATTGTGGAATCAGTATATTCCAATGGAGCATACAGGCTTACAGAGCCTAATGGAGATTTGATTATGATGTCGATCAATGACAATTTCCTCAAAAAGTAATATGTCTATGCAAGACATATAATTTCTCATCCCCTAACAAGTTAGCCTACAAATGTACAGTATTTTTATTTTATTTAGGTCTTCCCCAATAAGCGCAGACAAGCAATATAATTTATTCTTACCCTACCAAACGCAGTAAAGTTTGTAGTTCACATCCATACTACCTCTGAATTATGAACTGCTCATTCTCCCTATTAGGGTGAACATAGGAGGCAAAAAAAGATATTCGTGTCAATATCACCTTTGTCTCATTTTCTTCCTCTTACATACCGCATCCACGGCACTCTAACTTATCATCTATGCTTAGATTTATGTATATCATAGATAGTGAGTCCACAAAACCCCTTGTAGTGAAAGCGACTTTAAGATAACAACGATCTTATGCTACAGAGCAAAAAGGGGGAAGTTACAGAAAAGGACAATAAGTTTTTATTAATATTCATGGCCATGAGTACATATGATGGAAATCTATTACATTCAAGGGTTTTTATTGATGTTCAAGGTCATGAGTACATATGATGAGAAGATTCTACCATCAGAACTTTCTCCATTAGGAAACCCCTCTATCATATTTCTGGTACCAACGCAAGTGAAGCCGGCAGCTCAGTGCGTTCGGGGTCACTCCTCCAGCAAGCCCCTCAGTGCAAACCACAGTACATAAAAAAGAATATATACTTATGGATAGCAAGGGAGCTTGCAACACAAAACTGGGCCTGCATAGATGCGCACGATGTTGGCATAATTTTTATATTGAGTTTTTGAATATGGCTAATCGATTAAGTTTAGCATTATGATAATCGATCAATCACTATAGTATCTTCTACTTAAACTTAAAATTATCCGGATATGCAATATTTGCTTTTGTATATTTTTTTGTTTATCTAACATTTACTTGCAGAAAGCAGTAAGCAAGATCAGCAATGGACATATGCTATATGACGATCAGCCAAATACGACGTTATACCAGAAGATTTTGTCCAACCGCCTATGACTTATCTGAAGCCTCGTACCCGGGGAGTCGAGGGGACAACGCCTCTCGTGGGGATTCAGGGGCAAAGTCCCTGAAAGGTATTCATATTCTCAAATCTGCTTATCTTTGGACAACTATCGCCAAAGAAAAAAATTGTCTTTAAGTCAGCAGATGTTTCAGAAGTTTGGCATCATCAGAACTCTTGGTTTTCATATGTAATCTAATATTTATTTGAGTCTAGGACTTGTGTAAATTGAGTCACACTGGCATAACCCAAAGCCCACTCAAATAAACCTCAAACCCTACCACAAAATCAGTCAACATTCATTCATAAAGCCTACCATACTTAGCAACCGAAATTGGGCCAAATTTGCCCTGAATTCGTTCCGAACTCGGTTACCCTTTTGGTATAAAATCAACCAGTTTAATTAGCTCCTGATTTCTTGTCCTCCAACGTTCAAAAATTTAAATATTCACCACCAAATTCTGGCCGAACTCGGTTTGGTAATAATTAATAAATAGATTTGAATTTTTATATTCTTACTCACTCAATCATTCTTAATTTTTTTATCCTATAGTGAGTAAATCCTGAGAGCCTAAACTTTTTTATCGCCAAGATCAACTCCCAGCCTTCTAGTGCCAAGTACGACCTCGGTTAGAAGTCTGTCAAGAGTTGTAAAAGCTTGGTTTGTCAAGTTCTCTCTTCGGTGTTTGAAGTCTGCGTGCCCTTCGTATCAAACGCACGTGTGTGAAGTTGCGAGCCTTCGGATCAAAACTCGTGGATGTAAAAATGTGGCAAGCCTTCAGATCAAAGCTTGTGATTCATTATTGGTGATTATAGTAGATAAACTCTGAGGTTGAGTTCTTTGGACTGGACTAGTCCTCTCAGAGGGAAACCAGTATAGATCGCGGTGTTTGTGTTTGCTCTCTCTTACTCTTACTGCTTTACATTACTTTTTTGCATATACACTGTTAGTTGGTAGCTGACTTCACTCTGCTTAATTAATTGGGTAGATTATTTCACTGTACTCTATTTATCCTCCCCTCTAGGGTTGCCCTACGGTCCTTCACACGAGCCCACTTCTGCCATGTGGATGATCCACGGGTAGAAATCCTAGTTGGAATTTTAATCCCAACCCTGTAATTGATACGACGGCCATGTACCGAGAATAACTACAGCGAGCTAGGTAGAAAGACGACAAAAGTCTACCAGATAATGTGTTTATTCATTATGAACGACGAAGATTATATTATCATTCCATTCTCCATCAGGCCCAAATGGCCCAAGGCAATTCCTGCAAAAACAAAGTATACAAATTCAGAAAACTGGCAAGAAGGAAATAATAGAAGGCGCGCATACACAAGCACATGAGCTCTTGGTTGAAAATAAGTAATCTATGTGCAGGGACATCACGCGCATAGCACGTATGTGCATCTTGACCATGGCGCATATTCCAGGTGAGGCATCCCCAAAGAGACAGTCGATTCCATGTGGGGAGTGGTCGTTCATAGCCTTCCAGCGCATATGTAGGATAAGTGTTCTAAGAACAACAGTATCCATGCACTCAAAGGAAGATTTTGTCGTCAGCACATCTTCAGAATGTAGTCTTTTAGCCACGACTATATGCATCAAGCTTTGGGACTGTGCATATGTGTCTTTGTGTTTAGTCATGAAGGCGGAGATCATCATCTTCTTTAGCTCTTTACCTTCAATAAAATAGATGGTAGTAGAGTGGTCGACCATCAGATACAGAGGATTGATGAAGTGCTCGACAGGATTCCTTGTGTCTGACTTTTGTATGAGAGAAAATAGAGGCATCATGTGAAGAAAAGTAGCAGCCCTCTCTCCCTCAATCTTTATTTATATGCAAGGCTACCCTAGTGACGGTTGGGTTCCCGAGTAGTGGGGTACCAAAATAGCGGAATAAACCTGACACTTAATAGATGAACCCACGTCTGGGGAAAATGGAGAACAATTACGGGTCAACAAATGTAGTGCCCCGTTCCCCCTATTCGGGAAGCACGACCAAAAAATACTCGGTATCGTTCGATCGAGACAGATTGAATCAAGATTATTTCCTCTTTATGGATTGGTTTCTTCGAAATCATATCCCACATTCAACGGATCGTGCCTCATGGAAGGACTCGGCGGTAGAGTCGAGAGAGGCCTTTCCGTTGCGCTGGTTTTCTTGCCCGTTTTCGATGCCGCTTGGTTGCCTTTTTGTTGGTTTTGTGATTTACATTTTCTTGAAAAGTTTTGATGGATTTCATTATCTTTGTTCTTTGGATTTCATAATTCATATCAACCCTTGGAGATCAAAACAGGAGATATTGATCAACAGTTGGTGCGTGCAGGTGATCGTGTAGGCGACGCGCAAACAGAGTCTTGAAGATCTCCCTTTTTCTTTCCCAGTTCACCAACTTGTGAGTGGCTTTACTTCGATTAGCGCCCTTCTTCCAAGTCTTCATTCTTAATAAATTAACTCATTTGTGCATTCCGATCAAATGATATCAAAACAATAAAAATTGAGTAAGAATAAAGAAGAAGTAGACTTAAAACACTTATAATGCTTGTCACATAAAATTCTCAATGATCACATCGATGCGTACTTGTCCTCTATGCCTGTAGCTATTTTATATTCAGTTATAGCTAGAACTTATTTATCTATAACAGTTTAAGGGATAGTAAAAAATTAGAAATGTGATCATTGTGCAAGGTAGCCTAGACTATGGAAAATGCATGAAGTTCATTTACTTATATTGCTTGAAATATGCTCTAATGGATAACTTAGTTTGTAGATGAGGCATGATCTTGGACAACTTGTGCACAAGAGATGTCGTTTTACGAACAGTCGTCGGGAAACTGGGACCACTTCGACCCGGGTAGAACAATTTGCTAGTGTAGTCCTAGCATTGGATGGATCTGTGCGTCCGCCAAGGGCTAGCTACCCGAAGCGGAATGACAGCTGACCCATCTCTCGTTCGACCAAGGGATTGCTATTTATATTAAAACTGTGCAGACTAACTATGTCTTCATGGCAGGGAAGGTCATGGTAAGTTTTGTACAGGTGGTTACAAGTAACGTCACCGAGCGGTGGCATATTTTGTTATGTCATTTTATTCTATCATATATAAAGAATTGATCTAAGGCAAGATAGAAGGATCACATAATAAAAAATTTGCATGTTTATATGAATACATTATAGATTTTGGTAAGTTGGGTTAGCTCGTCCTCACCAGTACTATTCGAAGTACTGACCGTCGTTGCAGCAGGTTCCCTGAGCCGAGGTGACGCGGCAAGGAGCTAAAGCTTTCTTCAACCCTTCCCTGATCAGGCGCGTTCGTGCTGTGACTTTTGGAGCCCAAGTACACACTCAAGAAAGGAGCTCGCACTTTCCCTTTTGAAGCTTCGAGGCGATGGTGCTGACTCGCACCCAAGGTGTTTTATGCTTTTAAAATACTAGTAAAGGATGTAATATATGGATCGGCTATCTCATTTTACGTCCAAGTTGTAAGCCCGTGCGACATCCTTATTACTTTTGGGTTAGGAGTCTGTAAACAGATGTTCATTATTAATAAAGAGGACTTTTCTATATCTCAAGGTATGATATCTTATTTTCGTACTCTGTTGTATTTGTTCTAAAGTATATCATTATGCCTAGGCCTTATGCACGTGTGACTTACGTGTGCACGATATCACACCGGGGGACGATTATCGATTTAGCAAAAATTGGGGTATGACATATTGGTATCCGAGCATGGCTTCAGATCCTTTGACCTTCATGTCAGAAGAGTTTCCTTGAAATGACCATGTCCCTCATAGTTGAACCCTTGAATTCGCTTGGCCAAAATGAGATACGTTCCATACAGTGAGTCCATAATATATTTTGAGACTGATACAAGTTGCTTTTCTTTTAAGAAACGGCCTAAGAACTGGATGCACAAGCGCAGATGGTGGCGCAAGTATAAGGGAGCAGTTCTGGCACATCAGGCAGCTCAGGAAGTCCAGATGTCGTACCCTCTGTCGATCCATTCGAGCGGATGACGCGTTTGATGGAAATGCAGCAGAGATAGGCCGAATTACGTCAGAGCCAATTTGAGTCCTGGATTGAGGCTTAAGTTCTGGCGCAGTGGACTCAGGCCGAAGCATAGCAGAAACAAATGGATACCTTGCAAACGATTGTGATGACGCTCATCACCAGCAACCATTCTGCATCAGTGGCCACCGCCACAGTGCCAGTTGTAGCAAAAATTGCGATGCCTCAGGACTCTCTGGAACCTCCGCCCTCAGACGAAAAGGGTCCCATCCTACAAATATCAGAGTTAAAAAAGATGTATCATTTTACCTTTAAGGGGACTAAGGACCCCTCCGTGGCGTTGGACTGGTTGGTTAAGTTAGAGGACCACTTTGAAGTGCTTCGCATGGATGAAATAAAGAGAGATGCTTGCACTCAGCTTCAGCTCCGTTTAAATGCACATTACTGGTGGAATATGCACAAACAAGCGATGCTGAGTGAAAATGATAAGATGACTATCACTTGGTCTATGTTTCGTAAAGCCTTCGAAGAGGAGTATCTTCCACCCGTCGTCCGTCGTGAGAAGGAAGACGAATTTATACATCTACAACAAGAAAACATGACAATATGGCAGTACGCCTCAAAATTCAACAAACTTGTAAAATTTGCTAAGTCTCATCTTTGCGACGCTGAAAGTCAAGCCCGAAGGTTTAAGGTAGAACTGTGACCTTCTATTCGTGCACACGTTGTCGTCCCCCAGTACCGTACTATAAAAGAATCTATGAACCACACTCTCTCCCTAGAGCCACAGTACCCCCCAGTTCGCACCGGCGCTGTACAAAATTTCAATCACAAGCGCCCTAGCAATACATGGGGTAACAACGCATCCAAGTGCCCCAATGTAAACCCCCTGAATTTTCAAATTATTAAATCTTGGATTTTTCCCAATTTTCTGAAATTTTCTGTAAATTTTCTGTAATTAAAATCAAGGTTTTTGATTAATAAATGATTTTTAAATGGCAATAAATAATATTAAAATATCATGAAAATAATATTTTTGGGTGTAAAATAGAAAACTGGACTTAGGGCAATTTTTCTGGAATTTATCGGACCCCGGACCTATTTTTAAAAGCCTAAAAACTAATTTTCCTAATTATTAATTAATTTCTGTATTTATATTATTATTATTATTATTATTATTTATATTTTATTTATTTATTTTTATTTTAGCCTTGGGCCCGGCCCGGCCCAGTGGGCCGAGCCCGTCAGCTGCTGACCCGGCCCAGCCCTCACTTCTTAGCGGGTCGGGCGGGTCCGCTCACCCGGATCCGCGCCCGACCCGACCCGCCAGCCTTTCACCCGTCGTCCCCCCCCCACGACCCGATCAATCCGCCGCCCGCCGCGTTCTCCGGCGACGTGGCCGGAGAACCGCTCCCCACGTCGTCTTCCCCGCCGGATCCCACGGCCACGACCACCCGGCCGACCCCTATTTATATCTCCCCCTCCTCCGTCCCTTTCCCCCAACTAGCCTAAACCCTAACCCTAGCTCGACCCCCCTCCGGCGATCTCCGGCGACCCGACGACCTCCTCCCAGATCCGCCCACCGCCAACCACCTAGCTCCCCTTCCTCCTCTCTCCTCCCCGACCTCCAGACACCTCCCTCCGCCGCTCGACGACTGCTCGAGCCGCCGCCAGAGCCTCGGCGCCGCCCTAGCCGCGCGGACGACCTCGCCTGAGCCGCTAGAGCCCCGGCCCGACCTCGCCGACCGACGGCCAGCCCCCCCCGAGCACCGGACACGGCAGCAGACCCGGACACGGGGAGCCCTAGCCGCGGACACACAGTGGACACAGCACAGGACACAAATCGCGTGTCGGACTCGGTTCAGAAACCCTGATTTCTCGGTTCCCTTCAGGTATTCATAACTTGCAACCCTGATCTCCGTTTTCGATTCCGTCAATTCCTACGCGTAGCCTGTATGACCCTCTCGGTGTCCGGACAAACTGTTCGTGGCACCGCGTCCTGTGGTGATCGCACACCGCGATCCAAAAACAGGAAAAAACCAGACCCTGTTTCACCCCGGAACCGAGTACGTCCCGCCAAACGGGACGACTTGGTCGCGCACGGTCTTCACAGATACGTGCGCAGCGTCGATACAGACGTGTGAGTTTTCGCGGAGGCTGATTCGGGTGTGCGTGCACACCGGAATCAACGCGTATCCGCGGACATCGCCCCGTATCCGCAAATTCTGCATTTCACCCTAACTTCTTGTACACTCGTCAGATCGAGACGAAACTTGCGCCATCGGACTCGTAGCGATACGCTGGTCCTGTGGGTCAAGTTTGGTTCGATTCTGAGAACGTTGACGAAATCGCGTGTCGTGGGCCCCACAGGCCCCGCTCGACGGGCGATTTTGTGTTCGGCTCATCGGAATTCAAATCTGGAAGTTCCGTTGGGTTCGTATCAGCGTTCCTGACCTGTTGACACTAAGTTTGGTGAATTTGGAGACCGTTGACCTGGACACGTTTTTCGGTGCAAAGCGGGCCCAACGGCGGACCCCGTTTTGGCCCGAAACTGCCGTTTTTGCCCTTGTCTCCAAATTGGACCCAAGGACAGGCATTTCTAGCTATTTGACATCTTCTGAGCATGATGGTAATGTCTGTTTCAGCTTTTGGACTCATCTGTGGAAATTTCCCCCAAGAACCAAGTTAAACAGATCCAAACAACAGGCAAGTACCTGCACTTCAAGTTAAATCTAATTATATTGTGATAGTTAAATTCCTGCTTTTCTAGTACCCTTGATGATTACACCTAGTGTCAGAAATGCTGGATTTTCATGTCTCGGATATATTAGTCCATGTCTTGTTATCACGTCGGGTGGGAGAATACTGAAAGGCATGTAGTTTACCCTTCCCCTTGTCGTGAATAATAGCTGTTGGTACACGACTGTCCATCAGCCGGATCTCGATTATTCGTGAATAATAGCCGTTTATGACGGCCGGATTAGCCTTATAAACCCCTACATGCCAACTAAGTATTCTAAAAACAAACACAAGTTTCATACAGATAGTTTCTAGTCATGTTATGTTTCTTGCTGATTGTAGTAGCTTCATTTCCTGCTCATTTACTTCTATTTTCTCATTTTCCTGTTTATAGTGTTGACTCTGAGATATTAACTTTCCTTTATGCAATTCCCTTAACATGATATTCAATGTTTAATTGTCATAATATTTAGTTTAACATTATTGTGCACTGTGTACTTTGCTCCTTTCCTGACTGGATCTGTTGATTTAGGCGATGATGAGGATCTTGCCCCTACCTATTATGGTCCTTATGAGGGTACAGATGATACCTATGAGGAGCTAGAACCCACCCAGGAGACCCCTGCTGCTGAGTAGCTAGTTTTAGCTATCTTTTATTCTGTTTCTATCTTATTTAATCGGGTTTGTCCCCGATTTCATTTGGAATTTCTGTATTAAACATTTGAATTGCTGTCACATTTATTTCAGTTTGCAAATTTTAAGTTTCTATTCCCATTATTATCTTGCCTATGTTAATTGTGAATGAGTTAGACTAGTTAGATGGATTGACCTAGACAGCGTACTACCGCCGACTCTGCGGCGTAGGCTGGACGTACCCACGCACTCGTGCCCGAACTTCCGGGTGCGGGTCGTGACACGTTTTTATGGTGGCCCATGCAGGTCCTATCCTAAAATAGGGTAATACCCTAGGATAGGGTATGGAATAAAATTGAGGATTCTAGGAAAAGCTCATTCACAGTATAGCGTCCTTATTTCAATTCTTGATATCATTGCTGCTCAATTTTTCTATCGCCCTTGATTTCCAAGTATTCTATTCTGATCTTCCTATCCCTTAATCTTTCAGAATGGTCCAGACCAGGAACACAGTAGGAGGCACATCAGAACCAGCTGAGCCGAATGTGCCCGAGACTCTTGCACTCCCGCCGCCCCCATCTGTTCCGGCAGTTACCTTAGATGGGGCACAGCTAATAGGAGTATTCCAGGGATTAGTGGAATCCCAGAAAGAACAGACGGCACTTCTGCGGACCAGCCTCTCAGAAGCTCTTAAACCCCAGGAGTCGTCACTCAAGAGGCCAGGGAGTGCTAAAGACTTCAAGAACCTTAGGCCTCTGGAATTTTATGGAACTGAGGGCATTCTCTACGCTGATGAGTGGATAGAGAATGTCGAGAGACTCCTGAAGACGGCTCGGGTTCCCGATGATCTCAAAGTGGAATCCGCTAGCCTGCAACTGTTCGATATTGCTCGAACCTGGTTCAGAGATGAACCCCAACTATCTGCTCCCGACGTCACCTGGGAGGACTTCAAGAGGCTATTCAAGGAGAAATTTTATCCCGAAGTGGCTCGGGAAGCTCTCGAAAGCCAATTCGAGAGACTGGAACAAGGTAACATGACTGTTGATGAATATACTGCTGAATTTAGCAGGTTAAGCCACTTTGCGGAGTACATGGTTCGTACCCCGGAGGACAGAGCCCGAAGATTCAAGAAGGGGCTATCTCCGAATATCCGCCTTGCTGTCACCACCAGCCGAGCTCGCACCTATGAAGAAATCCTGAGCGTGGCACAAGGAGTCGAGAGAGACATGGGGCACAAACTGAAGCGAGAAAGAGATACCGGAAATGCGGGACCCAACAAACGCCCTTTTCAACAACAACAACAGCAGAGGGCCCCGCAGCAAAATCAGCGTCCTCCCCCTCGAGCTCCAGCACCCCAGGCTCAAGGACAGAACCAGCGAGCTCCCCCTTGCAACTATTGCCAAAAACCAGGCCACACTTGGCAAGACTGTAGAAAGAGGCTAGGTGCTTGCCTCTATTGTGGTTCCCCAGCACATCAATTGAGGGACTGTCCTGTTGCTCAAGGACGTCCAGCTGCACCAAAGGCTCCAGTCCAGGCCAGGCCCCCAGCAGCACAACAAAGGGGACCCCCGCTTCCAACACAACAACAACGCTTTGCTCAGCACCAGCAGCAACAGAGGGGTGCACCGCAGCAAGGCCGTGCTTATGCAATGACTCTGGAAGAAGCTGAGGCCACAGCGGACGTGATCACAGGTTCCGTGCTTATAAATTCAATACCAGCTATTACTTTATTTGACTCTGGAGCTTCACATTCATTCATGTCAGTAGAATTTCTTATGAAGCATAGCTTAAGCACTAAACCCCTTAGGAATTGTTATAAGATCATTACCGGTGGAGGAATCATTCCGGTTAGTGATGCTTGTAACAATTGTCCTATCACATTATGTGGAAGAGAACTGTATGCTAGACTACTTGTAATGCCAGTGCCCAGTTTTGACATTATACTGGGTATGGATTGGTTAAGTCAACATCATGCCACAATAGACTGTCACAGAGGCAGTGTAATCTTCAGACCCCCTGGCAAGCCAGAATTTGAATTTGCTAGAGGTTCTAGAGAAATGGGTAATAACATAATTTGTGGAGCCCTAGTAACAGAAGAATTGCCACCTATCATCTCTGAATACCTTGATGTCTTCCCTGAGGATCTCCCAGGATTACCCCCAGACCGAGAAGTTGAATTCTCCATTGACTTAGTGCCAGGAGCAGCACCAGTATCTCAGAACCCCTACAGAATCAACAAGAATGAGATAATAGAACTTAATGAACAAATCAAGGAGCTAGAAGACAAAGGGTTCATTAGGTCTAGTGTCTCACCCTGGGGAGCCCCAATACTTTTTGTGCCCAAGAAGGACGGAACATCCAGAATGTGTATCGACTACAGGGCCTTAAATGCCTTAACAATTAAGAATAAGTATCCCCTGCCCAGGATAGATGACTTATTTGATCAGTTGAGTGGAGCTCGAGTATTTTCAAAGATTGATTTGAGGTCTGGTTACCACCAAGTAAGGGTAAGGAAAGAAGACATCCCTAAAACTGCTTTCAATACCCGGAACGGACATTACGAATTCTTAGTGATGCCGTTCGGGTTGACGAATGCTCCAGCAGTTTTTATGAATTTAATGAACAGAGTTTTCCAGCCATACCTAGACAAATTTGTAGTGGTCTTCATTGATGATATTTTGATCTACTCCAAGACTCCCGAAGAACATGAAGAACATTTGAGGTTAGCATTGGAGACTTTGAGGAAGGAAAAACTTTATGGAAAATTATCCAAATGTGCTTTCTTCCTAGACAAAGTAGAATTCTTGGGACATGTTGTGACTGGAGATGGAATAGCAGTAGACCCTAAGAAGATAGCTGCAGTAGAATCCTGGCCCACTCCAGACTCTGTAGCTGAGATTAGAAGTTTCCTGGGACTAGCTGGCTACTATAGGAAGTTTGTAAAGGACTTTGCTAGGATTGCTGAACCCATGACAAAGTTAACAAGGAAGGATGAAGAGTTCACCTGGACTGATGAATGCCAGCATGCTTTTGAGGAATTGAAGAAAAGGCTGACTTCTGCCCCTATTCTGACCTTACCTTCTGGAACCGGAGGTTTCGCTATTTATAGTGATGCTTCTGGAAAAGGTCTAGGTTGTGTATTGGAGCAGAATAAGAAAGTAATAGCATATGCCTCTAGACAGCTTCGACCACATGAAAAGAATTATCCAACCCATGATTTAGAATTGGCAGCTGTCATTTTTGCTCTTAAACTTTGGAAGCATTACCTTTATGGAGAAAGGGTGGAAATATTTACAGACCATAAAAGTCTAAAATACATCTTCACCCAGAAAGAGCTAAACATGAGGCAAAGAAGGTGGCTGGAACTAATGAAAGATTTTGATATCAACCTTCAATATCATCCAGGAAAGGCCAATGTAGTTGCTGATGCTCTAAGCAGATACCCTATGGCGATGTACTTGACCTTGAACCGACACTTGCTCGAGGACCTGGAAAGTCTGGGTATTGAAGTAATTATCCCAGGAAAAGAGGGCCAAATAATGAACTTGCGGATTCAGTCTACTTTAATAGACAAAATCAGGGAGACTCAGTTTCAAGACGAAGGCCTGCGAAGCCTTCGAGGTCAAGTTCAAGCCGGATTAGTAGAAGAATTCAGAATTCATGAAGATGGGTCACTGAGGCATGGCGATAGATTATGTGTACCTCAAGGAGACATAAGGGAAGAAATTATGCAAGAGGCGCACAGATCGCAATACTCCATACATCCAGGAGCCAACAAGATGTACAAGGACCTGAGGACGCATGTTTGGTGGCATGGCATGAAGAGAGAAGTATCCAGGTTCGTATCCCGCTGTTTAGTGTGCCAACAGGTTAAGGCTGAGAGGCAAAGACCTGGAGGATTGCTTCAACCACTACCCATTCCGGAGTGGAAGTGGGAACATATCACAATGGATTTTGTTTCCGGCCTTCCAAGGACACCTAGTGGTAAGGATGCAATCTGGGTGATAGTGGATAGACTGACCAAGTCGGCACACTTTCTACCTTTCAAAGTGGGGCTATCTACAGAGAAGCTGGCAGATTTATATATCAGACATATTGTTAAGCTACATGGGGTTCCAGTAAGCATTGTCTCCGACAGAGATTCAAGGTTCACCTCTCACTTCTGGAAGAGCTTACAGGCCAGCTTGGGGACTCAACTCAAATTCAGCACAGCTTATCATCCCCAAACCGATGGTCAATCGGAACGTACAATCCAGACACTTGAAGATATGCTCCGTACATGTGTTCTGGATTTTGGAGGATCTTGGGAAGACTATTTACATCTGGTGGAGTTCTCTTATAATAACAGCTACCAAGCCAGTATCGAGATGACTCCATTTGAAGCCCTGTATGGCCGAAGATGTCGTACCCCGCTATCATGGGACGACGTTGGAGAAAGAGCCCTACTGGGACCAGAGATGGTGATCGATTCAGCTGAGAAGGTAAAGCAAATAAGGGACAGACTTCGAGTGGCTCAAGACAGGCAACGACATTGGGCAAATAGCCACCGAAGGCCCTTGGAATTTGAGGTAATTAAATTTATGAAATTCAAGTCAATTTAAATATTTTGCTTATGGAACTAAGACTTGATTGTGACTTTATTAAAGGTTGGAGAACTGGTATTCTTAAAGATTTCCCCGACACGTGGCACCATTAGGTTCGGAAGGAGTGGAAAACTCAGCCCAAGATTCATCGGACCTTTTGGCATACAGGAGAAAATCGGAGAAGTGGCATACCGTCTGGCATTGCCACCCTCTCTGGAAGGAGTCCATAACGTCTTCCACGTGTCGCAGCTGAGGAAGTATGTGTCAGACCCCAGCCACATTTTGGATCACTCAGAGCTCGAAGTAGGCCCAAGTTTGACTTACCAAGAGCAACCCGTGGAGATCTTGGATCGCTCGGAGAAAGTCCTACGGAATCAGGTTATCTCCCTGGTTCGCGTAGCTTGGAAGCATCATTCTCCCGGCGAATCCACCTGGGAGCGAGAAGACGAGATTAGAGAGCGATACCCCTATCTTTTTGACCCCTGAGGTATATTGTAATTTCCGGCTTTTTCTTTTCGTCCCATGTTATTCTTAAATTTCGAGGACGAAATTTTTGTAAGTTGGGTAGGTTGTAAACCCCCTGAATTTTCAAATTATTAAATCTTGGATTTTTCCCAATTTTCTGGAATTTTCTGTGAATTTTCTGTAATTAAAATCAAGGTTTTTGATTAATAAATGATTTTTAAATGGCAATAAATAATATTAAAATATCATGAAAATAATATTTTTGGGTGTAAAATAGAAAACTGGACTTAGGGCAATTTTTCTGGAATTTATCGGACCCCGGACCTATTTTTAAAAGCCTAAAAACTAATTTTCCTAATTATTAATTAATTTCTGTATTTATATTATTATTATTATTATTATTATTTATATTTTATTTATTTATTTTTATTTTAGCCTTGGGCCCGGCCCGGCCCAGTGGGCCGAGCCCGTCAGCTGCTGACCCGGCCCAGCCCTCACTTCTTAGCGGGTCGGGCGGGTCCGCTCACCCGGATCCGCGCCCGACCCGACCCGCCAGCCTTTCACCCGTCGTCCCCCCCCACGACCCGATCAATCCGCCGCCCGCCGCGTTCTCCGGCGACGTGGCCGGAGAACCGCTCCCCACGTCGTCTTCCCCGCCGGATCCCACGGCCACGACCACCCGGCCGACCCCTATTTATATCTCCCCCTCCTCTGTCCCTTTCCCCCAACTAGCCTAAACCCTAACCCTAGCTCGACCCCCCTCCGGCGATCTCCGGCGACCCGACGACCTCCTCCCAGATCCGCCCACCGCCAACCACCTAGCTCCCCTTCCTCCTCTCTCCTCCCCGACCTCCAGACACCTCCCTCTGCCGCTCGACGACTGCTCGAGCCGCCGCCAGAGCCTCGGCGCCGCCCTAGCCGCGCGGACGACCTCGCCTGAGCCGCCAGAGCCCCGGCCCGACCTCGCCGACCGACGGCCAGCCCCCCCCGAGCACCGGACACGGCAGCAGACCCGGACACGGGGAGCCCTAGCCGCGGACACACAGTGGACACAGCACAGGACACAAATCGCGTGTCGGACTCGGTTCAGAAACCCTGATTTCTCGGTTCCCTTCAGGTATTCATAACTTGCAACCCTGATCTCCGTTTTCGATTCCGTCAATTCCTACGTGTAGCCTGTATGACCCTCTCGGTGTCCGGACAAACTGTTCGTGGCACCGCGTCCTGTGGTGATCGCACACCGCGATCCAAAAACAGGAAAAAACCAGACCCTGTTTCACCCCGGAACCGAGTACGTCCCGCCAAACGGGACGACTTGGTCGCGCACGGTCTTCACAGATACGTGCGCAGCGTCGATACGGACGTGTGAGTTTTCGCGGAGGCTGATTCGGGTGTGCGTGCACACCGGAATCAACGCGTATCCGCGGACATCGCCCCGTATCCGCAAATTCTGCATTTCACCCTAACTTCTTGTACACTCGTCGGATCGAGACGAAACTTGCGCCATCGGACTCGTAGCGATACGCTGGTCCTGTGGGTCAAGTTTGGTTCGATTCTGAGAACGTTGACGAAATCGCGTGTCGTGGGCCCCACAGGCCCCGCTCGACGGGCGATTTTGTGTTCGGCTCATCGGAATTCAAATCTGGAAGTTCCGTTGGGTTCGTATCAGCGTTCCTGACCTGTTGACACTAAGTTTGGTGAATTTGGAGACCGTTGACCTGGACACGTTTTTCGGTGCAAAGCGGGCCCAACGGCGGACCCCGTTTTGGCCCGAAACTGCCGTTTTTGCCCTTGTCTCCAAATTGGACCCAAGGACAGGCATTTCTAGCTATTTGACATCTTCTGAGCATGATGGTAATGTCTGTTTCAGCTTTTGGACTCATCTGTGGAAATTTCCTCCAAGAATCAAGTTAAACAGATCCAAACAACAGGCAAGTACCTGCACTTCAAGTTAAATCTAATTATATTGTGATAGTTAAATTCCTGCTTTTCTAGTACCCTTGATGATTACACCTAGTGTCAGAAATACTGGATTTTCATGTCTCGGATATATTAGTCCATGTCTTGTTATCACGTCGGGTGGGAGAATACTGAAAGGCATGTAGTTTACCCTTCCCCTTGTCGTGAATAATAGCTGTTGGTACACGACTGTCCATCAGCCGGATCTCGATTATTCGTGAATAATAGCCGTTTATGACGGCCGGATTAGCCTTATAAACCCCTACATGCCAACTAAGTATTCTAAAAACAAACACAAGTTTCATACAGATAGTTTCTAGTCATGTTATGTTTCTTGCTGATTGTAGTAGCTTCATTTCCTGCTCATTTACTTCTATTTTCTCATTTTCCTGTTTATAGTGTTGACTCTGAGATATTAACTTTCCTTTATGCAATTCCCTTAACATGATATTCAATGTTTAATTGTCATAATATTTAGTTTAACATTATTGTGCACTGTGTACTTTGCTCCTTTCCTGACTGGATCTGTTGATTTAGGCGATGATGAGGATCTTGCCCCTACCTATTATGGTCCTTATGAGGGTACAGATGATACCTATGAGGAGCCAGAACCCACCCAGGAGACCCCTGCTGCTGAGTAGCTAGTTTTAGCTATCTTTTATTCTGTTTCTATCTTATTTAATCGGGTTTGTCCCCGATTTCATTTGGAATTTCTGTATTAAACATTTGAATTGCTGTCACATTTATTTCAGTTTGCAAATTTTAAGTTTCTATTCCCATTATTATCTTGCCTATGTTAATTGTGAATGAGTTAGACTAGTTAGATGGATTGACCTAGACAGCGTACTACCGCCGACTCTGCGGCGTAGGCTGGACGTACCCACGCACTCGTGCCCGAACTTCCGGGTGCGGGTCGTGACACCCAACAACGGCGGTAATTAGGGTACAATCTCAGAGAGAGGTAGTGAGCTCGTCTGTCACCAATGTAATCGTATCGGACATATCGCTCGATATTGTCAAGTATTTAATGGATCGTGCTTTAAATGCGGTCGCCAGGGGCATATGGCAGTGAACTATCGGGATGAAGGACCAAATCAACAGAAGCAACAAAATCGTACATCTCAAGATAAGGGACAAGCACCTCGAGCGAACCAGACGGCACCACAGAATGCTTAAGGCCGGGTCTATGCTCTGACTCGGGATGAGGCACTCGCATTAAATACGATGGTGTCAGGTATATTACTTTTCAATAATGTACCTGCTCGAGTATTGTTTGATTCTGGTGCCACACAAAGCTTCATTGCGGTAGATTTTGCCACCGAGAACACATTTTCTATAAACACTGCTAGGCCTAAACCTTTGCATCCGTACTCCATCGGGCATGGATTTGCCAGCTCATTTGGTTTGTCGTGAAGGTAATATTTGCATCAGGGGAAGGAAATTATCACTAGATGTGAGTCATAGACATTAGGGACTATGACTTCATTCTGGGGATGGATTGGCTCGGTGCTTGCTCGGCTACCATTAATTGTGCGAAAAAGAAATTTGTCTTTCGTCTACCTGGCGAGATCGAATTTTGCTATGCGTGCAGTCCACAGTCGAGAGTGCTGAATACCTGTATGGTGATCTCTGCAATGTCTGCTCGACGGATGATATATTTCGGCTGTGAAGGGTACTTGGCGTCCGTTCGAGACACGCAGCAAGATTGCGCAAACGTTGAGTCTATTTCCGTTGTGGCAAATTTTTCTGATGTGTTCCCCGACGAGTTGCCCGGTATATCGCCCGTTCGAGAGATAGAGTTCACTATTGATATATTTCCAGAAAGTCAACCAATTTCTAAATCTCCATATTGAATAGCCCCGGCAGAACTAAAAGATTTAAAGATTTAGTTGCAAGAATTTCTAGATCGTGGATATATTCGTCCGAGCGTATCTCCATGGGGTGCACCTGTATTGTTTATAAAGAAAAAGGATGGCTCGTTGAGGCTCTGCATCGACTATCGTGAATTGAATAAGGCCACTGTTCGAAATAAGTATGCCCTCCCTAGGATCGATGACCTCTTCGATCAACTACAAGATACAACGGTATTCTCAAAAATCAATCTTCGTTCGGGTTACCATCAACTCAGGATTAAACCGGACGACGTGCCAAAATTAGCCTTCGCACTCGCTACGGCCACTATAAGTTTTTGGTAATATCATTTGGATTAACCAATGCCCCTGCCGCCTTTATGGACTTAATAAATTGTGTGTTTCGACCATATCTTGACAAGTTTGTAGTAGTGTTCACTGATGATATCTTGGTGTACTCAAAGAATGGGAAGGAACATGCAGAGCACTTGCGGACCGTGCTACAGACTCTTCGGGACAACAAGTTATATGTGAAACTGAGTAAGTACGAATTCTGGCTGAGCAATGTATCTTTTCTCGGGCACATCATTTTTGTGGAAGGCATTTCAGTCGATCCAAAGAAAGTTGAAGCCATCGTCGAGTGGGAGTGGCATACCTCTGTCAGTGAGATTCGAAGCTTCCTCGGGCTAGCGAGCTACTACCGGCATTTCATAAAGGATTTTCCAAATTAGCATCACCTCTGACTCGCCTGACGCAGAAGGGAGTCACGTTTGAGTGGTCCACCGACTGTGAAGCCTCGTTTGAAGAGTTAAAGCATCACCTCACCTCTGCCCCGTTACTTGCACTATCAGACGATACCTCAGGATTCCAAATATTCAGCGACGCGTAAGGGCAGGGCTTAGGATGTGTACTCATGCAGCAGGATAGGTTAATAGCCTACGCATCCAGGCAACTAAAAAAGCACGAGAAGAATTATCATATGCATGACCTGGAGCTAGCAACAATTGTGTCGGACTAAAATTGTGGCGACACTACCTCTATAGAGTGGCTTACAGAATTTATACTGATCACAAAAGTTTAAAGTACCTATTCACCCAAATGGACCTCAACCTACGTCAGCGGTATTGGCTAGAAATAATAAAAGACTATGACTTGACGATTGACTATACACCTGGCAAGGGAAATATTATAGCGGATGCGTTGAGTCGAGTGTTTACGGGATCCCTGTCTATTTATCGTAGATTACAAAGGGACTTAGAGAAAATAGGCATTGAACTCCGAATTCGATATCGCAGTACACGGGTTGCTCAGATGTGATTCGTACCCAACCTGATAGAGAGGGTCACATCTACTCAGAGGGACAACCCATTCCTAAAGAAAATACACGAGCAGATTCTAGGAGGAAGGCGAAAGACTTTGTAGTAGATGAGAATAGAGTATTGCGAATTAAGGAAAGACTATGCGTCCCCAATGACTCAGAACTTAGAAAGAAGATCCTTGCGAAAGCTCACTATGCATCCTATACGGTCCATCCCGGGAGCACGAAGATGTATAGAGACCTTTGCACTATTTTCTGGTGGCACGGCATGAAGAAGGATGTGGCACTCTTCGTGTTGTAATGCATAACCTGTCAGAGGGTGAAAGCAGAACATCAGAGACCGGGTGGAGAAATACAGAATCTTGCTATCCCGGAATGGAAGTGGAAGCACATAAGCATGGACTTCATTATTGGCTTGCCAAAGACGCAATACGGGAACAACGCAATATGGGTCATCGTCGACCGGTTAACCAAGTCAGCGCACTTCATTGCCATCAAAATTACTTGGAGCATCAATCGCCTTGCCCAAACCTACCTTGATAAGATAGTTCGGCTGTACGGAGTGCCAGTTTCTATAGTATCAGATCAGGACGGACGATTCCTATCACGTTTCTAGAAAAGTCTTCAGTCAACAATGGGGAGCAATTTAAAGTTTAGCTCAGCCTACCATCCTCAAACAGATGGCCAAACAGAATGGGTGAATTAGGTACTAGAAGATATGCTCTGAGTAATTGATTCGAAGTCAAGTTGGGACGTCTACCTACCGTTGGCCGAATTTATATACAACAACAGTTATCAGTCCAGCATCCAAATAGCTCAGTACGAGGCTCTGTATGGGCGAAAGTGTAGGTCATCGATCTACTGGGATGAAGTTGGGGAGCGCCAAATCCTTGGGGCAGAACTGGTTGAACAAACAGTCCAAAAGGTTCAGCTGATCCAAGATCGATTAAAAGTAGCATAGAGCCGGCAGAAGAGCTATGCCGACATTCGTCGTTAACCCCTCGAGTGCTAGGAAGATGACCATATATTTTTAAAGGTCTCACCCATGCGAGGAGTCATGCAATTTAGAGTAAAAGGGAAGTTAAGTCCGTGATTCGTTGGGCCGTTTGAAGTCCTCAAGCAGGTCAGTTCAGTTGCCTATCAAATTGTATTGCCTCCAGCCCTGTCAGAAGTGCATGATATTTTCTATGTATCATAACTTAGAAAGTATGTGCATGATCCAAACCACATGATAGACTTCTGTCAGCTGGATCTGTAGGCAAACTTATCGTACGTCGAAGTCCGTTCATATCTTAGATCGAAAAAGGAAACAGTTACATAATCGGGCAGTCTCGCTAGTGCACATTCTTTGGCAAAACCACTCGGTCGAGGAATTGACCTGGGAACTTGAGTCAGACATGAAGGAAAAGTTTCCCTCATTATTCCTTAGGGGTAGGTTCTATTCCTAAGTTTCAATGACAAAACTTTTTATTAGTTGGTTAAGATGTAGTGTCCCATTTTTCCTATTCAGGGAGCACGGCTAAGAAATACTCGGTATCATTCAATCAGGACAGATTAAATCAAGATTGTCATGACCCGTACCCGAAACATCGGGCATGAGTCGTGGGTACGTCCAGCCTACGCCGCATAATCGACGGTAGAACATTGTCTAGGTTCGTTCTAGGTCAATAATCTATAACTCACAAAACCTGTCAATATAACCTCTCCAAAAGGAGGGCAACCACGCAATATATATATGCCTCAATCATAATAACTAGGGGAAGAGTAAAAGTACGATAAGATATCACAAAGAAACAAGAACCAAAGAGAGCAATACAATATCCAAATATACAGTCCAAGTCTAAAGTCTACAATATCTCACAGGAGCAAAATAATAAATACCGTCATCTAAAATAGCAACTGGGAACAACCCAGGAAAACCCACCTAGCTGAACTAAGGTGCTAACGGCGTCTCTTCGACGGGCTCCTCCTCAATCTCCGGGTCATAACACCCCTCGACGCCCGGCCCATAGAATATCGGGCAAAAATCCTCATGATCCTTTAGAAAAAATATGCCCAGTCCGGACTGGAGTGAAGTACATAACTCTGAAAGTAACTCCAAATACATGGTAAGGTGTATATGACTAGCAATAAAAAAGTATACAAGATGTACAGGTAAATAAATACAGGGTAGAACTGATAAAGTAACTGCAATATAAAACTGAAGAACAATACAAGTAGTAGAGAAGTAACTTCATGTGAGAAAATAGGAATACTAGCTAAAGGCCTTGAGCATAAGTTTGTTATGTGATCGGCTTAGGTTGCACATGAATAATCTATGATAACTCCGTTATGCGTGAGTTGCATAACCGACATACACATGAATACTGTTTGGCTTTGATCACATAACAAACTCCTACTCTCCTCTCCCACTAATACTCTTGGATCCAACCACGACACGCTACGTACATGATAAATAACCCACGCACATAAAAGACGAGAGCACACGAAGCATATGATAGCACATGAGAATTAATACCCGAAGCACATGATGAAATACACGTGATATAGTACCCGCTGAACACGGTAAGGGGGATAACATCTCATAACGGGATCCAACTAGTACCAGCTCGTAAAATAATATGTCAGAATCAAGTACTACAATTCAAGAACAGGTGATATAAATGCTATCATGAAATAGAAACGATCAAAGGTAGGTACTCGCCTGACGTCCTGGGCAACTAATGAGGATCGAGATCCGGACTGGCGTCGCAAGAACCTATTGCAAAAAAGCAAGGTTAAACGGGGTTCTAAAGAGTTAAACTGATATAAAATAACTAAAAATAGGCTTCTAGGGCTATTCTAGGTCGAACGGGTCAAACCGGTAAATTTTGGGTTAAAAAGTCAACCCAAGGTCCAAAAAGTCAACTTTTGGTCAAAACTTGGTCAAATATTGACTTTTGCGGTCAACGGGGGCAATTATGGTCAACGCTAGGTCAAACTAGGGTGCCCCTAAAATTCTAGATCAAAACTAGCTCATTAAGCTAGTAAACTCTCAAACTCGCCTCCTTGAGATACCGGGATACCCTCGGTATCCAATACCTCGACCTAAGCTACACACCCCGCCTATACCCACTAACACCTATGCTAACACGCCTAATTATATACACCAATACATATAAAAGCAACTCTAAACTTATTCCTAGGCAAACACTCAATAACCTCGCCTCGATACTCAATACCTTGGGTATCTCAAGGTATTGAGATACCTTGATATCTCAAGGTATTAAGATGACTCACTATACCTCTCTAACACTATCCATCTAGCTAACTACCTATGTATATACATATATACCTAGCTATATATCTAGGCTACTATATATATATATATATATATATATATATATATATATATATATATATATATATATATATATATATATATATATATATATCCACATATACACATATACACATATACACAATACATATTCTGAACTCATAAATATATATCTAACTAACTAACTATATATATATATATATCTATATATACTAATCTAAGTATCTATCTATCTATTTATCTATCTATACATATATATAGATCTCTCTCTCCCTCTCGCTACCTGCTACTCCCTGCTAGTACTAGTGCTGCTGGGCTTGCGCTGGCTTGCACTGGCTGCTGCTGCTGCTGCGCTTGGCTGCTGTGTCGCTGCTCCCCCTCGCTGCTGCTGCGCCCTCTGCTATGTTGCTCACTGCCTCGCTACTCTTGGTTGCTTCTGCGCTTGCATCTAGCTGCTGCTGCCTCTCCATCAACCCCCCCTCGATACACCGCACACACACAGACACACAAGCACACACACACTCATATATATATATATATATATGTATATATATATATATATATATATATATATATATATATATATATATATATATATATATACACACACTTATACACATATGTATATAGGTACACACACACTTACACATACACACACATACATGTATATATACACATCGACTCATATACATATATATACACACACACACACACACACACACACACACACACACACATATATATATATATATATATATATATATATATACTCATATATACAACACACACAATACAATACACACAACCACATACAACACAACACACACAACCATACACAATACAACACAAACACACGCACAATAACCTAAACGCACATAAATAACTATAAATATACAAAATATAACTCGAGAACTCTAGCACACACTCCCTGAAGCTAAACCAACACGTGCACAAGCCTGAAACCTAGAAACTAAGTCAAAATGGCCATTCGGTCATTTCGACGAACACGTGGAGTACGGTTCACGAAACCTCATAAAACCCACACCAAACCTACTCAAAATCGACCCAAAATTTACCTACGGGTTCTAATTAATGTCTAAAACCTAGAAAAAAATGCTAACTCGCCGATTCTAGGTCCGTGGCAAAAACGCGTACGCACATAGAACCTACGACGACGAAAACTTCCAAATCGCCCGAAATGCCCAAATCTCCGTGACACGACCTCACGTGTCCGAACGGAGACACGTACTTACCCTCAAAATACCCAAGCATGTCTACCTAGGTCCGTCTAACCTAGGGCATCACCCAAAATTGGGTCAATCTCGAATTTTATCCAAAATTGACACAAAACCTAATGTCAAAGTCTCCAAACACAACCAAACAAGTTCTAACTTCCTAACACGGGTAGCCTTAAGGTCTAGGAAGATTCTAAACCACTAATTACACTATATAATAGCAATTACTAAGAGAAAAGTTAGGGTTTACCTCTTGGGAGTTGGAATCCCATGGCCAAAGTCTCCAAAACCCTTGAAATCACCACCCTCAAGCCTCCAAACTAAGCCTCTATACTAAGTCTTGGCTCTACACACCTAGGTTAGGGAAAAATATAGGGTTAGGATTAACATAAATGGAAGAAATAGAAGAAGGAAGAGAAGAAAAGGAGAAATACTTACTTGAAATGAGAAATTGGAAGAAGAAGAAGAAGAAGAAGGAAGAAGAAAGTGGAGAATGGAGTGTGGAGAAGAAGAAGAAGAAGAAGAAGAAATGAAATGAGAATAGGGGGAAGTGTTCGGCCAGGTGCAAGGAATTAGGGTTAGGGGGCCGGCCAAGTAATATTATAGGGTTTACATGTATGAAAAATGACTAAAACACCCTCCTAATTAGTCATGCAACTTGGGTTTAGGTTTAGGGTTCACTAAACACTCTCCAACTAATCCAAATTAACCCAACTAACTAAAATAAAAATATAATAATTATTCTAAACCCAAAAATGAGTCTGACAAGGGTATTGGTTGGGTCTGACATGGGTCCACTAGGGTCTGACATGGATCCAAACTAGCCAAAATCCTAAAATAACCAATAAAAAAATAATACAACCAACAATTAAATATAAATATAATTATTTATGAACAATACACAATTACCAAATAAAAAATCCTATTTTCTAGAATTGGGTAGTGACAAGCCTACCCTCCTTAAAATAATTTTGTCCTCGAAATTAAAAGACGAAACTAGGACAGGAATGCAAGAAAAAGAAAAGAACCATACCTCAGGGCTCGAAAAGATAAAGGTATCGCTCGCGCATTTTATCCTCCCTCTCCCAGATCGACTCACCTGGAGAGTGATGCCTCTACGCGACGCAAACCAAGAAAATAGTTTGGTTCCTTAACACATTTTCCCGCCGATCCAGAATCTCCACCGACTGCTCTAGATAGCTAAGGGTAGGGCCCACCACGATCTCTGAGTGATCCAATACGTGACTGGGATCTGCCACGTACCGTCTCAACTATGATACATGGAATACATCATGAACTCCCTCTAGCATAGGCGGCAAATCTAGCCTATACGCCACAGCGCCGACCCTCTCAAGGATGCTGAAGGGTCCGACGAAACGTGGACTAAGCTTCCCGCCTCCACCGAAGTGAATAGTGCCCTGCGTCGGAGAAATTCTCAGGAATACCAAATCCCCAACCTAGCACAAATAAGGTCTCAGCACTTAATCTAAAATAAGCAATCACAAGCAAACATAAGAACAAAATCTAGATTCTAAGCTATACCTCAAACTCCAAAGGTCTCCGGTGGCTATCGGCCTAATGCCGCTGCCTGTCCTGCGCCACCCGAAGTCTATCTCTAATGAGCTTGACCTTCTCTGCCACATCAACCACCATCTCCGGGCCAAGCAAAGCTCCCTCGCCTACATCATCCCATGATAACGGAGTGCGATACCTCCGTCCATATAACACCTTGAATGGTGACATCTCGATACTGGCTTGGTAGCTATTATTGTAAGCAAACTCTACCAAGTGCAAGTGATCCTCCCAAAAGCCTCTGAAATCCAGAACATAAGTGTGAAGCATGTCCTCAAGTGTCTGAATTGTCCTCTCTGACTGACCATCTGTCTGTGGATGATATGCAGTACTAAACTTGAGCTAGGTGCCCAAGCTAGCTTGCAGACTCCTCCAAAAATGTAAAGTAAAGCGACTATCCCGATCTGATACTATGCTCACAGGAACTCCATGCAGTCTGACTATCTGGCGCACATACATCTCTGCTAGTCTCTCCGTAGACGTACCCACTTTGAATGGTAGAAAGTGGGCCAATTTGGTCAACCTGTCTACGATGACCAATATCGCATCCTTCCCTCCTAGAGAACGGAGAAGTCCAGAAACAAAATCCATTGTCACATGCTCCCATTTCTACTCCGAAATGGGTAACGATTGGAGCAACCCTCCTGGCCTCTGTCTCTCCGCCTTTACCTGCTGGCACACTAAGCATCGGGATACGAAGTGCGCTACCTCCCATTTTATCCCGTACCACCATACATGCTCTCTCAGATCTCTATACATCTTGTTGGTACCTGGATGCATAGAGTACTGGGATCGATGCGCCTCCTAAAGAACCTTCTCGCACAATGACCCACTCAACACACACAACCTGGTACCGTGCCGCAATGAACCATCATCAGCAATAGTGAAGTCATCTGATAATCCAATCTGAACCGGCACCCTGATGCTCCTCAGGGACTCATCCTTAAACTGTATAGCCCTGATCCGGTCTACCAACTCTGACTGAATCTGCAGTCCCCACATCTGTATCTCAACTCCAGGCACTATCATCTCAATGCCCAAGCTCTCTAGATCTGCCAGAAGATAATGATCTGTAGTCAGGCACATAGCTACCGGATACCTACTCAGCGCATTCGCAACTATGTTTGCCTTCCCTGAATGGTACTCCAATAATATGTCGAAGTCTTTCATCAACTCCAACCATCTTCTCTACCTCATGTTCAGCTCTTTTTGGGTAAACACATACTTCAAGCTCTTGTGGTCTGTGAAGATCTCCACACGCTCTCCGTATAAATAGTGTTTTTATAACTTCAGATCAAAGATGATCGCTGCCAACTTCAACTCGTGGGTAGGGTAGTTCTTCTCATAAGAATATAATTGCCTAGAAGCATAGGCAATCACCCTCCCATTCTGCTGCAATACACAACCCAGTCCCTTCCCTGATGCATCACTATAGATAGTGAATCCTCCATACCCTGATGGCAACGTCAACACTGGAGCTGTCGTCAATCTCCTCTTCAGCTCATCAAAGGCAATCTGGCACTCCTCTGACCAAACAAACTCCATGTCCTTCCAGGTCAGCCTAGACAATGGATCTGCAATCCAAGAAAAATCTTGAACAAATCTCCTGTAGTAACATGCCAGCCCCAGGAAACTCCGAACCTCTGCTACTGAACTTGGAGCACTCCATGCCTCAACTGCCATGATCTTCCTCGGATCCACAGAGATCCCTTCTCTTGTCACCATATGACCAAGGAATTCAACCTTGTCAAGGAAGAACTCATACTTCGAAAGCTTTCCATAAGGCTTCTCCTTCCTAAGAGTCTCCAGCACTATCCTCAGATGCTCCTCATGCTCCTCTGGGGTCTTCGAATACACCAAGATGTCATCTATAAATACCACCACAAACCTGTCCAGATGCTGATGGAACACCTTGTTCATCAGATTTATGAACACTGTCGGGGTATTAGTCAACCCAAACAGCATCACCATGAACTCATACTGTCCATACCTGGTCCGAAAAGCTGTCTTCGGAATATCCTCCCTCCTGACCTTCACCTGGTGGTAGCCTGTCCTCAGATCAATCCTGGAAAACACCCTCGCTCCGCTCAACTGGTCAAAAAAATCATCAATACGCGGCAACGGATACTTGTTCTTGATTGTGAGGTTGTTCAGAGCCCTGTAGTCGATACACATCCGTATCGACCCATCCTTCTTCGGCACAAAAAGTACCAGAGCACCCCACAGAGAAGAACTATATCTGATAAATCCCTTGTCCTGAAGCTCATCCACTTGCTTTTTTAACTCTATCAGCTCACTATTGCTGACTCTATAGACGTGCTGGGATATCGGCTCCGCGCCTGGCACCAAGTCTATAGAGAACTCCACATCTCTGTCCGGAGATAACCCTGGCAACTTGGGTTTAGGTTTAGGGTTCACTAAACACTCTCCAACTAATCCAAAATAACCCAACTAACTAAAATAAAAATATAATAATTATTCTAAACCCAAAAATGAGTCTGACAAGGGTGTTGGTTGGGTCTGACATGGGTCCACTAGGGTCTGACATGGGTCCAAACTAGCCAAAACCCTAAAACAACCAATAAAAAAATAATACAACCAACAATTAAATATAAATATAAATATTTATGAACAATACATAATTACCAAATAAAAATAAAAAAATCCTATTTTTTAGAATTGGGTAGTGACAAAGATCATTTTCTCGTTATGGATTAGTTTCTTCGGAATCATGTACCTCATTCAATGGATCATGCCTCAAGAAAGGACTTGGCGGCAGAGTCAAGAGGGGCCTTTCCATTGCTTTGGTTTCCTTGCCCGTTTTTGATGCCGCTTGGTTGTCTTTTTGTTGGTTTTATGATTTGCATTTTTCTTGAAAGATTTTGATGTATTTCATTTCTTTATTTTTTGGATTTTGCAATTCGTATCAAACCCTTGGAGATCGAAACAGGAGATATTAATCAACTGTTGGTGCGTGTAGGTGATCATGTAGGCGACGCGCAAGCGAAGTCTTGAAGATCTCCCATTTTCTTTTCCAGTTCACCAACTTGTGAGTAGCTTTACTTCGATTAGCGCCCTTCTTCCAAGTCTTTGTTCTTAATAAATTGACTCATTTGTGCATTCCGATCAAACGATACCAAAACAATAAAAATTGAGTCAGAATAAAGAAGAAGTAGACTTGAACACTTATAATGCTTGTCATATAAAATTCTCAACGATCATATTGATGCGTGCTTGTCCGCTATGCCAGTAGCATTTTATGTTCAGTTGTAGCTAGAACTTATTTATCTATAACTGTTTAATGGATAGTAAAAAATTGAAAATATGATCATTGTGCAAGGTAGCCTAGACTATGGAAAATGCATGAAGTTTATTTACTTATATTGCTTGAAATGTGCTCCAATAGATAACTTAGTTTATAGATGAGGCATGGTCTTGAACAACTTGTGTACAAGAGATATCGTTCTATGAACGATCGTCGAGGCACTGGGACCGCTTCGACCCAGGTAGAATAATTTGCTAGTATAGTCCTAGCATTGGATGGGTCTGTGCGTCCGCCAAGGGCTAGCTACCCAAAGCGGAATGGCAGCCGACCCATCTCTCGTTCGACCAAGGGATTACTATATATATTTAAATTGTACAGACTAACTATGTCTTCGTGGCAGGGAATGTCATGGTAAGTTTTGTACAGGCGGTTCAAACAGTACAGGTAAAGTCACCGAGCGGTGGCATATTTTGTTATGTCATTTTATTCTATCATATATAAAGAATTGATCTAAGGAAAGATAGAAGGATCACATAATAAAAATGTTGCATGTTCATATGAATACGTTATAGATTTTAGTAAGTTGGATTAGCTTACCCTCACTGGTACGTTTCAAAGTACTAACCCTCGTTGCAGCAGGTTCCCTGAGCCGAGGCGACGCGGCGAGGAGCTGAAGCTTTCTTCAACCCTTCCCTGATCAGGCGCTTTCGTGTTGTGACTTTTGGAGCCCAAGTACATACTCAAGAAAGGAGCTCGCACTTTTCCTTTTGAAGCTCCGAGGCGATGGTGCTGACTCGCACCCAAGGTATTTTGTGCTTTTAAAATACTAGTAAAGGATGTAATGTATGGATCGGCTATCTTATTTTGCGTCCAAGTTGTAAGCTCGTGCGGCATCCTTATTACTTTTAGGTTAAGAGTTTGTAAACATATATTCATTATTAATAAAGAGGATTTTTCTATATCTCAAGGTGTGATATCTTATTTTCGTACTCTGTTGCATTTGTTCTGAAATATATCATTATGCCTAGGCCTTGTGCACGCGCGCCTTACGCGTGCACGGTATCACGCCCGGAGGACGATTATCGATTTAGCAAAAATTAGGGCGTGACAACATATGCTTTAAATCCCCTTAGCATTCACTAGGGCTCCATCAGCTAAGGGCTTGAGAAAGACATCTTGGTCTCTTCACCTACGCAGTATTTGCTAAAGTCAAATCATGTGGCTGACGGTTTAGTTTATGCATGACTTAGCTATTAAGAATGTAATATTTTAGAGTTCGCGTTAGCCGGCGGTATGATATCGCTAGAGATATGCTCCGAGAATCAAGGCATCATTATCTATTAATACGGATTTGAAAGGATGTCAGACCGATGCGGCATCCAACTCCATACGGCAATATAAATGTTGCGACATCCGATTCATGCAGCCTAAAGAATGATGCGCCAAGATCACCCATACAGCTACTTGATCCATGCTTCTAGCTCAAAGTATTCCAAACTTAATTAAGCTAAGTTTGAAAACTTTGAAGGGGGTCTTGTAGAAGCATGGAAAATTATGAACATTGCGCCAAAAGCAACCCAATCCTGATACGGCAAGAGCAGTCAAGAACCATGCGATAAAGGGCCACAAAAGAACTATCCATGCGTCAAATATAGGCAATACCCTATGCGCCAGATCCTCTATCACACTTGTATTTAATGCTCTATAGAGAAAAGATGAGCCACTGACAGCTATGTCAGCAGACCGTACACATCGTAAAAATTACAGACCTCCCATGCAATAGCGTTCCCATATGAAAGATTTGATATAAGACAGCATTTTCATACCCCCTCATGGGGTAGTGTTCCTATACGACAGATTTGATATGTGGTAACATTTTCATGTGGCAATGTTCCCATGTGGTAGATTAGATATGCGGCAACGATCCTATACCTTCCATGCGGCAGCATGCCCATGCGACAGATTTGATATACGACATCGTTCCCATACTCCCCATGCTACAGCATGCCCATACAGCATATTTCCCATACAGCATTGTTCCCATAAGACTCCATACAGCTCGATCTTTCTGTTAATAATGACTAAAGATCTTCTGATAAGGGATATCAACAACCTCGATCTCAGTCATAGCCATATCTTAATTGTTACCATATGGTAATCGTAGCATAGCATACGCTCGCCGGCTACAACCATATTCTGTTGGAAGAGGATTATGCGATAAGGCAAAATCATTCGTATACATGCTTAATCATTATCTTTTAAAAGCTATAAATAGCAAGGACAGGGGGGCTTCCCATATACACATGAGGACGGACGAAAGGACGTGCAGTGATTCATATACTCAAACACCCAGAGACTTTGCAGTCTTCCTTGGTCACTGGATCATCAATGGAGTAAAGGAGCCAACTATAGTGCTCGATCTCCATCGTCATAATTTCCCAAATCTCTAAATTTTGTATTCAAAGCCCTCAGTGCTAAGGTTTCTTTATACATCTTATGTTGTATTCAAATCAATACAAAAGTTCATACAACTTTTCCAAGTATTCGTTTTGAGATGTTAACAGAGATAGAGGATCTCCTTGACGCACTCCCCGAAAGGACCAAAAGTAGCTCGTAGCCTCTCAATTGATAACCATTGAGAACCAGCAGTTACCTACAGAATAAAATATCAAATCTACCCATTGATTACAGAACCCAAACCTCCTCAACACCCAGATAAGGAATTACCAGTCCAAGCAGTCATACGCTTTAAGCATATCAAGCTTGACGACAATGTTAGACCCCCCTATATTTTTGTGGCCCAACTTTGAAATTATCTCCAATATGCTAGCAAAATATTCTCAACTATCTCACAACCGCTAAAAAGCCCACTTTGCTCCGGTGATATAATAGTAGTCAAAATGCTCTCAAGATGGTTGGAGAGTAGCTTCGGGATCACCTTATTAAAGAAGTTGCAAAGACTAATCGACCGATAGTTAGAGAAGGATTTTAGGTTATCGGACTTAGGGATCAAAATAATCCTAGTGTTGGTAATAGATTTTGGGTATCTGAATCCAACAAAGAAACATAGAACCACCTCAAACAAGTCATCATGGACGATATCCCAGGACTTGGTGAAGAAAATGTCGTTAAAGGCATCTGACTCTGTCGTACTATCAGAATCGAGGGCCTTGACAACCCCTTCCACATCCTCCAATATCGGGGGGACCATAAGAAGATCATTGTCCTCGGCGAAAATAAGAGACGGGATCGCCGAAAGGAAATCGTCCTGTTGCACATCCGATTTCTGAAAAAGCTTGGAGTAAAACACAACGAATTATGCTTTAATTTATATATATATATATATATATATATATATATATATATATATATATATATATATATATATATATAACCTTCTTATGTATATATAAAGACCAAAATGATAACCGCTTTTACATGTATACCCCACGAGACAAAAAGAAAACAGACAGCAAAGGCCCGAGAGTCGATCTCTGCCCGGCCAAAACCAACCCCAAAAGAACTACTCTTTGCCTCTACAGATCCTGAAAATCCTTAAAACTTTCCTAGAAGGGTGCATTCATACGCTAGAGATTCTCTGAACCTGGCGCTTCACCTCTTCAATCAGTTGTTCCCCGTTGAATTTGTACTCCTCCAATCTATGTTTGTATCGGTTCTTCCAAAGAACCCATATTGTAGCCGCAACAATGATCAGTGTAGTATGTCCTGTCGATCCCCAAACCCTCAGATGCTCTGTCAAGTCACCGACCATCCCCTCTAAGATGCACATGCGGCCAAAATAACCCCAAACTTGGTGTATGAGCTCCCCATGCCCTAATATGTGAGATAATGATTTCCTGGAAGGCTCGTTGCAGCAGTGGTACTTCGAGGCAATAATATACCCGAGTGAGGGAAGAATATCATCTGTGAAAACTTTATAGCATGACACTTTCGACAAATGTAATGACCATTTGACCGAGATGCACGAATGCTAGAATCTCTCGTATAACTCATATGCATGACGCAAGCAGTACACACACACACACTTTATCTTAGTAGGTGGAGACATAACAATAACTCTTTCTAGTGTGTGTGTGTGTGTGTGTGTGTTTTGATCCCTTGACCAGAGCCTCCAAGCCGACGCGGTTATGCCTTTCCCCTTTGTCACTTGAAACAGATGGATTTGACATATATATATATATATATATATATATATATATATATATATATATATATATATATATATATATATATATATATATATATATATAATTTAAACCGCCTTCTCATGTATATATAAAGACCAAAATGGTAAACGTCTTTACAAGTATACCCCACGAGAAAAACATATGGCACAAAGGCCCTGAAGCCTAAAACACCGTGACAAAAAAACAAAACCCAGAAATGAAACTACTCTCTAACACTACCATTATTGTAAAGACCCGGGACCTCCACGGTAGTGTGCGAGCAAATGTTGGAGACTTTAAGGACCTAGCGCTCCACCTCTTTGATCAACTGATCATTGTTGTAATTATACTCCTCAAATTTGTGTTTGTTGTGGTTCTTCTAGAGAACCCATGTGATGGCCGTTGTGATGATCTGAGGATCATGTTCGGCCTCAAGTGCTCAATTAGATCTCCATTTGTCCCCTCTAAGATGTAGAGACGGCCAAAGTGACCCCAAACCTTGATTGCGAGGTACTTGTTTACTAGAATATGGAAGATTGACTCCCCAGAAGGAGTTGCACAGCAGTGGCAATTCGAGACAAGACTATACCCAAGTGAAGGAAGGACATTGTCAATCGGGGCTTTGTTGCGGGTCAGCCTCCACAGGAGAACTGACATTTGATAGAGGAACACAACCTCCAAAAATTCCTATAGAAAGCTGAAGCATATCAGTGACATCTATTGTCATGCCCCGATCTCCCGCAGGCTAAATCAGTCGTCCCTGCTAGGCGAGAATCACCGCGCCAGCGCTCCAGCAGGGCAATCGCTTTGACCCATCTGGATATGATGTCGCACGAGCATGAGCCGCGCCCGTGCAAGGCCGTAGTGCATTGGCTGGCGGTAAGGAGTCTAAGCCACAGAGTCGCACAGATTGTCCGAGTGCAGCAGAATTATAAGCGCATAGGCAATTTGGTAACAAGTTTACTGAGTCGACAATAGCGAAAGCATTGAATAATACAAGTTAAAGTAAAACAAACTTTTTATTGATATAAACAAGTGTTACAGGCGGCGCATGGCCGAGATTATAAGTCGTTCAAGCATCTCTCTCTGAAACAGTAAAATCGTGCCAAGTGGCTACATTTATAGAATGATGTATAGGCGATATTCTAATATTATGTCTTGTATATGTGCTTCCGTTCTGGACACAACGCTCCAAGGCTTCAGAGTGAACTCCATGCCTTAGCACACACGAAGGAGGCATCTGTACCGAACGAGGTTCTCCCGCACCCTGCAAATAATCTGGTGGATTATCAGTATACGAATGCACTGGTGGGGAGGCTACTCGCCCGCTCGACAAATCCAAACACGTAATATAGGTTTCATGCACCAACTATTATGTTGTCTTTCTAGTTGTCTTAGGATCAGTTTTATGACAATGTTGAATAGCCTAACTCATGTGGCAGTGCACCGTGCAATATAAGAGAAAATACGATATGACTTACCAACTTACCATTGTCCTTCCCTGTCCAAGGCAAACCAAGTTAATTCAAGCACGAGCATTTATAAAATAAATTAGGGCATTATCAAATGCAAACACAAGTGTTTTAGTGTGGGACTATGTTTCGGATGCTCTTGATATGATGCAATGACTCGCACGCAGATAGCCACTAAGTGAGGATGACTTATCTATATGACATATGTCGCTGGCATAGCCATAAAGGACCCAGTCCAAGACGAGAATGGATTGCAACGAAAATACAAGAGACGCTACGAACCATCTCGCCCACACACGATGGACCACACACAAAGTTCCATCCGGATCGGATCGGCCCCAGTGCCCCGGTGACCGTCCGTGGAACTATACCTCATTTTTGAGTTGTCCGTGACATGCAATTATTGGTCTTCCAATTTTACGAGATACACGAGAACACGAGTATACGAGATGCTTGAATCATGATTCTTGCTTTGAACGAGAATTGCTCCACGAGCTATATTTCTTGAATTGCTTGACATGATTCTCATTCAGTGAACAACTTGCCTTGATGCATTCCCCTGGTGCGGGGATTGCCTTGGTGACCTAACGGTCCCGGATACTTTCAGGTTCATTCTTGCACTGAACGACTATTAGATAGTCTTTCAAGGAGAACTAGATGAATGCATGACATGCACAGTGTTACACAATTGAGGTATAGTTTATGCGACAAACATCGAATGAGGCAATATACAAGCAGACAAACATGTATTTGTGTAAATATAATCATTCACATTGACTCAGGCCCGAAGGTAAGCCGAGTAATAAAACCGTAAAGGAACTTACTGAGCAATATTATCTAGGGTCATGCAGTATGGCAAGTTGTAAACGCCCTAAATTTTCAGAATAAATGTTAATACAAATTTTCCCAAATTTTTAGAATTTTCAGAAAATTAAAACGAAGGTGAAGGTGATCTCAAGAATTTTAAATGCAGTTTATTGGTGTTAAAATATTCTGGAAATAATGTTTTATGGTGTAAAATGGAAAACCGGTCATGTGGTATTTTTCGGTGAATTTATTGGACTCCGGAGTAGAGTTTAAAGCCTTTAAGACTATTGGCTTTTTAAACCGAACCAAACCAAGCTCGAACCAACCCAGACCAAACCCACCATAGCGGGTCAGACCCGAACCACTGAAGAACCCGACCTGCTGCAAACCCTAGGCTGCCGTGAACACTGTAGCGACTATAAAGTCTCGGCGTTCGTGCCCTAGCAGCCACCTATCTCTTTCCCTCGCCGTCGATCTTCTCTCAGCCGGTCGAATCTAATACCCCATCCTTCAACTGCCCGCTCGACCCGAGACCGGTCGCCGCCGCTCAAGCCCCGATGTCGATCACCCGGTCGACGTCGACTTCCCCTCAAGACCCCGGCGCCACTGCCGCCAGGCCGAAGATGACCTCGAGTCGACACAGCCGTCCCCGGTGAACAACCCTGCCGCTTTCCCCATCGCCCACGACCTAGCCCTAGACCCAACTCCACCCTGGACGCCGAGCAGCCGCTCGATCCTCGCCTGCGGCCGCCGCGAGTTCCTCTCCATCAGTCGACGCAGCCTTAGCAGAGTCACGGAGCCATCGACCTGGACGAGAGCAGCGGGACTCCACAGTAGACACCGGACACACCGCGAGGACACGACCAGGACACAAAGTGACTCTCGGACACGTGAAAAACAGATTCATGGGGCCCTGTTCAGGTACCATTTTCTCCCTCATCGTAACTCCGTTTTAGTTTCCGGCAGTTTCTACGCGTAGACAGTATAACCCTCTCGGTGCCCGTGCAACTCGCTCGGTGCATCGCGTCCTGTGGTGATCGTACACCGCGATCCAAAAAAGAAAAAATAATGCCCTGTTTCACCCCGGAACTGAGTGCGCCCCGCCAAACGGGACGACTTGGTCGCGTGCGGTCTTCACAGATACGTGCGCGTCGTTGATACGGTCGTGTGAGATTTCGCAGAAGTCGATTTGGAGGGGCGTGCACCCCGGAATCAACGAGTATCCGCGAACAACACCCCGTATCCGACTTTTCTGGAATACGCTGTAACTTTGTGTACACACGTCGGATCGAGACGAAACTTACGTCATCGGACTCGTAGCAATACGCTGGTCCTGTGACCCAAGTTTGGTCCGATTCTGAGAACGTTGACAAAATCGCGTATCGTGGGCCACACAGGCTCCACTTGACGGGCGATTTCGTGATCGGCTCATCAGAATCCAATTTTGGAAGCTTCGTTGGGTTCGTATCATCGTTCCTGACTTGTAGACACTGAGTTTGAGGAATTTGGAGACCTTTGACCCTGACCCACTTTTTGGTGCAAAGTGGCCCACATGTGGACCTTGCTTTGGCCCGGAAATGACCATTTTGCCCCTGTGTCCAAATTGGACGTACGGACAGGCATTTCTAGCAGTTTGACACCTTCAGAGACTATTGGTGATTTTTATTACAGCTTTTGGAGTAGCACCTACCGGATCCCCCGATACAGGGACAGTTGTTGGTATTCGGACATCAGGCAAATGTACCTTGCCAAACTTTGCAGTCTTTATATATATTTTTCTTGCTTTATTATATTTATGTGCATGCTCAACCTAGGACCGTATGACGTACTTAGCGTCCGATTATCAGTCGGGTGCCAACACTGTACGCAGTGTTGGGTACTGTCATTTAGAGATGGACTTTCGTGACACTTGTTATTCTCGTACTTGTCTTATCAAGTACCATATGACCCAGGACACGTGACACTGTTCATGAGGCAGGATATTCCCGAGATATTCGTGGTGATTCTGTATAGGATACAGGACTTGACAGAGATACTATATGCTTAGATACATATGACAAGTTGCATTAGTGATGATCCCGCTTGACATGGACATGAGACGTTATGGTCATGATATGCGTGGTTACATGGGGTGGGGAGAGACACACAGGCTACAGGCTATTTCTTATATATATACTACTACTATTGTGAGGCCGTAGACTCTCGTAGCAGAGCTAGGCACATTACTTGTTATTACCACTACCGGCACCCCGACACAGAGCTTGTAGTGGCTCAGCCTGAGTACTCGTGTTGCTCTCACTTGCATTTCACTTAGATGGTTAATTACTTGCCCTATTTATTTCATTATCTGCTGCACTATATTTATTTTGGCATGAGCTTTCCTGTACCTTGCTATGTCCCCTGAGGACCTGGATCCGGATTATGTCCCCAGGATTTGAGGACGAGATCTATCCCGAGATATACGGGACCGGAGCAGGAGCTGATCCAGGAGTTGTACCGCCATCCGAGGATGAGGTGTTAGCCGAGGACTTCTCCTGAGCATCCATGTTTCTGGCTCAGTATTTATTTATTTATTTCAGTCATTTATTTTTGGTCTGTTGAACCACTGTACTAGTTATTTATCGGGTTGATCCCCGAAGTACTTTGTTGAGACTGATGGATGATTTATATTTCTTTATTTACTCTGTGGATCATATTTTATATCTTGTGTGGATGAGATTAGTTGTGCCATGATTGTTATAGACTTGATTTTACAGCTTAAGTATGCCATGATGGATCCATTAAATTGGGTTGTCCATCGTTGCGTACTGCTGGCCATTGCCACGTGTCTAGTCCCTCGGTATTTTGGGACTGGGGCGTGACACAAGTGAACAGTGCACTACTGACTATACATATATCGTTTCTACTCGAGGCATAGCGGGTCTAGTTGCCCAAGGCAAAGGTAGCATGCAAGGGTCTGAATATAAGCAATATTTATTTCCATGTTCTAACACAAGATATACAAGTTGGGATTATTCCCTTAGCTAGGTGCGTTGTATTCTAATTAGCATACAGGGGGTAATTCACCTAGCGACTAGCATGTATTATTCCATATTTTAAGTGTGCTGGCTAAGCAAAGATAAGTTCACCGTAGCCACCCACCTTAGCGATGATTTGACTTGGTTGAGCGATACATCGAGCGAGCCTCTAAAAGCCTAAGCCAAACTCCTGTAGTGACAAGTCTGGATATCCTTTACCTCAAACAAGTATTCTCGCCTGAGCAAAGCGGATCGGGATATTGCACTTTTGTCGTTTAAATCGGCAGTCCACTTGAGCGGAACGGGGTGCTACATTATACCCCACTCAGAAAAAGTCTCGTCCTCGAGACTTCCTGAGGGTAGGCAATACTAACGCATTATGGAATCTATCCAAAGCGTAGCAATCGGTACCACTAAATCCAATTGAACGTAATCTCCTACTCGGTTCTTACGTCGTGTCACGTGTGTCCTGAGTCATTCTTATTTGTACCTTAGCACGGGACATATTGCTTAACACGGAGTACGTTTTAATCGGTCTTGATTAATGATCTAAGGCTGAGGTAAACCTATACAAGTCATTATACTTGTTCATTTGGATATTCACTTGCACTAGCATTAAGATCAGCATATCGCGAGTCTGGATCATGCACATATTCAAAATGCCCCTCAAACATATGCATGTTAACCAACTCAGCGATAGCGAAGTCTTAGCACTCGAGTTTCACATCTCCTTGAGTCTTGGATCGTGCACACATTCAAGGCATCCCTCAAACATATGCATTCAACCAAACTTAGAGATAGTAAAATCGGACAAGCTACTTGCAAAAATCTTAAGAGTTTTGCACAGGTCGGCAAAAAGGCCTTAACATCACGATTTTATACAAGCAATCACATCATTTAAATACACTTTTTAAAAGTATTTAGACTCATTATTGGAATATTCCATTGGGACATTGAGAGAGAGCGTGCACATAACCCACGAACGAGCTTTATATACTGAGATAATCGAAACGAAGTCCAAAGGCGTATAACCAAGCTCTGATACCAATCTGTCATGCCTCGATCTTCTACAGGCTAAATTGGTCGTCCCTGCTTGGTGAGAATCAACGCGCCAGCGCTCCCGCAGGACAATCGCTTTGACCCATCTGGGCGTGATGCCGCACGAGCGTGAGTCATGCCCGTGGAAGGCCATGGTTTATTGGCTGGCGGTTAGGAGTCTAAGCCACAGAGTCACACAGATTGTCCGAGTGCAGCAGAATTATAAATACATAGGCAATTTGGTAGCAAGTTCACCGAGTCGACAATAGTGGAAGCATTGAATAACACAAGTTGAAGTAAAATAAACTCTTTATTGATATAAACAAGTGTTACAGGCGGCGCATGGCCGAGATTACAAGTCGTTCAAGCCTCTCTCTCTGAAACAGTAAAAGCGTGCCAAGTGGCTATATTTATGTAATGATGTATAGGCGATGTTCTAACATTATGTCTTGTATATGTGTTTCCATTTCGGACGCAATGCTCCAAGGCTTCGAAGTAAACTCCATGCCTTAGCACGCACGAAGGAGGCATCCGCACCGAACGAGGTTCTCCTGCACCCTGCAAACAACCTGGTGGATTATCAGTACATGAATGTACTGGTGGGGAGGCTACTCGCCCGCTCGACAAATCCAAACACGTAATATAGGTTCCGTGCACCAACTATTATGTTGTCTTTCTAGTTGCCTTAGGATCAGTTTCATGACAATGTTGAATAGCCTAACTCGTGTGGCAGTGCATTGTACGATATAAGAGGAAACATGGTGTGACTTACCAACTTACTATTGTCCTTTCCTATCCAAGGCAAACTAAGTTAATTCAAGCACGAGCATTTATAAAATGAATCAGGGCATTATCATATGCAAACACAAGTGTTTTAGTGCAGGACTATGTTTCGGATGCTCTTGATATGATACAATGACTCGCACGCGCATAGCCGCTAAGTGAGGATGACTTATCTATATGACATGTGTCGCTGGCATAGACATAAAGGACCCGGTCCAAGACGAGAATGGATTGCAACGAAAGCATAAGAGACGCTACAAACCATCCCGCCCGCACACGATAGACCACACACGAAGTTCCATCCGGATCGGATCGGCCCCAGTGCCCCGGTGACCGTCCGTGGAACTATACCTCATTTTTGAGTTGTCCGCGACATATAATTATTGGTCTTCCAATTTTACGAGATACACGAGAACACCAGTATACGAGATGCTTGAATCATGGTTCTTGCTTTGAACAAAAATTGCTCTACGAGCTGTATTTCTTTAATTGCTTGACATGATTCTCGTTCAGTGAACAACTTGCCTTGATGCATTTCCCTGGTGCGGGGATTGCCTTGGTGACCTAACGGTCCCGGATACTTTCAGGTTCATTCTTGCACGGAATGACTATTAGATAGTCTTCCAAGGAGAACTAGATGAATGCATAACATGCACAGTATTACACAATTGAGGCATAGTTTATGCGATAAATATCGAACGAGGCAATATACAAGCAGACAAACATGTATTATATAAATATAATCATTCACATTGACTCGGGCCCGAAGGTAAGCCGAGTAATGAAACCGTAAAGGAACTTACTGAGCGACATTATCTAGGGCCGAGTAGTATGGCAAGTGAACAGTGTACTACTGAGTATACATATATCGTTTCTACTCGAGGCATAGCAGGTCTAGTTGCCCAAGACAAAGGTAGCATGCAAGGGTCTGAATATAAGCAATATTTTATTTCCATGTTCTAACACAAGATATACAAGTTGGTATTATTCCCTTATCTAGGTGCGTTGTATTCTAATTAGCATGTAGGGGTGATTCACCTAGCGACTAACATGTATTATTTCATATTTTAAGTATGCTGGCTAAGCAAAGACAAGTTTACCGTAGCCACCCACCTTAGTGATGATTCGCCTCGGTTGAGCGATACGTCGAGCGAGCATTTGAAAACCTAATATGAACTTCTGTAGGGACAAGTCTAGATATCATTTAACTCAAACGAGTATTCTCGCCTGAGCAAAGTGGATCGGGATATTGTACTTTTGTCGTTTGAATCGGCAGTCCGCTGAGCGGAACGGGGTGCTACATCTATCCCGCTCCCAAGCAGACTTGGCAGAGAAAACCCCTTTGGTGTCTGGCTACCACATAAAAGTATTCGGGTTAGCACTCATTCGCACACCAGATTTAGAGATAGCCTCAGCCCCCACAGTATCGAAGAGTCTAGTGACCCGCGTCAGGTCCCAGTCCCCCCAACCATCGTCCAGAAGCCAAATTCTACTATCTGTGGGAAAACCCACTATAGGTGGCAGAAGCTCTGGTCTGGTCCATCGCTGAAAGAGGAGCCTGGAGGAATCGTCCCCCACCGATACTCGAATGTGGCATTCGCCTAATGATTAACTGAGAAGCAGCCTCTTCCAGACAGTCGGGGCCTTGCTATTAGCAATAGCCTGGACCAGGTGAATATATGGATAATGTCTTGGTTTGATGTACCTCTCCATAGGGAATTCTCGGTCCTGGCTTTCCACCATAATTTGATAGATAATACATCAATGATATTGGCCAGTTTCCTCAGACCCAAACCCTACTCCTTCATCGAGAAAGCCATGGTATTCCAACTTGCCAACTTGCATTTATCCATTCCCTCTTTGTGCCCCCAGAAAAATCTCGCAAACATCTTCTCTATAGTATATAGAACCGCCTTAGGAGGAAGACATGCTGCAAGGGTGTATATTGGGATGGAGCTCAGGACGTGCTTGATGAGGACCAGCCTGCTTCCATGAGATAGGACCAACCTTCCAACTTCTTTCTAATCATCCCTACCAAGGAGTCGAACATCGTCGCATTCCACCTTTCGTACACCACAGGATAGCTAAGGTATTGGAAAGGAGGGCTAAGCACCAAGAATTTCGCATTCTAAGTAATATCATGTTTCTTCTCATGGGAAGAGAGGGGTGAGCGTAAATAATGCTTTTCCTGGCACTAATTCTCTGACCCAACACTCGCAGATATTGCTTGAGGGTGCGCATCACCATGTCGACCGACCCCATATCCCCTATCGAGAAGATGAGGACGTCATTCACGTACGCAAGATGGGTGATGATGGGACATCCACTCGCCGTATGGAAATATTTAAAGCAGGGGATGGATCCTAACTTGTTGAGATTCCGGCTAAGAGCCTCCGTTGTGATGATGAAAATGGTCGGGGAAAGGGGGTCCCTTTGCCTGACTCCTTAAAAATATTTGAAGAAGCCCCCTGCCTAGTCGTTCACCACTATTGAGAACCAACAGTTGGAGATCGATCTCCATAAGATGTTTATCCATTACTCGGAGAATCCAAATGCTCTAAGGACCCAGATCATGAATTGTCAATCGAGTCTATCGTAGGCTTTCTCCATATCCAATTTGATAGCGATGTTGCCACCTCAGTTAAAGAATTTGAGGCAGTTCTCCAACTCTTAGGCTAGCATGATATTGTCGATGATGGCGCACCCCTTCACAAACCCACTTTGTTCTATGGAGATAATCTTGGGGAGGATGTCGACCATTCTGTTGGAGATAAGTTTGGATATGATTTTGTTGAGGAATGTACACATACTAAGGGGGCAAAAGAAGGGGTTATCTAACTTCGGTATTAACATGAGTGATGTATACTACTTTAGGATAACTGAGACCCTGAAAGAACGTAGTGGCCGCTACGAGGACGTCATGTCTGACTATGTCCCAACATCTCCTGTAAATGCCCCCGAAAAGTTGTCTGGGCCCGGGGAGCTGTCTTGGTTCAATGACCACACCACACTACGGATCTCTTCGGCTATTGGGAGCACCAGGAGCAAGTCATTATAGGCATCCGAGATCAGAGAGGGGATAGCTGCCATGAAATCTTCGTCAAAATATACTTCTTCTTTCTCAAAAAGCTTCGAGTAGTAACTAGACGTTGCCTCAAGGATGAGCCCTTGCTCGTAAAGAAGGTTGCCACTACCATCATGGATGTTATGGAGGAGCAACGACTTCCATCTACCGTTGACACAAGCGTGGAAGTATTTAGTATTTTTTCCCTCACTGTCCCGGGTGACTCTAGCCTTTGTAAGATGTGAGGAGTATTCGATTCTTGGAATAAATAATTTGTGTTATGTTCAACCTCAACTTGGCCTTTAAATAGCCATTTATAACTCTAACTGAATGCATAGAAGTAGTACCCTCTAACCATATTCTAACTAACAAATCAAAACAAATTAACCGCATAGAACAAACAAAATTCCTAAAGACTAGAAATTTGTTGAAATCCAAATAACAACCGCTTCAACCTCCTTAATAGGATTAACTCTAACAATTCACCCCCTAAGCCTGTTGCATGAGATTCACCTCTATGACGCCGAGCTTCTGTCTCATCTCAATGAACTTGACTCGCCCGAGCGCCTTGGTAAGAATGTCTGCGAGCTGCTCTTCAGTGTTGATGTACTCGACCTCAACCTTCCCTCTCTCGACACACTCCCGAATGAAATGATACCTTGTATCAATATGTTTGCTTCGGTCATGGAAGATGGGATTCTTGCTGAGGGAGATGGCGGACTTGTTGTCTACCTTGAGCATGATGCTGTCGGCCTCCTTGTTCTTTAAGTCACCAAGGAATTTTGTAAGCCAAATGCCTTGGCATATCGTCGTTGTTGCGGAAATGTACTCGGCCTTGTAGGATGACAATGCCACGACCTTCTGCTTCTGAGATTGCCAGCTAATGAGGCTACGACCGAGGAAAAATAACACGCCAGTGGTGCTCTTGCGGGTGTCGATGTCACCTGCCATATCACTATCGCTGTAGCCGATCAGCCGTGGTTCCTCCACCTTATTTGCGTAGAGACAACCAAAGTGACGTGTGCCAACGATGTAGCGAAGGATGCGCTTGACGGCAGCAAGGTGTTCGGTGGTCGGGTTCTCCATGAATTGACTCACATAGCCCACCGCGTACGAGATATCTGGGCACGTGTGCACCAAGTACCGGAGGCTCCCGACGATGCTCCTATAGGATGTGGCGTCAGTCAGAGAGGCTGAGCTCACCTTGCTTAGCTTGAACCTCGGTTCCATGGGGATGTGGCATAGGTTACAATCCACCATGCCACTCTTCTCCAAGATTTTAAGCGCATATGCCTCCTGACTGAGGGTAATGAAGCCATTGGACTGCTGCACCTTGATGCCGAGGTAGAAATTGAGCAATCCCAAGTCACTCATTTTGAACAAGGCCTTCATCTCCTCCTTGAACTTGGCAATATCTTATGGGTCCATTTCGGTGATGATAAGATTGTCTACGTATACACCCACAAGTAGGCGAGCTGGACCTTTGCTGCGTGTATACACAGAGTGCTCCTGTGCACTCCGGTGGAAACCAGGTGGCAGTAGGCAACTATCAAGCTTGGTGTTCCAAGCCCTCGGTGCTTGCCACAGTCCGTACAGTGCCTTGTCAAGTTTTAGCACTTTGTGCTCCTGTCCTTCAATAACAAAGCCGGGAGGTTGGGCGACGTACACCTCCTCTTTGAGGTCATCGTTGAGGAACGTCGTCTTCACGTCCATGTGGTGCACCACCCACCCCTCATGCACGGCGAGTGCGATCAACAAACAGACGGACTCGAGGCGAGCAACCGGCGCGAACACTTCCTCGTAGTCCACTCATTGCCTTTGCACATAGCCTTTTGCCACAAGCAGTGCCTTGTGCTTGAGGACGGCGCCGTGCTCATCCTTCTTGAGCTTGTAGACCCACCTCAAGACGATCGAACGATAGCCGGGTGGGAGATCTATGAGGTGCCATGTACGGTTCTCCTCAATGGAGCTCATCTCCTCGAGCATCGCTTGGCACCAACATCGGTGTTTCTCGAATTCAAAGAAAGTGATAGGTTCCTCGTCAACCATGAGGAGAAGCTCGTTGACATCGAGCTCGCGGACGGTGGTCGTGTCAAGCAAGCTCGCCAAGGTCATGTACCTGCGTGGCCCGTCGTCATCGATGTCGAGTATGGCCGAGGCGTTGGTGGGTGGTGAGACAAATTCTACTCCACGTTGTACCACCGAGTCGGATGTTTTTGCCCCGGATACTGGCGTCAACGGCCCTGGACTGGGTGCTACTGGTGTTGATGGATCGCCACCCCCGTGCACTGGCGTGCCTACGTGTTCAACATGTTGTATAGTATACTCAACAGTAAATATCTCACCTACGTTATCTTGCACGCCCCAATCCCACTTAGCTTCCTCGTCGAAGACAACGTCGCATATGATGTGCACGCGTTTGTCGGCGGGGTCGTATACCCGGTACGCCTTGGTGCCTGGCTAGTAGCCGATGAAGACCATGTGCTTGTTGCGATCTTCTAGCTTCTGTAAGTTCGGCTTGACCACTTTGACGTGTGCGACATAGCCGAAGGTGCGAAGGAAGTGCACGCTTGGCTTGTGTCCGTGCCATGCCTCGTACGACGTCTTGCCGTCGATGGTCTGTGTCAGCGACCGATTAAGGATATAGACAGCCATCGTGACCGCCTTGCCCCAGAACTTCCCGGGCATATCCTCTGCCTTCAGAAGACTACGCGCCATCGCGACGACCATTTGGTTCCGGCGCTCGATGATGTCGTTCTGCTGTGGTGAGTACGATGATGTGAGTTGGCATTTGATGCCGAGGCCCGCGTAATACTCGATAAATGCTACAGATGTGAACTCGCCCCCATGATCAGTATGGAGCATGCACAGTTTGCGCCTTGTCTCCACCTCGACATGGGCTTGAAAGTGTTTGATGGCTGTCGGCGCTTCATCCTTCGAACCAACAAGGCAACTATCACAAATTTGATTGACATGTTCGATCTGTGGTAGCCCGTGCACCATGTTGCGGCGAGCTAACTTCCTGAGTGCTTCAAAGTTGAGGTGGCCAAATCGTGCATGCCACCGCCATGCATCGTCATTGAGTCATGCTGCTAAACACACTAGTTGTACAATATCAAGAGATAGAATGTACAGTCGGTTTCGGGCACATTTTACCTTGGCGAGGAGGCATTGCTGACAATCTCGAATCGAGAGCACGCTGCCTTCGATCAAGACTTGGCAGCCATTCTCATCGAGCTACCCAAGGCTGATGATATTGCTTCGTAGCTTTGGGATGAAGTAGACGCCGGTGAGGGCACTGTGCTCATCATTCTGGCACGTAAACATCATCGTGCCACGCCCTCGAATGTCGACAACGGATCTGTCCCCAAACTTAATGGAACCCGTGACTCCAGTATCCATCTCGGTGAAGACCTCCTTGCAGCCAGTCATGTGGTTGCTGGCACACGGTGTCGAGGTACCATGCTTCGTCGTGGTGGTCGTCCTCACGGCCCAGATGCACCTGAGCGTGCACCTTGTCGAGTACGACGTTGTTGGTCGTGCCCAAGGTGGTCTCGGCGAGCGTGTACTCCTGCGCCATCAGCAGTACAGGCTCATCGTCGTCGACTTGCTTCAGATTGGCATGCTCATCGTACTTCGGCTTGCGGCAATCCATCGCCCAATGGCCGTAGATACCACAATTATAGTACTTACCCTTCTTGTCGTGCGTGCCACCGGACGCGTTGTTGTTGCCGTAGTTCGTGTTGCCGCGGCCACGACCTCTTGGCTTGCCGCGTCCTCGACCATAACTTTTACCACCATTGGAGTAGGCCTCGCCTTCCTTCCTCTGCTTTGTGCGAGCGAGCCACTCCTCTTTGAAGAGGAGAAGGTGGCTACTTGTGTCGTCGGAGTTGCTGCTAAGATCGTACCGCTCATCGACGGCTAGAAGACGACAGGTAAGCTCTTCAATTGACAGCATCTTGAGATCCACTAAAGTCTCAATGGCAATGGCGACTTGCGTGCGTAGCACCCCGTTCCCCCAGTGTAGGGAGCGGGGCTAAGAAACATAAGACGGTATCGTTCGATCGGGATAGATTAAAACAAGAACTTGTCCTCGTTATGGATTTATTTCTTCGGAATCGATTCCCATATTCAGTGGACCTGCCCCCGGGATCGACTTAGCGACAGAGTCAGGAGGGACCTCTCCGCTGTTATATTTTATTGCCTCGGATTTCGATGTCGCTTGTTGCTTTCGTGCTTTGAGTTGGTTTTCGGATTTGCTTGTTTTCCTTGAACGGTTTCGATGAATTTTATTGTTTTCTTTCATTGAACTGCATTTTCAATTCCGAGATTGGAAAAAGTAGAAGAGGTATTGATTGAGCTGTTCGTGATGCAGGTGAACAAGCAATAGGCGGCTTACGAGCGGAGTCTTGAAGAGCCTCTTTCCTTCTCCCTTCCAACCATCTAAGTGAGTGGCTACCATCCCGATTAGCTAAGCCCTGCTTCCGAGTCTTCACATCTAATAAATCTTGCATTCTTCTTTGCCCCGATCAGACGATACCAAGTAATAATAAAAGATAGCAAGATAAAAAGGAAATAGACTTGGATTGTATTGCTTGTCATTCAACTTGGGAACGGTTACTCATGTGCATCAATTTTAGTTAGAATATATCTTCTTCTATAATTGTGCTAAGTATGGATCATATCTTGTATGCGAATAAATTATTCAGGGAAGCTATGCAAAATGAATCATGCAATATTACTTGTCCTGTACTCGTGTTGCCTCGAAGGCATGAACTGATAGTTTAAGAAAATGTATTATTCGATCACGGACAACTTGTGCACAAGGGTATAGTTCTGCGGACGGTCGCTGGGGCACTGGCACCGTTCTGGTCCGGGCGAAACTCGTGTGTAGTCATCGTGTGCTGGAGGGGATGCCTTGCAACGCATCGTGTGCTTATCGTATTCATCGTGTGTTCTCGTTGCATGCTATTCCTGTCCTTGACTATGTCCATTATGGCATCACGCCAGTGATCCTCTTGTATATTTAAACCTGTTGCAGACTAACTTGTGTCTTCATGGCAGGGAAGGCATGGTAAGTATTGTGCAGGTCGTTCAGACGGACAGGTAAAAGTCACCAAACGGTGATAAGTTAATTTCAGTAATTTCTATATGCTGCTTACTTGTAAATGAACTAAGGCAAGATAAAAACCCACAATAATATGCATGCTTTATTAAAACAACGTGTTGATTGGTATAGTTGGGTTAGCTCGCCTTTACCAGTATGTTTTCACATACTGACCCTCGTTGAAACAGGTTCCCCGCACTAAGGCGAACCGATCGAGGAGCTGAAGTCGTCTTCCCGATCCAGTCCAGCTGTAGGCGCATCCTGATTGCACCACATTTTGAAGTACTTGAAGAAAGGAGCTAGAACCCAAGTAAGAATGCAGCTCCGTGGCAAGGCCATCCTCCAGCCCGGAGGTCTTTATCATTTTGAAGTTTAGTAAAGGGATGTAATGTACAGAACTGCTATCTCATTTTGTGTCAACACTTTTGTAAGCCCGTGCGGCAAATTAGCTGACTCGTTCAAGAGTTTGTAATAGATGTTCATTATCAATAAAGAGAACTTGTCCATGTTTCAAATCTGTGTTTTAATTTATCTGCGTACTCTGAATATGTGCTCGTTATATAAAATACTTTAGCCTTGTGCGGGCGCAACCCCAGGCCCGCACGATGGTCACGATTCGGGGGATGCCCCAACGATTCCACGGAATTGGGTCGTGACATAGTGGTATCAGAGCACAGATTCAAGTTCCTTAGACTCTCGTACTGGAAAAGTTTCTTTAACGATCAAATTCCTGTACGAACTTTTGAACTCGCTAGGCCAAAATGAGATACGTTCATGCAATAAGTCCATAATACATTATGATCCTAATGTAATTTACCTTCTTTTGAAGGAATGGCACCAGCGCAATCTGCTACGCTAGCACCAGACGAAATATAAGGCCAAGAAAGTAGTTCGGGCACTTCGGGACGTTCAACGAGCCAGCGAGCAATGCCAAGCATCGATCCCGTCCAGAAAATATTGCGGATGTTGGAGGCAAACCAACAAAGGGACGAGGCTCGCTACGAACGGGCTGAGAAGCGGACGGAGGAGAGTCAACGCATGTTTTAAGACAATATAGAAGCTCGATTCTCAGTCCAACAGAAGCAGGTAGATGCCCTACAACAGATCATGTAGACTTTGGCCTCCAACCAGTCCGCGACAATGCCAGTGACTCCGGTGGAACAGCCCGTACTTGAAGTAGAGACGCCGCACATTCCAAGGCCGAGGGACGTGACTGCCTTCGACTTTGGCCACTTCAAGAAAGTCTGCAACACCCCATTCAACGGGACTTAGGACCCAGTCGTAGCTCTAGATTGGTTGGCCGAACTTGAAGACTGCTTCGCTCTGGTAGAGGTCCCCGAAGAGAAGCGTATCGCATGCACAAAACTACAGCTCTGTCTCAATGCGCATGATTGATGGGACGTGCATCGACGATCTCTTCAATTTGACCATGGAGAGGAGGCGATCTCGTGGATGACTTTTTGTGCCATGTTTGAAGAGGAGTTTATACCCCCTCCAGTACGATGCCAGATGGAGAATGAGTTCGTGCAACTGAGGCAAGGCAGCATGACAGTTAAGCAATACTCTGCCGAATTTAACTGTCTCTCCAAATTTGCTAGCGCCTATATACCTGATGTAGTGAGTCGAGCTAGAAGGTTTGAAGGTGGTTTGGCCCTGCCATCCATGCGCATGTAGTCATTCATCAGTACAAGATAATGCATGAAGTCATGAATCACGCTCTATCGCTTGAACCACTCTATCCTTACGTTCCTACCGGCGCTGTGCATACCTACAGTCACAAACGCCAAAGCAACGAAAGAGGAAATACTGCTACAAAGTGCCCGAATAATGCTGGTAAGCAGAATGGGGATTGGAGCAAAACTTGTCACTTCTGCAAAAGGTGGGGGCACATTAGGAAAGATTGTCGCAAGAGACTTGGGTTATGCCTCACTTGTGGAGAACCAAGCCATGCCATTAGCTCCTGTCCGAACCTTCCTGATCGTCATCCTCGACATAAAGTTCCTTAGAGGTAGACCCTATTTCTAAGTTTTGAGGACGAAACTTCTAATTAGTTGGGTAGGATGTAGCGCCCCGTTCCCCTGGTGTGGGGAGCGCGGCTAAGAAACATAAGACGGTATCGTTCAATTGGGATAGATTGAAACAAGAACTTGTCCTCGTTATGGATTTATTTTTTCGAAATTGATTTCCATATTCAGTGGACCGTGCCCCCGGGATCGACTTAGCGGCAGAGTCAGGAGGGACCTCTCCGCTGTTATCTTTTATTGCCTCAAATTTTGATGTTGCTTGTTGCTTTCGTGCTTTGAGTTGGTTTTCGGATTTGCTTGTTTTCCTTGAACGATTTTGATGGATTTCATTATTTTTGTTCATTGAACTGTATTTTAATTCCAAGATTGGAAAAAGTGGAAGAGGTATTGATCGAGCTGTTCATGATACAGGTGAACGAGCAGTAGGCGGCTTACGAGCGAAGTCTTGAAGCGCCTCTTTCCTTCTCCCTTCCAACCATCTAAGTGAGTGGCTACCATCCCGATTAGCTAAGCCCTGCTTCCGAGTCTTCACACCTAATAAATCTTGCATTTTTCTTTGCCCCGATCAGACGATACCAAGTAATAATAAAAGATACCAAGATAAAAAGGGAATAGACTTGGATTGTATTGGTTGTCATTCAACTTAGGAACGGTTACTCATGTGCATGCTTGTTCGTTTGGAATGTTCATCATATGCATCAATTTTAGTTAGAATATATCTTCTTCTATAATTGTGCTAAGTATGGATCATATCTTGTATGGGAATAAATTGTTCAAGGAGGCTATGCAAAATGAATCATGCAATATTACTTATCTTGTACTCGTGTTGCCTCGAAGGCATGAACTGATAGTTTAAGAAAATGTATTATTCGATCACGGACAACTTGTGCACAAGGGTATAGTTCTGTGGATGGTCGCTGGGGCACTGGCACCATTCCGGTCTGGGCGAAACTCGTGTGTAGTCATCGTGTGCTGGAGGGGATGGCTTGTAACGCATCGTGTGCTTATCGTGTTCATCGTGTGTTCTCGTTGCATGCTATCCCTGTCCTTGACTATGTCCATTATGGCATCACGCCAGTGATCCTCTTGTATATTTAAACCTGTTGCAGACTAACTTGTGTCTTCGTGGCAGGGAAGGCATGGTAAGTATTGTGCAGGTCGTTCAGACGGACAGGTAAAAGTCACCAAACGATGATAAGTTCATTTCAGTAAATTTTATATGCTGCTTACTTGTAAATGAACTAAGGCAAGATAGAAACCCACAATAATATGCATGCTTCATTAAAACAACGTGTTGATTGGTATAGTTGGGTTAGCTCGCCTTCACTAGTATGTTTCGACATACTGACCATCGTTGAAATAGGTTCCCCGCACTAAGGCAAACCGAGCGAGGAGCCGAAGTCGTCTTCCCGATCCAGTCCAACTGTAGGCGCATCCTGATTGTGCCGTATTTTGAAGTACTTGAAGAAAGGAGCTAGAACCCAAGCAAGAATGCAGCTCCATGGCAAGGCCATCCTCCAGCCCGGAGGTCTTTATCATTTTGAAGTTTAGTAAAGGGATGTAATATACAGGACTGCTATCTCATTTTGTGTCAACACTTTTGTAAGCCCGTGCGACAAATTAGCTGACTCATTCAAGAGTTTGTAATAGATGTTCATTATCAATAAAGAGAACTTTTCCATGTTTCAAATCTGTGTTTCAATTTATCTGTGTACTCTGAACATGTGCTCGTTAGGCAAAAAACTTTAGCCTTGTGTGGGCGCAACCCCGGGCACGCACGGCGGTCACGATTCGGGGGACGCCCCAACGATTCCACGGAATTGGATCATGACAGTGTGTACTTGGATGGAATGACTCGAAGGAATTTTTTAACTAGCTTCTCGTCGTCCATTTCGTCGCCGAGTAGTTGCAGGTCGCTGAAGAGTCCCGCGAGCCGCATCGCGAAGTCCTTGACGGACTCGCCGTCCTTGAACTTCATTAATTCGAAGTCAGCGCACAATTTCTGTGCCTTGGCCTCGCGCAAGCGCTCGACCCCCATCCGCATCATCTTCACAGCGTCCCATGCTTCCTTGGTAGTGTCTTTTACTGCCAGTGTCCGCAGCATCTCTGGCGGCACGGCACGGAGTATGACGGACAGGGTCATCCTGTCGTCGTGGTAGTCGGCTTTTTCGGGTTCGATCGCCTCCCACAGGCCTTGCACCTGCATGTTGACTCTCATTAAGAGATCCCAATCCGCGTAGTTGGTCCGTGTCAGCATGGGGTACTTGAAGGTGAATGGCGTCTCCTTCATAGATGTCGACGTCATGGGGCTTTGCTCGTCGTTGGTTGCCATAGCTCTGATACCAAATGTAAGATGAGAGGAGTATTTGATTCTTGGAATGAATAATTTGTGCTATGTTCAACCTCAACTTGGCCTTTAAATAACCATTTACAACTCTAACTGAATGCATAAAAGTAGCACCCTCTAACCATATTTGAACTAACAAATCAAAACAAATTAACCGCATAGAACAAATAAAATTTCTAAAGACTAGTGATTTGTTGAAATCCAAATAACAACCGCTTCAACCTCCTCAACAGGATTAACTCTAACAGCCTTTTGCCTCCAGAATTCTTCTTTTGTCTTGAGTTGGTATTTCAAGTTGGCCCAGGCCAAGTTGAGGGCCGCTCTATGGTGGGTCGAGCATTCTCTGTCATAGCTAGCTTCCTTCCTAGCCACCTCTTGTTCGGTCGATCCGACCTCCTGGAAAATATTGCCAAAAACTGACCGACTCCACCCAGAGAGGGCGCGTCTGATCTCCTTCAGTCTAAGGGAGACCCGAATAAGCGAGTTTGCATGAGAAGTTGAAATCCATGCTGCTCCAACCACGCCCAGGAAGCTATGATGTTGAGCCCAGAGGTTGAGGTACCTGAAATTTTTGATAGGGGGACTGGTCCGAATGCATACCTATACGAGCAAAGAAGCGTGGTCTGATTTGGTGAAATTGAGGTGCACCAGTCGAGTATCCGGGGCCATTGTCATCCATTGGAGGTCCACCAAGACCCTGTCCAGTCTGGACCGTTGACGAAGCTCTCCCTCCTTCATGTTACACAAAGTAAAGACACTTCCAAAAAATCTAATGGACTGTAGACCCGCCTCAAAAATGAAGTCAGCGATCTCATGCATGGCTGAGGATGTCGGTGGCCGCCCACTCACTTTCTTTCTCGCCTCGGTGATCACGTTGAAGTCTCATACGCATACCCATGGGATGTCTAGGTGTTTATGCTAAATCCACAACAGCTGGTTCCATAGCAACGTCCTCTCTCCCTGCTTGCAACTTTCGTGCACCACCGTCAACATCGCACGCTGGACCAGGGGGGTGCTCAATGCTAACCGTGAGGGCTTGCTCAAAATCATCATGGAGTCTGATGCCTACCTCTTGTTTGGAGAAGATCCAAATGTCTTTAAAACCCACCACCGCCGAAGTGTAACCCAATTTCATTTGAAAATGAGTCAGGTTCTTAACCGAAGTTTTTGGCTCAATGATAGCCAAAACTGAAGCTTTGTGCATTTTACATAAGTATTTGATCCTTCTAATGGTTGGCTTGTTAGCCACCCCCTCACATTCCAAATAATGATCTTAAACATGGGGAGGAGGTGATCGTCGGGAGGACGCTTCCTTAGTAGATTATCTCAGGGTCATGTACTTTGGGGGAGGTGCCTGCTTATGTTTACCTTTGCGCTTTCCTCTAAGAACTGCGTGCTGGGGAGAGCCCTCAATTTCTTCGCCCGGGGTCTCCTCTACATGATGAATGTAGATAGTGTCATCAATTTCTGCCAGAATACCATACGAGTTGTGATAAGGACTCATCCTGGTCTCCACGGCGTCTACAGCAACTATATCTGTAGAGACCTCTCGTATACCTGGAAGAGGCTTCGGCCCGGGTCTAGGCAGCTGTATCAGGGGCATATGCTCCTTATCGAGCTCAGGAATCATGACGGCCAAGACTTGTTGACCCTATTCAAGAGCCGATTTGGTATCTCCTGCCCCAGCGTCTATACTCTCCGACTCTGTCCGCTGGGCCCCTGTACTGTAGGATCGAATAAGCACCTCTAGAGGGGGGTAAATAGAGTGCGTGTATATGCAGCAAAAAATAATCATCAATTAGAAATTCCAAGACTAAGGCCAACTTATAAACTGCAGTAACAGGTATTAGAAAGAGTATAAGTAGAGTATAAGTAAAGTTTAGAAAAGAAAACTCAAACACAGAAAATTATATTCTAATTTTCCTCGTGGAGGACTAGTCCAGGCCCAAGAAATCTTGCTTGGTGTTAATCTACTATTTGTGAAATAGGGTACACACTTGCCTTTGATCCGAAGAGCACGCCAACTTCTTACAACACAAACTTTGATCCGAAGGACTCGCGACTTCTTACAACTACGAGCTTTTGATTCGAATAGCTTGCTGACTTCAAACTTCTATGGAAGATAAACTTGTAAACCAAGCTTTACAACTTGATCAGACTTCTAAATAGGAACTGCGTTGGCAGTAGAAGGCTTGGAGTTGATCTTGGGAATAGGAAGCTTTATAGCTCAGAATAGAATAGGAAAGTGAAATGCTTTGAATGAATGACTTGGTAAAAATGGTATAGAATTCCACTATATTTATAGGGTTTTTCGGAATCGAGTTTGGGCAAAGTTCGGATTTCCAACGTTCAAAAATTCAAAGGTTAGAGCCTGGTCATCCGAAAGAGGAGGCTGGCATATTTTTCATTTTTGACCCTAACCGAGTTTGGCCCGAGTTCGGTCCAAACTATGTTGGTCTATTTCCAGAATGTTGGGTTCAAGTTTGGTTTGGTTCAGGCTATTTTGAGTGGACTAGGTTCTGGTTTAAACTAGGTTTAGAGCTTCCTAGTGCCAACTGCGAACCCGATGTACATTTGGTCCTATGAAATAAATAGAAAATACATAACAAGAGTGAAAACCAGGAGCACTATGACGACATCAATCTTCTGAAACATCCGTTGATTGAAGATGTATTTTTTCTTGACGGCAGTTGTCCAAAGATAAACAGATCTGAATATCTGAATATCTTTCAGGGACCTCACCCCCGAACCCCCACGAGGGGCGCTTCTCCCTCGACCCTCGTTCGCTGACCGGGCAACGGAATCCCCGAGTGCAAGGCTCCGGATAAATCGTAGGCGGTTCAGAGACATCCTCTAGTATAACATTATTTTTGGCTCATCATCATTTCTTCTAAGCATATGTCCATTGCTTTTTTGTAAATACATGTTAGACGAACAAAGAAATATATATGATAACATTTAAGATCAGCTATGGACAATGTTGAGTTTAAGTATAAGTCACGAGTTACTATAGTGATTGATCGATTATCATAATGCTAAACTTAATCGATTAGCCATATTTAAAAACTCAATATAAATATTGGGCCAACAATCTCCCTTTTTTTATTATGAAAAATTAGTTAAGTTTAAGACAGATGTAATCGATGCATATATTAAAAAAACAATAGGCACAAATCACTATAAGCACTAGCTTAAACATATACTTACATACTTAAACTTACTTCTTCCCCCTTTGACATGAACAAAAAGAAGTTCCCCCGTAATAGGAGATATTGAAACATCTGATATTATCTAAGCTTCTACATGTGCATAAGCTCCCCCGTAGTACTTGAGACGTTGGAGAATATGTACATATTTGCCATATTTTCCCTCTTTTGTCAAAATATATAGTTTACGACTCCCCCGCAAACGAAGAATATAACATAAAGACAAGATGAGTAACATAAAGCATATAACTTGATCATGTATTAAATGAAGAGTAAGTAGCTAAAATGTCAACATAAGGAATCACGCAGAATAATGACTTACATATCATAACATATACTTACCAAATAAAGGTAACTAGATGCAGACATAGCATAAAATTACTATAAAAACATTGGATAACAATAATATAAGAGAAGCATAAATGAATATTTAGTCATATGCAATAGACAATTAAACAGCTTCTCTCAGATATCCCAGCTTAACATTAAACTAGATATCATAGTCTAGCATCGAATCATGTCGTAGAAAAGAAATATGCATATCATTTCAACTAGCCAAAAAATCAAACTCAAAATTAAACTAAGTGACATAGTTCAGAAACAGTTAGAAATATCCAAGGTGACTAGTAGTGCTTAAAAAATACAATGTCATAGTCTATACTAAAAGTTATCAACTTTAAGTCAAAAGTAGGGTCAAATTCACTATTTTATTCTAGAAATAATTGCAAATAGACATTAACAAATCATTATTCAATAAAGTGATGATTATCTTGGGTTAGCTGTAGGGGCTAGATCCCAGCTAGCGGTGGTCACGAAGACACTTAAGTACCGTATCGCTTAGGCTATTTACGTCTTTTTTGACAGAAGGGCCCTTTTGTCTTATAACCAAAAGTTATCTTAACTTTAAAGAACTCAAATTTAACAGGTATATATGCTAATTATAACATCATACAACATCGTAATCAAGAATCCTAATTCTCGACGAATAAAATTTACTACAAGATATAAAGCATGCATAGACACTAGAAAGTAAATGACCATTCCATAGTGTGAACTGATCAATAACTAGCCATGAATCAAAAGAGAAATAAACTAATCATGCTAGTTTCATATATCTCACATTGATTTAACTAAATACTAATTAAAGGAAATCAATAAGAGATATTAACAAAATATTGATTAAAAATATGATATATTCTATAATTTTAGCCATTTTGGATGAATCAATTAGCATGTTATCAAAGTGGCTCAAGTGACCATATTTATGTTGGTGCAATTGCTTTGGAAGATGACGTTTGTCGCTTTTCAATCACCAACGTTCTTCTTTGTTATAAATTCTGACACAAAGCGTTCTACTTGCATTAGTAGGCAGAGACTTTGGTATCCAAATAGTTTTGGATCCATAATGGTTAGCTTTAGGCACCCACATAAATTTGTTCATATCAACCAACTTTCTAGTCCTACACTGATGTAAAATTTGTCATTTTTGTCCATAATAGTGACATGTAGCATGGACATTAGTGTTAGGAGTAGCATGGTGAGTATGATTATGTAATGTGGTACTTTGTGTCTTGCGTGGATACTTGTAATAAAAAGCATGATTGTGAGAAGCTTTAGCTTTGCTTGCTTCCTTTACAAATGATCTGTCGTGTGTGACTTTGTAATGAGTCACGTGAGTTGTGTTAGATTGAGTCATAGGTTACATTACCTATTTTTCCAATCTAACCTCTAACTTTTTAAAGTTAGCATATAAATCATCGTATTTAACAGTAAGAGCATCAATTCTTTGTGAAGCAATAGAATACTTCTTCTTTTCTGATTCCAATTCCTCCTTAAGATTAGCATTTTCTTGAGTGCTTTTATCAATGCATTCAAGTGCCTTATGCAATCTAAGCTTAAGTGTTGATATTTCAGCAGAGTTGTAAGAAAAGGAAGTGTCTCTAATTTTATTCAACAAACAAGTAAGCTTTTCATTCTCAAGCTGATAAGATTTAATATCTTTTCTAGCTTGCTTATAATTATTTCTAAGCTTCTTGTAATCTTCAAATAAATCATTGAAAGTATCAGATAATGCATCATAAGAAAACTCTTCAAATAAAAGATTATTTGTTACTTCGCTTACCATTAAGCAAAAATCTGTAGTATGTCGAGGGCATTCTTTTTCTGAATTGCTAGCTTCACTTTAGCACCAAATGCTTGTATTTCCTTCTAAGCTTTCTGTTCTCTCATTTGTTGATGTTATTAGGCACATGTTTGCAGTGTTATGAGAATTTTTTTCTTCCTCTGAGTCACTAGATTCGCTCCCGTGCCATATGTTTATGTTTGCACAGTTGCGAGAACTTTCTTCTTTTTCAGAATCACTAGCTTCATTTTTATGCATGTTCTCATAAGTAACTTCAAGGTGATTCCAGATCTCATGTGATGTCAATCAAGTAGAGATTAGATCAAATACAATTTTATTTAAAGCACAAAATAAAACATTTATTGCCTTAGCATCAAGGCTACCTGCTGTTTTTTTTCCTTCGTGTAGTGATAATAAGGTTTGTTAACTACATTGGAAATAAGAAGAGAAATGATAGTAGGCTTTGTGTAACCATCAATTACTATGGTCCAAAGTTCAAAGTCAAGTAATTCCAAATAAAAACTCATGCGTGTCTTCCAGTAAGTGTAATTCATACCATCAAATAGGGGTTCCCTATTTGTGGACTAGCCTTCACCATTGTTGGTGTAAATGAATCTAGTGTTTGCCATATCAATACTCTTAGGAGGTTAGTCCAAATAAGAGCCCTTGCTCTGATACCAATTATAGGATCAAATAAGCACCTCTAGAGGGGGTGGTGAATAAAGTGCGTGTATATGCAGCAGAAAATAAATACCAATTAGAAATTCTATGACTAAGGCCAACTTATAAACTGTAGTAACAGGTATTAGAAAGAGTATAAGCAGAGTATAAGTAAAGTTTAGAAGAGCAAACTTAAACACATAGAATTTTATCCTGGTTTTCTCGTGGAGGACTAGTCCATGCCCGAGATCTCTTGCTCGGTATTAATCTACTATTTATGAAATAGGGTGCACACGCACCTTTGATCCGAAGAGTATGCCAACTTATTACAATACGAGCTTTGATCCGAAGGACTCGTGACTTCTTACAACCACAAGCTTTTGATCCAAAGAGCTTGCTGACTTCAGACGTGTATGGAAGACAAACTTGTAAACCAAGCTTTATAACTCGATCAGACTTCTAAATCAGAACTGCGTTGGCAATAGAAGGCTGGGAGTTAATCTTGGGAATAGGAAGGTTTATAGCTCAGAATAGAATAGGAAGGTTTATAGCTCAGAATAGAATAGGAAAATAAAATACTTTGAATGAATGACTTGATGAAAATGTTATAGAATTCCACTCTATTTATAGGATTTTTCTGAACCGAGTTCGTGCAGAGTTCGGATGCCCAACGTTCAAAATTTTGAATGTTGGAGCCTGGTTATCCGAAAGAGGAGGCTAACTCAGTTTTCGGTTTGACCCTAACCGAGTTCGGTCTGAACTCTGTTGGTTTATTTCTAGAATGTTGGCTTCAGGTTTGGTTTGGTTCAGGCTATTTTGAGTGGACTAGGTTCTAGTTTAAACTAGATTTAGAGCTTCCTAGTGTCAACTGTGAATCCGATGTACATTTGGTCCTATAAAATAAATAAAAAATACATAACAAGAGTGAAAACCATGAGTAATATGATGAGGCCAATCTTCTGAAATATCCGCTGATTGAAGACGTCTTTTTTCTTGACGGCGGTTGTCCAAAGATAAACAGATCTAAAAATATAATATCTTTCAGGGTTTTTGCCCTCGAACCCCCACGAGGAGCGTGTAATGCCCTGCAACCGCACGGTGCATTACGCTGAGTCGGATTAGATGAGGCAATAGCTGGTTATATTTTAATTTGTTAAATTTGGGAACAAGTATTGATTGAGTTGGTTTCATGTGCAGATCGCTAGCGGAGTTCGATGGAATCAGGTGTTCGTTCAGAGCAGTATTGAGATAGCAGGATTGGAGCGATAATGTCATCTTCCTTAGTTCGATCGGTTAGATAATTTAGAGAGCACGGTCTGTTCGCACGGTCATACCAATTGAGTAGATCGTACTTTGCATCATACCACGGGTTCAAGGGATCGGCCGTATCGACAAGGCAGGGTGCTTAACGGGATCAGACTTGGTGAGTGGGCTCTGTCCCTTCTCCTCTACTACTTCATGTCTAATAATATGGAACACACGTAATGGCTTGAACACTTGGACTAGAACTTGAAAATCACTACACTGTGGCATGCATAGAGTGTACGTCGTTTGGTTGGATATGATTTATGGCTTGAGTTAGTTTTACGTTAGGCAGTTGGAGCTTGAGTGGATCATCTTGGTTGGAATATCGAGGCAATTCGGGCGACCGAGCGAGCGTGCATCCGTGTACGAGTAACGGTTGGGCGCTTTGTCATACAAAGCATGCAGTTGTGGTTCAAAATCGAACAACTGCATCGGTGAGGGCATTGTGCCACTGTTGAGGCATTGTGCCATGGAGTTTTGAGCGAGGGGTGTTGCACCAAATAGAGCATTGTGTCGAAGCGGCATAGTGCCTATGGGGATAACTTGAGATGGTGCCTTGGGATATAAGTTGGAGAATAGTTATGGATAGTTGGTTGGATGAGGCTAGGATCGTTTGGGGGGGGGGCGAGAATGCTTGATTCTCTCGTCATACCTACTTGGTGTTTACATCGGTCACGGACAACCTGTTATGCACAGGGTTTAGTTTTCTCGAATGGAATAGGCTCCGGGGCACCGAGACCGTTCGGCCATGGAGCAGACAATGGTAACGTGCCTTGGGCGCGGTGCTCAGTTCAATACGACCAGGCGGGCTAGCCGTTTAGTCTGGATCGGTTAGAACTATAGTTGATCAGTCCTTTATGGCTTGGCCGGTAACTTCATATAGATAAGAGTTGGTTTGCTTTGGTTTGGTTTATGCTTTTCGTGTAGGTGGCGGCTACCTTACCTTGGAAAGAGTGTGCATATCGATGATTGGATTAATAAGGCTTGGATTGAGGATGGATATTGAGGCTTGGATTATGATTCGATAGGTTCACGCATTGCTTGGGTTTGAGTAGGACGGTTTGCATGCTAGTTTCCTTCGAGTTGGCTATATTTGCTTGTTTATTGGCTTGAGTTGAATGCTTGCATATTTAACCTACTTTACAGTTTTTCTTAACATGTCATACCTCTGCCATAAAAAGAATTTAGGATTCAAGTAGAAAGATCACAATATAACTGTTTGCATTCACTTTCTACTTAGTGTCAGTTTAGACGAGTGGGTTACCCCGCTCACTAGTACGGTTGTGTACTGACCCACATTTGTGGGCATTATTTCAGGTACACAGGTGTAGTGGCGTTGCTTGGATATACGGGACATGATGTATGAACGGTAAGTGTCACGCCCCAGTCACAAAATACGTAGGACTAGGATACGTAACCATGCCAGCCGCCTGTATATATGGCAACTCCAATATATGGAAACCATATATACGAGCGTACGCTGTAATGAACAATAATTCATAAGTGGTAAAACTGATCACAAGTCACAGGGTAACATCTAAATCTCATCCACAGAAGTCAAATATGAATAAACAATAACCATGTAACTAGATCTCAATACAGATATCTAAGAATGACAGTCAGATGAAATCAAATCTACTGCCTTTAATGAATATAAAAGGAACCAAAATACACACCATAAAGAACAACATCTGACAATCACGAGGCTCGAAGAGAAGACCTCCTCGGAAAATAAGTAGCCTGTCCGGATCTGTGCTCCTGCGAGTACTCAAGAACATATACACCTGGCAGGGGACCAGGTCCTCAGAGGGACATAGCAAGATACAGAAAAATGACATGCCATAATGTAAATACTGAATAAATAAATGGGGTGTGCTAACCATCTAAGTGAATGCAATTTAAAGACCTTGTAGTACGCATGGGAATATGTGGCTAGACATATGCTGACGTAATTCACCAATTCGTAGTGACTGACTAGTATATGCCACATATGCCCCCGTTCAAGGGAACTCTGCAATCGACCATCTCCAAGGAGCATGGTGCGAAGGTATAAAATATACAAGGAGGGGGTGTCCCATACGTCTACTAGTATCTTTCCCGCCCAATATAGATGTACAAATCGTGAAAACGACGTGGACACCTCCTATTATGATGCAAGTCTCAATACAATAAACAACTGAGCTAAATACCGCTACACGTGTTGCTCACACTGATGGCCAGTCGCGCATGAGGTACGCGTTCCTACATGTACTCACTCTGTGACATGTAATGATACGTGTCAAGGCCTGGGAAGTTATATCAATAACTTCACAACTTTAGGTGGGTCTACTAGACACTAGGTCAGACACAAGTCCTAACGTCAACGCCTTCGTTGACTGCACCCGAGTCTGCTCGGACGCGCACATTTATATAATAAATAAATACGTAACTAACAATAACTGAATTTAAACAGTACAACAAGGCAAGGTATACTTGTCTGGCAAGAGCTGCAAAATATAATGTCCAGATATCAAATGCCAAGAAGTCAGAAACTATGGCCTCAGAAGGAAAGTCTCCGGATGCTGAAATAAATATCACTAACAGTCTCAGAAAATATCAAATAGCTAGAAACGTCTGTCCTTTCGTCCAATTTGGACGCAGGGGCAAAAATGACAGTTTCTGGTCAAAGCGGGGTCCACATGTGGGCCGCTTTGCACCGGAAAACGTGCCAGGGTCAAAGGTCTCCAAATTTGCCAAACATAGTGTCAACAAGTCAGGAACGATGATACGAACCCAACGGAACTTTCAGAATTGGATTTCGATGAGCCGGTCACAAAATCGCCCGTCAAGTGGAGCCTGTGGGGCCCACGATACGCGATTTTGTCAACGTTCTCAGAATCGAACCAAACTTGGATCACAGGACCAGCGTATCGCTACGAGTCCGATGGCATAAGTTTCGTTTCGATCAGACGTGTGTACACAAAGTTGCAGCGTGTTTCAGAACTGACGGATACGGGACGGTGTCGGCGGATACGCTTTGATTCCGGTGTGCACGCACATCCAAATCAACTTCTCCGAATTCCTACACGTCCGTATCAACGTCGCGCACGTTTCGATAAAGATCGCGTGCGACCAAGTCATCCCGTTTGGCGGGGCGTACCCAGTTCCGGGGTGAATCAGGTCGTTATTTTTCCTGTATTTGGATCGCAGTTCGCGATCGCCACAGGACGCGATGCTCCGAGCGGGTTGCACGGACACCGAGATGGTTACATAGTCTACACGACGCAACTGACGGAATTGAAAATAGAGCTACGAGGTGAGAGAAAAATATACCTGAACAGGGCTCCGTGGAATATGTGTTTCTCGTGTCCGACACGTGTCCGACACGTGTCGGGGTGTTGTCCACCCTAGGGCTAGGGTTCTGGCTCGCCGGAGAAAGAGTCGGAGGAGGCTGCGTGTCAGGGGAGGCCGGCGAGGGGCTGACCGGGCTGGGTGGACGACGGCGGCGCGGGCACGGCGGCCGGAGGGGCTGCTCGAGGTCGGCCTGGCCGCTGTAGGCTGGGAAGAAGGGGAGGAAGGAGGAGAGGGAGGAGATCGAGGGGTCAGGGTCGACTCGAGCTCGGGTCGGCCGGTCGCCGTTGGGCGGTGCTCGGCGGATGGCGTCGAGCTCGAGAGGAGAGGGTGGCTGTGCACACAGGGGGGGTCGGGTGGCTGCTGACGAGGCCAGCGGGGTCGGCTCGCCGCGGGGGCCGACGCTTGGCGGAGGGCGAGGTTGATGGCGGAGGTGGTGGTGACCGGTGATGGTGGTGGCGGTGGAGGGAAGAGGAGGAGGAGCTGGGAAGGAGGAGAGAGAGGGGAGGCACGGGGAGAGAGAGAGGGGAGACTCGGGGAGAGAGAGAGAGGGTGGACGGCGCCGCGAGGTGGGGGGTCGGCTCCGGCGAGGGAGCTCGCCGCCGGCGGGGGGGTTTGGCTGCGGGCTGGGGTAGGTTTAGGATTTTTGATTTTCTTTTCTTTTCTTTTTTTTATTTCTTTTAGTTTTCTTTTATAAAGAAATATATTAATTAAATAAGTAAAATATCTCAAGATATTTTTGGAGATATTTTAGGATATTTTCGGGATATTTCCGGGATCTTTTCGGATGGGTCCCGCCTCCCAATGGACGGCGCAGGTTCACCGGCCAATGAGGGGGTGATACCCTACACTGTAATTTGCAGGAAAGTCCCTGTAATTTCATAAATTGCATATTAGTCCTATTTCGGGAATTTGTGCAATTACGAAATTGTCTGGAAAAACACCCCGATTCCTGAAAATTCTAAAATTCACAGAATTGAAGGGGAAAGCTGAGGGAAGGTCCCGAGGGGGTGGGGGTGAATCTGGGCAGGGGTTGGACCTGGTTTATGGGTGATACGGGCCATCGTAATTAATTAAATAATAAATACTGCGCACGGTGTTCTCTAATTATTTAGAGGCAGGTAGGGCCATAATTTTTCTACGGTGTCAATATACTAAATGTAGTATACTCAGTGTAGAAAAATAACGTATTTTTGTTTGGGCAAAACAGGTGCATGTTGGGCCTCAAATCTCTATTGGTACAGAGGTAGGTAAAGAGCAGGAAATTAAATAGAAAATAAATACGGACTTTTGTAACGATATTTGTGCGTCTCAAACGAGGCTCATTTTAGCACATTTGTGAGTTGCACAAAGTTCAAGAAAATAGTCTGGTATGTCTAGGACAGGTATGTGAACTTTGTTCGGGGATAACAGTCAAGGTAAAGCTCCAAATAATTAGGTGACGGACAGGTGCACAAGTCAACAGGATATGTAGGAAAAATAAATTAAAATATTGCCTTAAATCCTAAATTGTTAAAATAATCCTAAAAATACTGAAATCTGGTCGAGGGGGTTTACAATCTACCCAACTTATAAAAAATTTGTCCTCGAAATTAAAACTAAGCCACGGTAGAAGTCAAAGACGGCAATAGATATAATTTAACAAAGTAATTTATATCTTGGTTTACGAATAGGTTCGGAAAACGTTTACGCATGTCGTCCACACGCTCCAAGTAGATTCTCCTGGCGCGCCGTGCTTCTATGTCACGCGGACCAAGAGAAATAGACTGATTTCTCAATACCATTTCTCGATGATCAAGGATTTCTACGGGCTGCTCCTGATACGACAAGCTCGGCCTAATGGTGATCTCCGAATGGTTGAGAACCTGACTGCTGTCTGTCACATACGCCTGAGTTGCGACACATGGAATACAGCAAGTACTCCTTCAAGTGAAGGTGGTAGCGCAAGTTGATTTGCCACTACTCCCACTCTTTCTAGCACGTCAATGGTCCAATATACCTTGGCCTTAATCTTGCTGCGTTCTCCGAATCGAATGGTGCCTCTAGTAGGTGGTATCTTCAAGAAGACATGATATTTGAATTCCAAGGGACGATGATGATGGTCTGCCCATTGCTTCTGTCTGTCATGCACTGCTCGCGAGTGTCCTTGTATTTACTTAACTGTCTCTACGGTGTTGACCACCAACTCTGGTCACGCGAATCCTTGTCTGGTAAAATGCTGACTGGTATGCCGTACAATCTTAAGATTTGCCTCATATTAGTAATTTCTCCATAGCTTCAGCGTAATCACGACGGTTGCAAGTTCCAAATCCTTTTTATGCACTTATAATTGTCTGGATGCATCTGTCATTACCTTGTCATCATGTATTAATACGCATCCCAAACTTTTTCCTGATGCGTCTGTAGATCACAACCGCCTGATCCGGATGGAATAGTCAATACGGGTGTTGTGGTCAGTCACTTCTTCAACTCCTCGAAAGCGGCTTGACACTCGTTGGTCCATAGGAATTCTTAATCCTAAAAAGTTAACCTATTCATAGGTGCTGCTATCCTTTCAGGAGTCAATTAATTGTTCATCCGGGTAAAAACTATTTAGACTCCTGATAGCAAAATGGTACACCCTTTATCGTAATACTTGGGTTCTAAACTTGACCCAAGTTACGAGGCAAAATTTCATGCTGTCATAGTGATGCACGTACCAGGAAAGTAGGTAGGTAGAGAAGGTCATTCTAAAGATAGTACAGTTTTAAACTGCAATCTAATCTAATAATAGGGTTTGGTAATTACCCAAGAAACAAACAGAAATGGCTATAGAAATAATACACTTTCGTATTTATACTAAGTACGAGGTTTCGTCCTTCCGAAATAAGGGAAGATGGAAAACAATAATCAAGAGTTCAAGGGAAAGGTAATATATTAGAAGTATGAGGGTCAAGGCGTTTAAAGAATTCAAATGGGAATTGTCAAAGCGGTTGTGGATTGAAATATTATTTTGGTAATTCCTATTCACATATTCGTATTAGCACAGTTATGTAACTAATACGATATGCTCAGACATATCTAGAGGGTAAGTACATCCGTCTACTAATCACTATATATCTCAATCCACGTAAAGTAGTTAAGCGAAGGGCGAATCAAAATGCACTAAGGTTGATCAGACCGTAATACACTGATTCTGAATAGACAATTGTATTAGTGTAGTACTCCAATAATACATATCTCAAGAACAAGCTTGATAAAGAATAAGCTTGTAAAACTAGGCTATAATAGCGACATAAGTCAAAGTAGTACGGTAAATATAAGTACGCTAGATTATGATGTGAGAAATCTCAAAACAATTCAAAATCACAAACAGACAAGACCCTACAATCTCTACAGTTATTATTCTAACTCCTACTCTAAGACGCTAGTTGACCTAAAAGAGGTATGGCCTTCTAAGTTCTATAATCTTAATATACACTATAGGTTGTCCGTATAAAATAAAGATTAAGGTAGTCTGCGTAAAGTAGGGATATCAGAGCCGTCCGCGTAAAAGTCTGGGTAAAAGTCTGAGCGTAAAAGTTTTGCGCTAAAAATCTGCGCCTAAGCTTAGCGGGCCGTAAAGTCTGTATAAAAGTCTGCCTGCGTAAAGTTTGCCTAAAAGGTTTGCGTAAAATCTGCCAGCGTGATAAGTATGCGCGTAAAATCTCCTGCGTAAAGTCTAGCATTCGTTGCAGCGTAAAGTTGTACGAGAACTCATGAGTTTGTCAGTTAAGTTAATGAATCCTGTCCTCTGACAAAAGTACTTGCACGACGATCGAGTGGTCGGTTGTGACGATGAATTTGTACGGAGTCCCAGGTTGTCGTCTAGTGACTGATTGGATACAAGTCACTTACGCTTGAGATGAGACAAAATCAGATGTCCTGTCAGAAAGCTATTTCTTTTTGCACAGGGCTCGAGGCGTATCTCTGCCTTTAATGCACGAGATTGGGTCATAGCTGGGGAAAAGCTAAGGCTGTAACAAAATACGCTCACATTCTATCCTTAGGTTACGCCTAATCAGGTTACTCTACGCTGGTTATCTAATATTCAAGAATCATCAGGTTTACGTAGGGCAATTACCTACGTGGTTCTCATGACGCAGGATAAGGAAGACTAAGGGATCGTGGGTAGCAGTTGTCATAACTGCAGCGTAAAGGAGATAATCTCCTGCATAATTTTGGTTTTTACTCCAACAGGAAAGTCATTTGGCTTTTACGCCAACTAGGCAGTTGTTTGGTTCTTATGCCAATAACGGTCAAATGGGTTTTACGCTAACAAGGGTAAAGGGTCTCTGGCGTAAAACTCTGGTTATCCAACATAGGATAAGGTTTCAGTCCTAGTATTTAATCCTTAGATTTCTATGGGTTCCTCAAGACTAGGGTCACAATATGGTTAAGTCTCTAACTAATCCTAGTAGTGGTTATACTACTCTCAAGTCATATATAAAAATATGTCAAGGGATACTGGTAAATTAATCTATAGGTAGTGATGCTAGGGTTCACTAGGTAGTATGGAAGACTAGGGTTCATCAAGTAGTCTGAACTTAATGATATGTCAACGCCCTAGTTGTATTCTAAGTAGGAATATTACTCTAATTATCATCCTATCAACAAGGATTCCTATATTCTAGCAGGGGCTATACTTAAGGAATAATCAGGGAAGCACAGGAGTCAAGCAGGATGCAATTAAGTAAGTAGGATAGACTGGAAGGAAAATAAGTCATAGTCAATTAAGGATGAGATCCTATCCTCTAATCCTATGTGCAGGCTTGCTCGGTACAGTAACATAACCGAGACAATATGCTCTGACCTGCATGGGCCACCACTAAAAATATGTCACGCCCCAGTCCCAAAATACGTAGGACTAGGATACGTAACTATGCCAGCCGCCTGTATATATGGCAACTCCAATATATGGAAACCATATATACGAGCGTACGCTGTAATGAACAATAATTCATAAGTGGTAAAACTGATCACAAGTCACAGGGTAACATCTAAATCTCATCCACAGAAGTCAAATATGAATAAACAATAACCATGTAACTAGATCTCAATACAGATATCTAAGAATGACAGTCAGATGAAATCAAATCTACTGCCTTTAATGAATATAAAAGGAACCAGAATATACACCATAAAGAACAACATCTGACAATCACGAGGCTCGAAGAGAAGACCTCCTCGGAAAATAAGTAGCCTGTCCGGATCTGTGCTCCTGCGAGTACTCAAGAACATATACACCTGGCAGGGGACCAGGTCCTCAGAGGGACATAGCAAGATACAGAAAAATGACATGCCATAATGTAAATACTGAATAAATAAATGGGGTGTGCTAACCATCTAAGTGAATACAATTTAAAGACCTTGTAGTACGCATGGGAATGTGTGGCTAGACATATGCTGACGTAATTCACCAATCCGTAGTGACTGACTAGTATATGCCACATATGCCCCCGTTCAAGGGAACTCTGCAATCGACCATCTCCAAGGAGCATGGTGCGAAGGTATAAAACATACAAGGAGGGGGTGTCCCATACGTCTACTAGTATCTTTCCCGCCCAATATAGATGTACAAATCGTGAAAACGACGTGGACACCTCCTATTATGATGCAAGTCTCAATACAATAAACAACTGAGCTAAATACCGCTACACGTGTTGCTCACACTGATGGCCAGTCGCGCATGAGGCACGCATTCCTACATGTACTCACTCTGTGACGTGTAATGATACGTGTCAAGGCCTGGGAAGTTATATCAATAACTTTACAACTTTAGGTGGGTCTACTAGACACTAGGTCAGACACAAGTCCTAACGTCAACGCCTTCGTTGACTGCACCCGAGTCTGCTCGGACGCGCACATTTATATAATAAATAAATACGTAACTAACAATAACTGAATTTAAACAGTACAACAAGGCAAGGTATACTTGCCTGGCAAGAGCTGCAAAATATAATATCCAGATATCAAATGCCAAGAAGTCAAAAACTATGGCCTCAGAAGAAAAGTCTCCGGATGCTGAAATAAACATCACTAACAGTCTCAGAAAATATCAAATAGCTAGAAACGTCTGTCCTTTCGTCCAATTTGGACGCAGGGGCAAAAATGACAGTTTCTGGTCAAAGCGGGGTCCACATGTGGGCCGCTTTGCACCGGAAAACGTGCCAGGGTCAAAGGTCTCCAAATTCGCCAAACTTAGTGTCAACAAGTCAGGAACGATGATACGAACCCAACGGAACTTTCAGAATTGGATTCCGATGAGCCGGTCACAAAATCGCCCGTCAAGTAGAGCCTGTGGGGCCCACGATACGCGATTTTGTCAACGTTCTCAGAATCGAACCAAACTTGGATCACAGGACCAGCGTATCGCTACGAGTCCGATGGCACAAGTTTCGTTTCGATCAGACATGTGTACACAAAGTTGCAGCGTGTTTCAGAACTGACGGATACGGGGCGGTGTCGGCGGATACGCGTTGATTTCGGTGTGCACGTACATCCAAATCAACTTCTCCGAATTCCTACACGTCCGTATCAACATCACGCACGTTTCGGTAAAGACCGCGTACGACCAAGTCGTCCCGTTTGGCGGGGCGTACCCAGTTCCGGGGTGAATCAGGTCATTGTTTTTCCTGTATTTGGATCGCGGTTCGCGATCGCCACAGGACGCGATGCTCCGAGCGGGTTGCACGAGCACCGAGATGGTTACATAGTCTACACGACGCAACTGACGGAATTGAAAACAGAGCTACGAGGTGAGAGAAAAATATACCTGAACAGGGCTCCGTAGAATCTGTGTTTCTCGTGTCCGACACGTGTCCGACACGTGTCGGGGTGCTGTCCACCCTAGGGCTAGGGTTCTGGTTCGCCGGAGAAAGAGTCGGAGGAGGCTGCGTGTCAGGGGAGGCCGGCGAGGGGCTGACCAGGCTGGGTGGACGAGGCGGCGCGGGCACGGCGGCCGGAGGGGCTGCTCGAGGTCGGCCTGGCCGTTGTAGGCTGGGAAGAAGGGGAGGAAGGAGGAGAGGGAGGAGATCGAGGGGTCGGGGTCGGCTCGAGCTCGGGTCGGCCGGTGGCCGTTGGGCGGTGCTCGGCGGATGGCGTCGAGCTCGAGAGGAGAGGGTGGCTGTGCACACAGGGGGGGGTCGGGTGGCTGCTGACGAGGCCAGCGGGGTCGGCTCGCCGCGGGGGCCGACGCTTGGCGGAGGGCGAGGTTGATGGCGGAGGTGGTGGTGACCGGTTATGGTGGTGGCGGTGGAGGGAAGAGGAGGAGGAGCTGGGAAGGAGGAGAGAGAGGGGAGGCTCGGGGAGAGATAGAGGGGAGACTCGGGGAGAGAGAGAGGGTGGACGGCGCCGCGAGGTGGGGGGTCGGCTCCGGCGAGGGAGCTCGCCGCCGGCGGGGGGGGTTTGGCTGCGTGCTGGGGTAGGTTTAGGATTTTTGATTTTCTTTTCTTTTCTTTTTTTTTATTTCTTTTAGTTTTCTTTTATAAAGAAATATATTAATTAAATAAGTAAAATATCTCAAGATATTTTTGGAGATATTTTGGGATATTTTCGGGATCTTTTCGGGATCTTTTCGGATGGGTCCCGCCTCCCAATGGACGGCGCAGGTTCACCGGCCAATGAGGGGGTGATACCCTGCACTGCAATTTGCAGGAAAGTCCCTGTAATTTCATAAATTGCATATTAGTCCTATTTCGGGAATTTGTGCAATTACGAAATTGTCTGGGAAACATCCGATTCCTGAAAATTCTAAAATTCACAGAATTGAAGGGAAAAGCTGAGGGAAGGTCCCGAGGGGTGGGGGTGAGTCTGGGCAGGGGTTGGACCTGGTTTATGGGTGATACGGGCCATCGTAATTAATTAAATAATAAATACTGCGCACGGTGTTCTCTAATTATTTAGAGGCAGGTAGGGCCATAATTTTTCTACGGTGTCAATATACTAAATGTAGTATACTCAGTGTAGAAAAATAACGTCAAAACAGGTGCATGTTGGGCCTCAAATCTCTATTGGTACAGAGGTGGGTAAAGAGCAAGAAATTAAATAGAAAATAAATACGGACTTTTGTAACGATATTTGTGCGTCTCAAACGAGGCTCATTTTAGCACATCTGTGAGTTGCACAAAGTTCAAAAAAATAGTCTGGTATGTCTAGGACAGGTATGTGAACTTTGTTCGGGGATAACAGTCAAGGTAAAGCTCTAAATAATTAGGTGACGGACAGGTGCACAAGTCAACAGGATATGTAGGAAAAATAAATTAAAATATTGCCATAAATTCTAAATTGTTAAAATAATCCTAAAAATACTGAAATCTGGTCGAGGGGGTTTACAGTAAGTACCTTTGTGAGCAAGAGAAAGAGCAATAGTGTTGTATCGCCTTTGTGGCATTATCTTTTACGACATTTTTATTGGACCCTATCGAGAGCTTTGCTGCGTATACTTTGATGTGTACTTGGCACACAATACTTGACTTTTGCTATAACTTGGTCGTTTCAATGATAACTTTGATGTTTGACAACATTGTCTTGTGCGAGCGCAACTTCAGGCTCGTACGGCATCATGTCCCGATGAGAACGATTGTCCTACGGGAGCGCTGCAACATGGTGATTCACGTTCAGCGGGGACGATTGATCTTACAGGAGATTGGGGCGTGACAGGGCGCTTCTCCCTCGACCCCCGTCTGCTTACCGGGTAGCGAAACCCCCGGGTGCGAGGCTCCGGATAAGTCGTAGGCGGTTCAAACACATCCTTTGGTATAACATTAGCCCATCATTATTTCTTCATAGCATATGTCCATTGCTTTTCTGCAAATACATGTTAGATGAACAAAGCAATATATATAATAACATTTAAGATCAGCTATGGACAATATTGATTTTAAGTATAAGTCACGAATTACTATAGTGATTGATTAATTATCATAATGCTAAACTTAATTGATTAGCCATATTCAAAAACTCAATATAAACATTGGACCAATATGTACTAGTCTTTGAAGCACCTAGCAGGGTCAAGACACCCCTAGAGTCTTCCTTCAATACATGTTTTTGTCCGCTCCTCTCCTTATCCTTCTTCGGCTCTGCTTCAATTCTGACCTCTGAATTGAGAGAAATCGTTTCCCTGCTATATGCCTCCTTGACCCCACAGCTGGCCTTCGAGATGGCTGCTTTGACCTATGTAATCTTTTTCTTATAGTTTGTGGACTAATGCCCCTGGTGGATACAATAGTCACAATATTCTAGGTGGTCTTCATAGTCAACTACTTGCCAGTAGCTTTCTCCGCTCGGGAGCTCAACTCTGATGCTGGTCGGGAACATTTTGCTGGTGTCTAGTTCCACACATATTGTGGCCCTACTCGGCCTAATGAACTATGTTGTCACCTTATCGAGCAGAAGGGGCTTACCGATGCCTTGAGCCACGAGAAATACTGTAGACTTAGCAAATAAAAGAGGAGGAAGGTCGTGGAAAGAAATATATACAGGAGCTAGCGGGGATTCTTGTCATATTCGGATCTTCCGCAGGCTAATCGGCCGTCCCCGCTAGGCAAGAATTATCGGACGATCGCTTGACCCATTTGGACGTGATGTTGCACGAGCGTAGGTCGCACCTGTGCAAGGTCGTAGTTTATGCTGGCGGTAAGAGGTCTAAACTACAGAGTCATACAGATTGTCCGAGTGCAGGGGAATATTAAATGCATAGGCGATTGGTAACAAGTTTACTGAATCGTCAATAGCAGAAGCATTGAATAACACAAGTATAGAAGTAAAGCAAACTCTTTATTGATATTGAACTAGTGTTACAGGCGGCGTTAGACCGAGATTACAAGTCGCTCAAGCCTCTCTCTCTCTCTGAAACAGTAAAAGCGTGCCAAGTGGCTACATTTGTGGAATAATACATAGGCGATGTTCCAATATTATGTCTTGTATATGTGCTTCAGTTCGGATCAAACGCTCCAAGGCTCCAGAGTGAACTCCATGTCTTAGCACGCACGAAGGAGACATCTGCAACGAACGAGGTTCTCCCGCACCCTGCAAGCAATCTGGTGGGTTATCAGTACATAATGCACTGGTTGGGAGGCTACTCGCCCGCTCGACAAATCCAAATATGTTCAATAGGTTATGTGCACCATCTATTAAGTTATCTTTCTAATCTTGCCTTAGGATCAGTTTCATGGCAATGTTAAATAGCATATCTCGTGTGGCAGTGTGTCATACAATATATAAGAGAAAACACGGCGATACTTATGAACTTACCATTTATCCTTCCCTGTCTAAGGCAAACTAAGTTAATTCAAGCACAAGCAATCATATAATAAAATCCAGGGGCAATAGCATATGCAAACACAAGTGTTTCAGTATGAGATTATATTTTGGGTGCACGAGCATACAGGTTATCCAGAAGTGTTGCAGAGGATGTTCAAGTAATTTAGTTATTGACTGTAATGCAATAACTCGCACACGGATTGCCGCTAAGCGAGGATGACTTATCTATATGAACATGAGGGTCACTAGCATAGCCATAATGGATGATGTCTCACTAGCAGAATATTTGAAACACTTTGAACAGGGCATTGCAGGCCATTCCGTCGAACAGATAGAGACACCTCTCAATGAGTATGGGGTTCAGAATGGTACGAACGGTAAAACAACATGGGCGTTGCGCACCGTCCCCATAAACAAGAAGAGAACAACATGGAGTCCATCTAGACCGGATCGGTCCTAGTGCCCTGAGACCGTCCATGGAATGGGATGTTGTAATCCCCCGTGTGCACAAGTTGTCCGTGACCATGCAGGTCGTGGGTTTAAGGTTCACAGGATAACTCGATTTTGTTCAGGACAAATATGCTCCATGAGCTGTGATTTCTTACTTTACATGACATGATTCTTGTTCAGTGTTCACTTGACTTGATGCAATCTAAGATAATATAAGCATGAGACAATCACATAGCATGATCTATTTTGGATAGTCTCCATGAGCTGTTAGATTGAGTACAAGACGAGTATCAATTTCTTTGAGACGATGTTATCTTGCTTAACTGTCCATTGATACAGTCCCCTAATTTGAAAAAATGCCTTGGCGACCTAATGGTCCTGAATACTTTTTATGTTCTATACTTGGCTCCGAACGACTATTAGATAGTCTTCCGGTGGTTTGGATGAAAACAAGGCAAGATAGCATTCACTTGATATTGGCATGCAATTTATGTGACAAGCATTGAATGGAGGCAATAATTACAAGTTAGCATATAAGCAGGTAAGCATTGCATTCATGAGAAAACTTAAGCATTCACGTTGGCTCGAGCCCGAGGGTAAGCCGCGGAGTGAAACCGTAAAGGGACTTACCGAGCGACATAATCTAGGGTCGTGCAATGTAGCAAGTGAACAGTGCACTACTGAGTATACATATATCATTCTACTCGAGGCATAGCGGGGTCTAGTTGCACAAGGTAAAGGTAGCACGCGAGGGTCTGTATATATAAGCAAAGTTTAATTTCTATGTTCTAACACAAGCAATACAAGTTGGGATTATTTTCTTAGTTAGGTGCGTTGTATTCTTATTAGCATGCAGGGGGTGATTCACCTAGCGACTAGCATGTATCGTCCATATTTAAGTATGATGTCTAAGCAAAGACAAGTTCATCGTAGCCACCCACATTAGTGATGATTTGCCTCGGTCGAGTGATACTCCGAGCGAGCCTCTGAGTTTGAATCGGCAGTCCGCTTGAGTGGAACGGGTCATTACATTATAGACTACTTAGAAAAATTCTTGTCCTCGAGACTTCCTGAGCGCAAGTCATTCTATCGCACTATCAAATCTATCCTAAGTGTATCAATCGGTACCACTAGATCTGATTTCTTGTTCGAACGGATCTTCTACTCGTTCCTAACACCGTATCGCATGTATGCTGAGTCGGTCTCATTTGCGCCTTAGTGTGGGATATATTGTTTAACACGGGGTACGTTATAATCCATCATGAATAACGATCTAAGGCTGAGGCAAAATTATACAAATCATTATACTTGTTCATGTGGATATTTACTTGCACTAGCATATGAGATCAGCATATCGCGAGTCTGGATTGTGCACATATTCAAAGTGTCCTTCAAACATATGCATGTCAACCAACTTAGCGATGACGAAGTCTTAGCACTCGAGTTTCACATATCATTGAGCCTTGGATTGTGCACATGTTTAAGGCGTCCCTCAAATATATGCATTCAGCCAAACTTAGCGATAGTGAAATCGGACAAGCTACTTGCAAAAATCTTAAGGATTTTTGTTTTATGAATCACAGGGATACGTCCGATAGGGTCAATCAAATTTCTAAGTCATTTCTATTCCAACTAATTATTTGCACTACCGTTAAGCACGATCTATCCAATTTACCAACTAGCATCCATCCATTTGGGTCAAGCATAGCACACATTATCGTTTTAAGTCTAACTCTAAGTCTTGTTGCCCCAGTTCTATGGCTTGTTCAAGCAATGTACAAAAGTCGGTTACACAAGTTCTTCACTCAGCACAGGGTTGTCTGTCTAATTACTAGGTCAGCTCACAAGGTCATAGGTACAAGTTCAAGCATACGATACATCATACAAATTCATCGCACGATGCTCACACCAATTCCTAGGGTTAAACTATTGTTCATTTGTACGGGGTAACAAACTTGTTTCACTCAGATTTCTAAACTTCAAGCACAGATCATCTTATTCTCATTAGCATGTTCGTTTGTACGGGGATCGAGTTCGTTCAGTAAAATCTACGGAATATTCAAGTTGCAGGGCAAGCCTAATCATTTGTATAGTCTATCTCTCCAAACATGTTTTGATAGAATCCCTATCCATTCCAAGTCTAGACCACCAAGCTAAGATTCGATTCTAAACCTTTATTTATAACTCCAAGTCGTCCAACAAAATTTTACGTTTCCGTTCACGAAACCATCAAGCGTGATTTATTCTAGGTTCTAGGCTAACTTATCCCTGAAATATTTTCGATCACTTTCATTCTATTTTTGTCTTATCGTGTCAAACCAAAAGTCAAGACGATCATTCAGTTGTCACGCTCTGGTCTCCCGTAAGTTCGATCACCCTCGTTGGATGTGAGATCACCACGCCAACGCTCCCGCTAGATAATCCTCCTAATCCGGACGTGACACATATACGGGCATAGAGTTTCGCTCGCACAAGACAAGAATATTTGAACGTTATGGTTATCTTCAGCACGACTGAGACACCTTATTATTTCACTTTTTGCTCCATCAAGTCATGTCTATTTATGCAGTGATTATAATTCGTCTAGCAAAATTATCCAACTTCAATGTTACCGTTCGGTAATTCCATAGTCTACTTCTAGCATTCCTTAAACAACTATGTTTCAAATATTCAAGCCCAAGTTTATCCATTTTGATACATTTTATTCATCGAGTTCATTTGGAATAATCACTGAACATGTTCCCGTGAGTTCGATCATCCCCGCCGTATGTGAATTACCACGCCGGCGCTCCCGCAGGATAATCGTTCTCGTTGGGACTGATTTCGAAAGTTATCTCTTCGAACTTGATTTCAAGATCGTTCTTCTAAACTCCAAGTCAAATACTTTATCGCTTATCCCTTTCATCGAATCACAATATTCATTTCGGACTAACTTTTATTCGAGCGATATTGTATTCAAGTTCAATCCGTTTATTTTAATTCAAAATCGCTCGCACGATACTCCAAATTTTTAACAAGTTTCCTTAACCAAGATATCGATTTCCATTTCCGTGAATCCCAATTCAATATAAGCCTTATCATTTATTCAAGACATTCTTAAATTGTTCCATCCAACTAGCATACAAGACCTATGAATCCATTTGGATAATTTTAAATGATCCATACACCACTCGAAATTGAGTCACACAATTAAATCCTCAATCGTGTTTGTATCAATCGCTAGCGTATTTGCCGAGTTTTCCTTAAAATGTCATGCACGATACTTAGGTATCGTCTGATGAATCTTTAGTCTCGTATAAATCATGTCGATAGTCGTCCAAGTAAACCATATTCGATTTGTATCTTCCGACACAAAATACCGTTCAAGCTATTTTTCAAAATCCAAGCACGATTCTCTATATTCGCCTAAGCGATAAATCTGATAATGTTTCTATCGGTTGCCATTCTAAGTTTGACTTATCTTATTCCTGAACGATATCCCAATCTTGGTTACAACTTGCTAGCACCAAAAGGGTCTTGGCGCGCTATACTCAACACAACTTAGCCAAAAGGCTGTGTGCATAGCAAACTATTCGGGACAATATTTGATTTCGTGCACTAATCAGTTGGATAATCAAGTATAGGTATTCGGGTTCGCACATAACTTGCAAATTCTAGCACGGGTCTATTCCATAAGTCTAGCACAGGTCGACACAAAGGACATCGTATCATAATTTCGTACAAGCAATCACATCATTCACATGCACTTTTTAAAAGTATTTAGACTTATTATTTGGAAGATCCCGTTGGGACATTGAGAGAGAGCGTATGCACATAACCCATGAACGAGCTTTCAAAACTGAGAAAATTGAAATAAAGTCCAAAGGCGTATAGCCAGGCTTTGATACAAATATGTCATGCCCCGATCTCCAGCAGGCTAATCGGCCGTCCCCGCTAAGCAAGAATCACCGCGTCAGCGCTCCCGCGGGATGATTGCTTGACCCATCTGGGCGTGATGTCGCACGAGCGTAGGTCGCGCCCGTGCAAGGCCATGGTTCATGCTGGCGGTAAGAGGTCTAAGCCGCAGAGTCGCACAGATTGTCTGAGTATAGTAGAATATTAAACGCATAGGCGATTAGTAATAAGTTCACTGAGTCATCAATAGCAGAAGCATTGAATAACACAAGTATAGAAGTAAAGTAAACTCTTTATTGATATTGAACAAGTGTTACAGGCGGTGCTAGGCCAAGATTACAAGTCGCTCAAGTCACTCTCTCTGAAATAGTAAAAGTGTGCCAAGTGGCTACATTTATGGAATAATACATAGGCGATATTTTAACATTATGTCTTGTATATGTGCTTCAGTTTCGGATCACAATGCTCCAAGGCTCCAGAGTGAACTCCACGCCTTAGCACGCACGAAGGAGACATCTGTACCGAACGAGGTTCTCCCTTACCCAACAAGCAATCTGGTGGGTTATCAGTACATGAATGCACTGGTGGAGAGGCTACTTGCCCGCTCGACAAATCCAAACACGTTTAATAGGTTCCGTGCACCATCTATTAAGTTATCTTTCTAATCTTCCTCAGGATCAGTTTTATGGCAATGTTGAATAGCCTATCTCGTGTGGCAGTGCGCTGTGCGATATATAAGTGTAAATCCCCTGATTTTTAAGAATTTTTAAATTTGGATTTTTCACAATTTTCTGGAATTTTCTGGGATTTTTCTGTTATTAAATTCAGGTATTTTAATTATTAAATGATTTTTAATTGATAATAAATAATATTATAATATTATGAAAATAATATTTTATGGTGTAAAATAAAAAATTAGACATAGGGTAATTTTTCGGGAATTTATTGGACCCCGGAAGTATTCTTAAAGCCCTAAAAACTAATTAAAATATTAAACCAATTTAAACCCTAATTAAACCGGATTTATTTTAAATAAACCAACTGAACCGGACCGGGTTCAATTGAACCCAACCCAAACTCAGCCAGCAGGTCAGATCCGGGTCAAAACCCGTGACCCGAAACCCGCTAGACCCGACCCGCCTTCATTTATCGGATCGGGTCGGATCCGTTAGACCCGACCCGCTTAAAACCCGACCCGGCCCGAAATCTCTTCCCCTTCCCTGTGTAACCCCCGCCTATGGAGATTCCCGGCCGCGCCGCTCCGGCGTCCCCGTGCCGCTCCAGATCCCTACAATGGCCGCTGACCCGAACGCCCGGCTCCTTCTCTCCCCTCCCGTAACCGGCGCCAGCCGACTGGCCACCTTCTCTCTCCCCTATAAAAAGAGCCCTAGCCGCCTCCTCCCTTTTCTTCTTCCTCCGCCCCGCTTCTCCGGCAACCCCAGTGCCCTAGCCTCGCCGTCTCCTTCACCCAGCGACCCTCCAGCACCTCCGCCTCCCTCCGGACAGTCTCGACCACGACCAGCAGCAGCCGAGCAGAGCCCAGCCAACCGCCTCCCCGTGTCGAGCTCTCCGGACCTCCACAGCCTCCGGCGCGCCGCCGCCCTAGCCAGCGCCACCCCCAGCCTCCCTCCGGCCGACCTCCTTGCCTGAGCTCCGGCCAGCAGTTCGAAACCCTAGCCCTAGTGTTGATTTCGACTCGGACACCGGACACTTCGTGTCGGACACGGAGAATTCAATTTCCCGGAGCCCTGTTCAGGTTCCCATATCTCTCTCCTCGCTGCCCTGTTTTCGATTCTGTCAGTTGCATCATGACCCCTGCGTGACCCTCTCGTTGCCCGTGCAACCCGCTCGGTGCATCGCGTCCTGTGGTGATCGCGAACCGCGATCCAAAAACAGGAAAACCAACGTCTTGTTTCACCCCGGAACCGAGTATGCCCCGCCAAACGGGACGACTTGGTCACGTGCGATCTTCACTGATACGTGCGCGTCGTTGATACGGACGTGCGGGATTTCGCAGAAGTTGATTCGGATATGCGTGCTCACCAGAATCAATGCGTATCCGCGGACACCATCCCGTATCCGACCTTTCTGAATCTCGCTATAACTTAGTGTACACACGTCGGATCGAGACAAAACTTACACCATCAGACTCGTAGCAATACGCTGGTCCTGTGATCCAAGTTTGGTTCGATTCTGAGAACGTTGACAAAATCATGTGTCGTGGGCCCCATAGGCTCCACTTGACGGGCGATTTTGAGATCGGCTCATCGGAATCCAATTCTGGAAGTTCTGTTGGGTTTGTATCATCGTTCCTGACCTGTTGATACTAAGTTGAACAGATTTGCAGACCTTTGACCCTGACACATTTTTCGGTGCAAAGCGGCACACATATGGACCCCGCCTTGACCCAAAATATCATTTTTGCCCTTGTCTCCAAATTGGACTCAAGGACAGGCATTTCTAGCTGATTAATATTTTCTGAATCTGATGGTGATGTTTGTTTCAGCAACCGGAGCAGTCCCTGCAATTCCTGCTGAAGTCAGAGCTACAATTGGAGCCGGAAACCCAGGCAAGTGTACATTGTCAATCTCTGCAGTTTTTGCTATTTATTTCCTTGACATATATACTTGTTGAACATGTTTCAACCTAGGACCGAGTAACTTACTTAGCGTCCGATTATAGTCGGGTGCCAACCCCGTACGCGGAGTTGTGTAAAGTCACATAGACATGGATATCGTGACCATTTGCATTCTCGTACTTGCTTTATCAAGTACGTTATACCCAGGACACCTGACACTATTTATGATACAGAATCGTTCTGAGATATTCATGGTGATTCTGTATAGGATACAGTTTTTATGACTTAATCCTTTGCTTAGATATTATATGACTGGATGCATTAGTTATGATCCTGCGTGGCATGGACATGAGACGTTGTGGACATGAGACGTATGATTACATTGGGTGGGAAGAGTCACACAGGCTACAGGTTGATTATATATATTATGTCGGCGTCTTAGTCTCACTACGAGCTAGACAACCACATGATATCACTGCTACCGGCTCCCCGACACAGAGCTTGTAGTGGTTTCAGCCTGAGTTCTAGTGCTACTCTTATCTTGCAAATCACTTAGATGGTTATATAGTCTACCTTATTGTTTCATTTATTTCCTGCACTGCATTATTATGGCATGAGCTTTCTTGTACCTTGCTATGTCCCCTGAGGACCTGGATCCGGATTATGTCCCCAGGATTAGCAGACGAGTTCGACCCAGAGATATACAGGACAGGAGCATTAGCAGGAGCAGAAGCAGAAACAGTAGCAGGCACTGGAGCAGTACTAGATCCAGCAGTCGAGTGACTTCTACGGTATTTCTGAGTATATACTGTTTCTATACTCAGTACTTTTGTTGATATCTTTATTTTTGTATCTTGACAGTTGTATCAGACTTATATTGGGTTTGTTCCCCGATTTATGTACTTGTGACTGGATGTATATATTTTCTTTTGTTGATTTTGATATATTCTTTCGGTGGATGAGAATAGTATACCCTGACTGTTGTATTATAGCTTAAGTACACCCCGATGGATCCATTAAATTGGGTTTGCCCATCGATGTGTGCTGCTGGCCATTGCCGCGCATCCAGTCCCTCGATATTTTGGGATTGGGGCGTGACATAGTTTTTGTGGTGGCCCATGCAGGTCAACGACTAAATTGTTCGGTTTCAACTTAGGGACCGAACAGGCCTGCAATAAGATAGGATAAGTTTTAGGATCTCATCCACTTGCTTGAAACGTTCTTGATATCCGTATCGGATTCGAATCAATTTCTCGAATTGCATCCTGCCTTGATTCCTGTACGCCTCTTATTGTTTATTTTGGTTGCAGAGTTATGGATTCATGAGCAAACGACGAGACTCCTATAATATCACCACGGGATGATTTGGTAACCAATGAAGAGGAAGTGACACCAGTTAGTGAAGGTCCATCATCACAACAAGCAAGTCAGTATGCCTCGAGAATCCAGCAAGATGACATTCCATCATCGACGCAGTTTACTCCACCAATGCCCGTATTCCCACAAGGGTAGGTTATGGACGGGCATCAGATATTACAAATGATCTACGCAATGATGCAAGCTCAACAACAAATTCAACAAGAGGCTCTGCGTCATGATACAGAGAACTTGAGGAGCATCCTAGTAACCGCACTAGAGCGGGCAGATATACCAGCACGACGACCAACGATGGGCTCTATTTCTGATTTCCACCAGCTGAAGCCTCGTACCTTCTCAGGCAAAGAGGAGCCCATAGAAGTTCATGAATGGCTCACCAACACTCAACATCAATTAGAAGCAGCTTAGATTCCAAGGGAACGTTGGATGACTGCTGTCAGAATGCAGTTGACGGACAATGCTCATCACTGGTGGCTATCTGAGGAGACACGGCTCAGACCAGACCGAGTCACTTGGGAAGAGTTTTCTAGACTCTTTCAGGAGATGTACATCCCAGCCATCGTTCGATCAGAACTTCGGGACAAGTTCAATCGCCTCACTCAAGACAACATGACAGTAGAAGAGTACAACGCAGAGTTCATTCGTCTAAGTCGCTTCGCCCCAACCTTGATTCCGACAGAAGAAGAGAAGGCTGAGAAGTTCTTCGACGGACTAAATATTGAGCTACAGAAACTAATTGGATTCGTTGCTCCTACATCTTACTCGGACGTCCTTGCTGCAGCACGATGCATGGAGCGCGTCATCAGGAGAGAAACCAGTCTGAAGAGGTCATCCACATCAGCACCAGCCGGAGTACCACAAGAAGAAGTTACAAAAAGACTTCACAGTCACCAGCCACCAGAAGCATCTCCACAGGTAATACCTGTCTGTCCATATTATCGCAAGCGAGGCCATAAAGAGATCGAGTGCAGACGGAAAAGGAGATTATGTTTAGTTTGCGGATTCAGTCAGCATTTAGTGAAGGAATGTCCTGAGCGTAGAGAAGTAGCATCAACGGTAAACCAACAAGCGTTACCAGTACCGAGGCCAACCTATCCAGCGTTGGAAGCACCACAAACGAAAGTTCAAAAAGTCCTACCACTAGCTCCAGGAGGATATCAGCCGAGGCCACCTTTGATACCCCAGGCACTGCTCTTCCAGCAGGCTCAGCAGCAGCAGAGAAATCGACGGCAAGGACGTGGATAAGCCCTGACGATGACCTTGGAGAATGCGCAGATTCATGGAGTAGCTAATGCGCGTAAGTTTTTATCTGTTTCTAGATTTGCTTTAGTTCGTGTCTGCTGGTTCGTGACCCTAGACTTAACCTGATAGTTTTAACTTGCTAATAATTGATAACCTAGTGTTAATCTAAGTAATTTTTGAACTTGCCAATAACCTAGAATATTTTATAAATGTTAACCTGATAAGTTTTTGAAAGATAAACTGGTTTTCTAAAACTGTAATTTTCTAGATTTTCTACATTTGGGAAATTGCATAACTTCCATTGCTTAGGGAAATAAATTTTCCCTATGTGTTTAAACCCACAACCTTGATTTTCTGATTCGAATAAATTTTGTAACCGTGTCATCTCTGTTGACCGGTTATTCTTTGATTGCGAGGACACAATCCTCTTAAGGGAGGTAGATTGTAAACCCCCTGATTTTCAAGAATTTTTAAATTTGGATTTTTCATAATTTTCTGGAATTTTCTGGGATTTTTCTGTGATTAAATTCAGGTGTTTTAATTATTAAATAATTTTTAATTAATAATAAATAATATTATAATATTATGAAAATAATATTTTATGGTGTAAAATGAAAAATTAGACATAGGATAATTTTTCGAGAATTTATTGGACCCCGGAAGTATTTTTAAAGCCCTAAAAACTAATTAAAATATTAAACCAATTTAAACCCTAATTAAATCGGGTTTATTTTAAATAAACCAACTGAACCGGACCGGGTTCAATTGAACCCAACCCAAACTCAGCCAGCAGGTCGGTTCCGGGTCAAAACCCGCGACCCGAAACCCGCTAGACCCGACCCGCCTTCATTTATCGGATCGGGTCGGATCTGTTAGACCCGACCCGCTTAAAACCCGACCCGGCCCGAAATCTCTTCCCCTTCCCTGTGTAACCCCCGCCTGTGGCAATTCCCGGCCGCGCCGCTCCGGCGTCCCCTAGCCGCTCCAGATCCCTGCAACGGCCGCCGACCCGAACGCCCGGCTCCTTCTCTCCCCTCCCGTAACCGGCGCCAGCCAACTAGCCACCTTCTCTCTCCCCTATAAAAAGAGCCCTAGCCGCCTCCTCCCTTTTCTTCCTCCTCCGCCCCGCTTCTCCGGCAACCCCGCTGCCGTAGCCTTGCCGTCTCCTCCGCCCAGCGACCCTCCAGCACCTCCGCCTCCCTCCGGACAGTCTCGACCATGACCAGCAGCAGCCGAGCAGAGCCCAGCCAACCGCCTCCCCGTGTCGAGCTCCCCGGACCTCCATAGCCTCCGGCGCGCCACCGCCCTCGCCAGCGCCGCCCCCAGCCTCCCTCCGGCTGATCTCCCCGCCTGAGCTCCGGCCAGCAGTTCGAAACCCTAGCCCTAGTGTTGATTTCGACTCGGACACCGGACACTTCGTGTCGGACACGGAGAACTCGATTTCCCGGAGCCCTGTTCAGGTACCCATATCTCTCTCCTTGCTGCCCTGTTTTCGATTCTGTCAGTTGTATCGCGACCCCTGTGTGACCCTCTCGGTGCCCGTGCAACCCGCTCGGTGCATCGCGTCCTGTGGTGATCGCGAACCGCGATCCAAAAACAGGAAAACCAACGTCCTGTTTCACCCCGAAACCGAGAACGCCCCGCCAAACGGGATGACTTGGTCGCATGCGGTCTTCACCGATACGTGCGCGTCGTTGATACGGACGTGCGAGATTTCGCAGAAGTTGATTCAGATGTGCGTGCACACCGGAATCAATGTGTATCCGCGGACACCGTCCCGTATCCGACCTTTCTGAATCTCGCTGTAACTTAGTGTACACACGTCAGATCGAGACGAAACTTGCACCATCGAACTCGTAGCAATACGCTGGTCCTGTGAGCCAAGTTTGGTTCGATTCTGAGAACGTTGACAAAATCGTGTGTCGTGGGCCCCATAGGCTCCACTTGACGGGCGATTTTGAGATCGGCTTATCGGAATCCAATTCTAGAAGTTCCGTTGGGTTCGTATCATCGTTCCTGACCTGTTGACACTAAGTTGAACAGATTTGGAGACCTTTGACCCTGACGTATTTTTCGGTGCAAAGCGGCCCACATATGGACCCCGCCTTGACCCGAAATATCATTTTTGCCCTTGTCTCCAAATTGGACTCAAGGACAGGCATTTCTAGCTGATTAATATTTTTTGGATCTGATGGTGATATTTGTTTCATCAACCGGAGCAGTCCCTGCAATTCTTGCTGAAGTCAGAGCTACAATTGGAGCCGGAAACCCAGGCAAGTGTACCTTGCCAATCTCTGGAGTTTTTGCTATTTATTTCCTTGACATATATACTTGTTGAACATGTTTCAACCTAGGACCGAGTGACTTACTTAGCGTCCGATTATAGTCGGGTGTCAACCCCGTACGTGGAGTTGTGTAAAGTCACATAGACATGGATATCGTGACCATTTGCATTCTCGTACTTGCTTTATCAAGTACGTTATACCCAGGACACCTGACACTATTTATGATACAGAATCGTTCTGAGATATTCATGGTGATTCTGTATAGGATACAGTTTTCATGACTTAATCCTTTGCTTAGATATTATATGACTGGATGCATTAGTTATGATCCTGCGTGGCATGGACATGAGACGTTGTTGTCACGCCCCAGTCCCAAAATATCGAGGGACTGGAGAGGCGCGGCAATGGCCAGCAGCACGCACCGATGGACAACCCAATTTAATGGATCCATCAGGGCATGCTTAAGCTGTAGTCTAACAGGAATTAGGGCAATAGTACAAGTCACGGGTTATTCTATTCTCATCCACACAGATAATCACATATTAAAAGACAGAGTAATGCAAACAGAAATAACTGTCAAATCTCAATAAATTCCTTGGGAAACAATCCGAGAATATGTCTGGTACAATAATGCAAATAGACAGGAAATAATCAACTGGAAATAGAAAAACTGACTACATACGGGCAATGCTCAGGAGAAGTCCTCTGGTACGACCTCGGCCTCAGGTCCTGGTACAGCTCCTGGAAGTGCTCCTGTACGGGGTGTCTCTGGATGAATCTCCTCGGCTATACCTGGGGACATCATCCATTCCAGGTCCTCAGGGGACATAGCAAGGTACAGATAATACAAGCCAAATATAAGCAGTGCAGAAACAAATAAGCAATAGGGTAAACTATGTAACCAGCTAAGTGATAAATGCAATATGAGAGCAGCACAAGAAACTCAGGCTGAAACTACTACAAGCTCTGTGTCGGGGAGCCGGTAGCAGTGATATCATGTAGTTGTCCAGCTCGTAGTGAGACTTAAGACGCCGGCATAATATAATATCAACCTGTAGCCTGTGTGTCTCTCCCCACCCAATGTAATCACGCATATCATGACCATAACGTCTCATGTCCATGTCAGCGGGATTATAGCTAATGCAACAAGTCCTAATGTCTATAAAATATCACCGTCAAGTCCTGTATCCTATACAGAATCACCATGAATGTCTCAGGAAGACTCTGTCTCATGAATAGTATCAAGTGTCCTGGGTTCTGGAGTACTTAATAAGACAAGTACGAGCATTATCGGGTCTCGATATCCATCTCTATGTGACGTTACACAACTCCGCGTACGGAGTTGGCACCCGACTGGTAATCGGACGCTAAGTACGCCACTCGGTCCTAGGTTTTAACAGTTAAACAGGTTTATGTGCATTTAAACAAGAATTCAGACAAGTTCTAGAACAGGAATTACTGCTAATGGAAAACTTTACTTGCCCACTGATGTATAAACAAGTCAATGAAAATAAATAGCAAGCTGCAGAGTTTGGCAAGGTACACTTGCCTGTGGTTCCGGCTCTGATTTCGGCTCTGACTTCAGTTGGATTTGCAGGCGGCACCCCGGTTGCTGAAACAAATATCACCATCAGATCCAGAAAATATTAATCAGCTAGAAATGCCTGTTCTTGGGTCCAATTTGGAGACAAGGGCAGAAACGGCAGTTTCGGGCCAAAACGGGGTCCACCGGTGGGCCCGCTTTGCACCGAAAAATGCGTCCGGGTCAACGGTCTCCAAATTTACCAAACTTAGTGTCAACAGGTCAGGAACGCTGATACGAACCCAACGGAACTTTCAGATTTGAATTCCGATGAGCCGATCACAAAATCGTCCGTCGAGCGGGACTTGTGGGGCCCACGACACGCGATTTCGTCAACGTTCTCAGAATCGAACCAAACTTGACCCACAGGACCAGCGTATCGCTACGAGTCCGATGGCGCAAGTTTCGTCTCGATCCAGCGTGTGTACACAAAGTTAGGGCACATTCCAGAAAGTACGGATATGGGACGATGTCCGCGGATACGCATTGATCCCGGTGTGCACGCACACCCGAATCAGCTTCTGCGAAATCTCACACGTCCGTATCGACGAGGCGCACGTATCTGTGAAGACCGCGCGCGACCAAGTCGTCCCGTTTGGCGGGGCGTACTCAGTTCCGGGGTGAAACAGGGTCTGGTTTTTCCTGTTTTTGGATCGCGGTGTGCGATCACCACAGGACGCGATGCCCCGAACAGTTTGTCCGGACACCGAGAGGGTCATACAGGCTTCGCAACGCAATTTGCGGAATCAAAAACGGAGCTAAGAGCAAAAAGTTACACGCACCTGAAGGGGACCCAAAAACAGGGTCGAGCCGTGTCGGACACAGGGGGAGAAATTAGGGTTAGGGTTAGGGTTCTGGTGGAGTCGCGGCGGCCGGAGGCGGCGGCGTGGGCGACTGGGCTGCGGCGGAAGGGACCGGGGCAGCGCGGCGGCTGACGGCGCGGTGGCTGGGGACTCGCCGGTGGCCGGAGGCGGCGCGGGGAGCTGCTCGTGCTTCTGCTGCGGTGGCCGTTCGTCGTCGAGAGGAGGAGAGAGGGTGGCGGCGCCGCTGGCCGGAGGAGGCCGGTGGTCGTCGGCGAGGCGGCGTCGTCGTGGGTCGGTGGCAGCGGCTGGGGGCACGGCGGCTAGGGTTTGGGGGAACTCGCCGGAGAAGGAGAACGAGGGGGGGTTAAATAGGCGGACGGAGAGCCGAGCGGGGCGGAGAGGAGGGTGGTCGTGGGGGTGAGGGCCGGCCGGAGTGGGCGGAGGGCGCGGCGGAGGCGGCGCGCGACGCGGGGCGGTTGGCCGGGTCGTGCAGCGTGGGTGATGCTGGCGGGTCGGGCGGGTGAAGAAGCGGGTCGGGTTTTGGGCATACCCGACCCGACCCAGTAGGGTAAGCGGGCTGGGTCTGTTGGGCCGGGCTGGGCCGGCCCAACGGGCTGGGTTAATTTTTTTTAAAATAATAATAATAATAACTTTTTTTTAATAATTAATTAAATAAATAGATAATTAAATAAATACTTTTTAGGTGTTTAAAAATAGGTCCGGGGCCCAATAAATTCCAGAAAAATTGTCCTAAGTCCAGTTTTTCATTTTACACCCAAAAATATTTTTTTTATAATATTTTAATATCATTTATTATCAATTAAAAAATATTTAATAATTAAAACCCTGTTTTTAAATTACAAAAAATTCCCAGAAAATTCCAAAAAATTGTGAAAAATCCAGTTTTGAAAATTTTGAAAAATTAGGGGGTTTACAGTTGTGGACATGAGACGTATGATTACATTGGGTGGGAAGAGTCATACAGGCTACAGGTTGATTATATATATTATGTCGGCGTCTTAGTCTCACTACGAGCTAGACAACCACATGATATCACTGCTACCGGCTCCCCGACACAGAGCTTGTAGTGGTTTCAGCCTGAGTTCTAGTGCTACTCTTATCTTGCATATCACTTAGATGGTTATATAGTCTACCTTATTGTTTCATTTATTTCCTGCACTGCATTATTATGGCATGAGCTTTCTTGTACCTTGCTATGTCCCCTGAGGACCTGGATCCGGATTATGTCCCCAGGATTAGCAGACGAGTTCGACCCAGAGATATACAGGACAGGAGCATTAGCAGGAGCAGAAGCAGGAACAGTAGCAGGCACTAGAGCAGTACCAGATCCAGCAGTCGAGTGACTTCTACGGTATTTCTGAGTATATACTGTTTCCATACTCAGTACTTTTGTTGATATCTTTGTTTTTGTATCTTGACAGTTGTATCAGACTTATATTGGGTTTGTTCCCCAATTTATGTACTTGTGACTTGATGTATATATTTTCTTTTGTTGATTTTGATATATTCTTTCGGTGGATGAGAATAGTATACCCTGACTGTTGTATTACATCTTAAGTACGTCCCGTTGGATCCATTAAATTGGGTTTGTCCATCGTTGTGTGCTACTGGCCATTGTCGCGCATCTAGTCCCTCGATATTTTGGGATTGGGACGTGACAATAAGAGAAAATATGGCAAGATTTACCAACTTACCATTTGTCCTTCCTTGTCCAAGGCAAACCAAGTTAATTCAAGCACAAGTATTCATATAATAAAATCCAGGGGCAATAGCATATGCAAACACAAGTGTTTCAGTACGAGATTATATTTCGGGTGCACGAGCATACAGGTTATCCAGAAATGTTGTAGAGGATCTTCAAGTGATTTAGTTATTGACTGCAATGAATGACTCTCACGCGGATTACCGCTAAGTGAGGATGACTTATCTATATGAACAAGAGGGTCGCTGACATAGCCATAATGGACGATGTCTCCCTAGAGGAATGTTTGAAACACTTTGAACAGGACATTGCAGGCCATTTCGTCGAACAGATAGAGATGCCTCTCAATGAGTATGGGGTTCAGAATGGTGCGAACGGTAAAATAACATGGGCGTTGCGCACCGTCCCCATAAACAAGGAGAGAACAACATGGAGTCCGTCTAGACCGGATCGGTCACAGTGCCCCGAGACCGTCCGCGGAATGGGATGTTGTAATCCCCCTTGTGCATAAGTTGTCCGTGACCATGCAGGTCTTGGGTTTGAGGTTCACAGGATAACTCAATTTTGTTCAGGACAAGTATGCTCCACGAGCTATGATTTCTTACTTTACATGACATGATTCTTGTTCAGTGTTCACTTGACTTGATACAATCCAAGGCAATACGAGCATGAGACAATCACATAGCATGATCTATCTTGGATAGTCTTCCTGAGCCGTTAGATTGAGTACAAGACGAGTATCAATTTTTCTGAGGTGATGTTATCTTGCTTAACTATCCATTGATGCAGTCCCCTAGTTCAAAAAATGCCTTGGCGACCTAACGGTCCCGAATACTTTCAATATTTTATACTTGACTCCGAACGACTATTAGATAGTCTTCCGGTGGTTTGGATAAAAATAAGGCAAGATAGCATTCACTTGATATTGGCATACAATTTATGTGACAAGCATTGAATCGAGGCAACAATTACAAGTTAGCATATAAGCAGGCAAGCATTGCATTCATGAGAAAACTTAAGCATTCACGTTGGCTCGGGGCCGAGGATAAGCCGAGGAGTAAAACCGTAAAGGGAATTACCGAGAGACATAATCTAGGATCGTGCAGTGTAGCAAGTGAACAGTGCACTACTGAGTATACATATATCGTTCTACTCGAGGCATAGTGGGGTCTAGTTGCACAAGGCAAAGGTAGCATGCGAGGGTCTCTATATATAAGCAAAGTTTAATTTTCATGTTCTAACACAAGCAATACAAGTTGGAATTATTCCCTTAGCTAGGTGCGTTGTATTCTTATTAGCATGCAGGGGGTGATTCACCTAGCGACTAGCATGTATCGTCCATATTTTAAGTGTGCTGGCTAAGAAAAGACAAGTTCATCGTAGCCACCCACCTTAGCGATGATTCGCCTCGGTCGAGCGATACTCCGAGCGAGCCTCTAAAAGCCTAAGCTGGAACTCCTAGAGGGCCAAGTCTAGAAATTCTTTTGCCTCAAACGAGTCTTCTCGCTGAGCAAAGTGGGTCGGGACGTTGCTCTTTTGCCATTTGAATCGGCAGTCCGCTTGAGCGGAACAGGCCGTTACAATTCTCGCCGCGAGTTGAACGACACTGACCACTTAAAGATTCTCATAGGAGCACTAGCGATAAACCAGGTACCCTGGATCCTAAGTCGAAGGTTGTCCTCCTCCATACTAGGATAGATCAGCAAATGCTTAGCATCTATGACTCCGATATATACAGGGCCAGTGAAGCCGATATTGGCAAAAATTACAAAAATGGCAAAAATTGCTCTAAATGCTTAGCATCTATGATCCTAAGCCGATGTTGGCAAAAATTGTTTCACTGTCGCAGCAAAAGAGGGCCTTCCATCCGGAGGGGGGCACAGGAGCCGCAGGCGGGAAACCTAAGTGGGACCAGAGCGACGAGGGTGGGGCCGAGCCGCTCCGGGCTGGGAAGCAACGAAAGAAGAGGGGATAGCAACGGGCAGGGAGCCAGGCTCCACCAGGGGCGAGTCTACTGTCGGGGCAAGAGGAAGAGGAGGAAGGGGTTGAGGAAGGGGGGAGAGGGTTCAGGACCACCTTTCCGGCTGTGGGGACAGCCATCAGGCGGCTGGGGAAAGGAAGGGGGAGGGGGCGAGCCCTAAAGGGGAGGGCCGCCTCGGGAGTTAAAGGAGAAAAAAAGTATACACACACACACTAGTATATATGCACATGCCTTGCACGTATTTCATACTATTTGAAAAAAGAAAACAATAAGTTTTTTTTTATTTTTTACTACTTGAAAAGATCAAAAGCCTTTAAATTTTTACATATTGGAAAGAGCAAACAACAATCACCTTTATTTTATTTTATTTGCTTTAGCCTATCTCCTTGACGTGCATTTTTTTGTTGTCCATTCTCAGTTCGTCGACATAAGCGTCTTTGGTGAAGCAAATTTTGTCTTTCTTCATTACTCAAACTTTGACCCCTACCGTACTGAGCATGTCGACGTCGTTTGTATATTTCCTCTTAAGCTATGTGGACCCTTCTAGAAGTACTATTTGTCATGATTGATTAATGGTTCACTCACTACAGATTAAGATTTTAGAAGGAGATTTCTTCTAGGATAAATACTCACATTTTAGGAGAATAAATAGTTAGGATTACTTGTAGATGAATGCTGATGAATGATGGCTAATGATGCATTAAATAGTTAGGAATACTTGAAAATAAGATAGGACAAATGCCCTAAAGGAATAATTTGCATGTATAATTTACTATTTTAGGAAGACTAAAATGCACTATAGTGCATTCATTAGCATTAATAGCATGTTTCATGCTCTATGCTGACAAAAAATTGACCGGATATGAAGCTCATGAGTTTTTTGAATGGTGCAAATTGACTTTTTTCCTAAAATATCATTAATTATCATGTTGCATGCATTTATTAGCATCTTAATTAAATTTGCTATTTTAGGAGTGCATCATTAGCACCAATAGCATATTGCATGCTATTTTAGAAAGACTATAAGACACTATATGTGTATTCTTAGCCATGTTTTCATGAGCATCTTAATTAAATATGTTATTTTAGGAATGCATCATGGATTTTGTGAACGATGCATCATTTACATTGCAAATTGTGTTTTTTTCTAAAATATCATTCATTACCATGATGCATGCATTCATTAGAGCATCCACAATGGGGATACTCCAAACATATACTCTAAATTATTAAAAAATTGTTTAAATTTTTACTTTTGGAGTGTCTCCTTGATATTGGCACATAAAGGTACACTCTAAACAAATACTCCAAATTAACCTCATATTTCCTCTTCCTCTTTTTTCTTCTTATTTTTCTTCCATGTTTGGTAAAAAAATTCCTCCATCTTTTCCCACTTTATTTTCCTTTATTGTTTGGTAAGAACTAATAATTTTGGTAGGCCTTGGAATTAATGTAGAGAAGCTATGGCACACTCCAAATCTAAAGTCTCTTGGCTTTCTAGCAATTTTTAAGTATGGACATGTGCCCACTGCAGACTTCAATTGCTACAAAATTTGACTAAATTTAATATGTAGCACTTGAAACCTCTCCCACTATAGATGCTCTCAGCATCTTAATTAAATTTGTTGTTTTAGGAATTCATCATTAGCACCATTAGCATGGTGCATGCTAATTTTGAAAGACTATAGATAAGGTATACGTATATTCTTAGGCATGCATTCATTAGCATCTTAGTTAAATGTGCTATTTTAGTAATGCATCATAAAAAATTTTGAACAGTGCATCATTTACAGTGCAAATTGAGTTTTTTTTTCCTAAAATAACATTCATTAGCATGATGCAGTCATTAATCATTAGCATCTTGATTCAATGTGTTATTTTAGGAAAAGCATCATGGGTTTTTTAACAGTGCATCATTAGCACGATTGTTATGATGATGCATGCTGATTTAGAAAAACTAAAAGACACTATACGTATATTCTTTAACATCTTAATTAAATTTATTATTTTAAAAATGCATCATTAATTTTTTTTAACGGTGCATCATTAGCACCATTAATATGATGCATGCTTATTTAGAAAGAACAAAAGATACTATTCTTATATTCATTAGCATCTTAATTAAATTTGTTATTTTAGGAATGCATCATGAATTTTTTGAATGGTGCATCAACAGCAAATTTAAGAATATCAAATGTCAAATTTTGTAAGTACCTGACTATCCTAGTAGAATATATTATTTTTTGTTAGAATAAATAGATATGTAAGGATATTTGTGAAATAAAAAATTTCACGGTAAAACCTACAATTTGGCATTATATATATATAAGGCAAATAAAATGACTTGTAATAATGTTTTTGAACATGATCGTTTCTGAGCACATGCAAGTTAAGTTATGCGATCACACAGGACTTCAAAAACTGAAATGTCCCAAAAATAATTTAACCTCCGTATATATTACTAATGTTTACTCTCCATTTTTAGATTTACTTCTCACTCTTTTTTTAGAAACTATAATAACATGATACTTAGAATGTGAAGAGAACCAAATTTAGAGTGGTTAAAAAATACCCTTTTTAGAGTGGTTAAAAAAACCATTTTTTAGTATTTGCAGTGTGCCCATAGAATGTCAGAAACAGTCATATTCTTAAATGCTAACAGCACCTGGGTCTCACAGTAGTAAACTAACTATTTCACTCCGAGACTGTTAATTTTCTTTGTATGTTTCTTCCAAGTGATAAATATTATGTTTGGGTGAATATAGGATGAATAGATCCGATCCAACCAATGGTCCAGAAACCATCCAATTCTCTTAACTCTCAGATCGAACCCTGCTGTGCCAAACGCATGACGAGCTGCAACTGAACAGTTTCAGAAATAAGAATGGTTCTGGAAGCTCATAGATTCAAACAGCAACGCAAGCACAAGATTCAAGATTAGATTATGAGGTTTGAGCATCAAATCTTCTACCTTCCTTGCGGGCTTGCAGCACTGTAGTCTCATGTCAAAAAATGAATGTCAACTTGATCATCAAAAAGGTTCGACAATTTTGTATCACATGTAATAGTCAATTTGACAGATTCACGCAACTGGATTTAAAGAAAATGCTAACAAACAGAATCGACAACGTATTACAAACCAATCATGACCTTTACTTTGAAATAACTATATTCAGTAAACATCTTTAAACCAATAAGCCATGTAACTCAAAAGGAGTATCTTGAGCTGGATATAATCAGACAAAATAGCCGGAATGGCTCTCATTTTCAACATAATTTTACGAAAAATACAACTACGCAACCGATTTTATCTGAAATAATCTTTCACACATATCATACGAGCATTGGTAACAGGATACCAGTCGGTAGACATTCATCTACCTAATAGAATACAATAATAGACACATATTTGAAGACAATTTTACCAATCTTAAGAAATTTACCATATTATAGCAATCAATGAGCCTTCAACAAAATCTGACTTCCTTCATAGATCTGACTCCAACCTTGTAACAAAATCAAAAGATTCCTCCTCAATAATTCACACAGATTTTGCAATAGGAATCGAATCTAAATGAGAAAAAAAATTCAACACTCAACTACAAGATATCCATCATCTCATATTACATTCACCACCGTAACTAATAACTAGAAAATCTGACTCCAACCTTTTCCATTCCTTCAAGGTTACTAGCATATAATTCTTCTGGATCAATAGCAGAACGTGGCATTCTCTGGTGCTCTAAAAGTAGTTCTGCATAAGAAAGCGTTATGCTACATGCACACAGTGATTAGCATACAATAAATGGGTTGTATAATTCTCGTGAGCCAAAAGCTATAGCACTGATAGTTTAATTTACCTGAAAGAAAATGCTTCCAAGCACTGCCTGGCAAGTTAGAAAAGAAAATATGATGAGAAGCAGATTTGTCATATATTGTCTAGAACTTGAGATATTTTGGGTACTTCTATGTAAGAGCATAAAGTGAGGTTTGATTAGCCAAAATAATGGACATTCTTTTACTCTTTTAGAGCAAAGTTCATGAGCCCATACTGCATGTCAACCCAAAGACGCTACCTTTTACATGCCACTATTGCAGATATGAGTTTCTTGTTGAAAGACTGAGCAACTTTTTCCAAAAAATGTCTACTCAATCATTCATAAAAACTGTCTTACATTCATCTCTGGGACGGATACGAATTTGATGGTAGCGATCTTCAAATCGATTTTGGAAAAAATGGTGGCTCCCATCATCATGTCGATCGTGTCGTCTAAACGAGGAATGGAAAAAACGGTACTTCACCGTGATTTTATTTATTACATGGCTATCAACGCACATACGTCAAGATCCATCCATTTTGGTCAATAATAATGTGGGCACCACACAAAGACTAAGACTCTCTCTAATAAAACTTCTCCTTAACAGCTGATCAACTTGCCTCTTTAATTTTGCATATTCTGTAGGATCCATCCTATAGTGGGGACAAGTTGGGAAGACTAGCTCCCGGAACTAAATTAATTGCGTGTTATATGTCACGCATCGGGGATAAAGAATCCGAAGGTCCTCAGGGAAGACATCGGTAAATTTTTGGATCACACGAAGGGGGCCTCGAGAGGGATCGAATCGTTGGATGCCTTAGGGACTTCTTGAGTATGGAAAAGATGGCAGTCCCCTTAGCATTTTCACAATCTCTCTTTGGCGATGATCAAGTGAATTTTTCTAGTAGGCTTGGTTGCGACAAGTTTCTTCTCTACTTGCTATGTCTTTGGTTGAGAGGGAAGAAGTTTTATTTTTTTACCCTCCTATTCAAATACACATATACTTGAACAACCGTAGATGAGCACATTCTTGTCAAACAACCAAGGCCGTCCAAGAATAATGTGACCCACATCCATGGCCAACACATCGCACCAAACTTTGTCCTTGTAGATGCCAAATTCAATTGGCACAAGCCATATTTCCTTAAGGTGTAGTGTTGTAGCATTGATCCACGAAACCTTGTAAGGTTGGGGTTCGACTTCCAAACCAACCTTAGACAAAATTGAGAATAAGATGGCACTCATGCAGCTTCCACTATCAACTAAACACCTTGCAACTATTGTTGTCAAGTTTTCTAAAAGTGTGAAAAATTACAATGTATCTCCCGTCATCAATGACCTTTAGGCTTAGGCTGAGAAAACGTACACCGAACAACAGACAATCCAGTGGATTCCAAGTGCCTAATACAATCTATGACAGTTTCTTCAACCTCACTTCCTTCGTCAGACAAGTTCCTATCATTCTGATAATGTAAGAATCTTCATTTTCAACCTAAACATCAATTGGTTCCTCTATAAGGGCGACCTTGAATGGACTTCCACATTGGGATGCATCGTGTTCATATCCTTTGTGACACCTATAACACTTAGTATTAGGTCCCACCTTTGAGTAATCATGTTCTACACCCTTGCGATTATCTTTGTACTCTACTTTAGGCTAAAAAAACTAGGAGTAGACTTGTACTGGACTGACTTGACGATTTACTTGGGTATCGACTCCACTGACTCGATGACTTACCTTGATATTGATTCGAAGAGGGTTTGTCAATACGACTCCTAAAATCGTGACTCTTAAAGCTATGACATGACCTGGCTTTCTCTAAATCTTGAACTAAACGATAAGCTTCTTCAAGGGTCCATATTTATCGAGCAAAAAGTTTGGCTCTTCTAGGGTCCCTATTTGTCAAGAAAAAAGTTCGGCTCGAATGTCGTCTCGTAAGCCTACTATAAATCTAAAGAGAACATGATTTGGACTCACAGATCCAAGTATGTTACATCTCACTAAGAATTCATCAAACTTAGCAACGTATTCTTTCGCAGATTTATTGCTCTTAGTAAAATGGTCCACTTATCTAACAATCGAGGGTAAGAACTTCTGTAATTCTCTTTTCATGTCTTGCCAAGTTTGGATGTACCCCTGCCATCGATTTTGCCTCAACAATTCAATGTTGGACCGGTATTGGCTAGCTTGTTCAGTTAGCTTCATACTAGCAAGGCGAATCTTTCTCGCATCAGAAATGACATACCACTTGAAGTAGTTATTCCTGTAATCCAATCTAGAAAGTAAATCGGATACCACTTGTAGTTATTCCTGTAATCCAATCTAGAAAGTAAATCGGATCGGGACGACAATCAAAAGATGGAGCATCAATCTTGATACATTTTAGGTATCGTTCATCCGGATCAAAATTTTATCGATAATTCAGCCAACGATTTGGAGATCGTTAATCGTCATGATCCGTATAATGGTGATAATCATTACGAGGGTTACGAAAATCATTACGATGATCACGGAAATCATTACAAAGATAACTTTGCCTACGAGGAGAAAAACTTTGCCCCCGAGGACGAGAGCCATCTCCAAGGAGGACTTTGCCTATTTTATCTTTCTACCCTATCAAGCCCTTCTCGGGGTCTCTGTTTGGAAATTTGGATTTCCTTTTTGAAACTAGCGAGGGTATTGTTAGAGTAGCAGGTTGGTCAATTACTTTCAGTAAACTGGGATCCATGTTGTCACCCATGTAATCGCTTGAGTCGTCTAACGAATAAGAGAGATCGCTACGGGTGGACATGCACTAGATGATCCTAGTCTATATGAAATTGAGAAAAAATAATCCTAATGCAATCCTAGTATAAAATACTATACATGACACAATCAACTCGTTATCTTGAGTTTGTGAAGGGTGATTTTTTAAATAACAATCTAAGTTAATTAGACAAACTAGACCAACTCGTAAGCTTTTCTGGATTAAGTGAATTGACCTCTCGGGTGGCAATGAGACTCACTGATATCATATCGCACCACAACCGCTTCCATCAAAGTCCTAATGAGCTTCGTTTGGTCGGCAATCCCGAGACACGGATACCAGAAATCCTTAAGGCTAACATCTAATTAAATTTTAAATTTAAGTCGATGTAATTTTTTTTGGCTACGAATAGGAGATAAAATTCCAACCATATCTTGTAGGAGTTGTCCTTAAAATAATTTTTACAGAATAACCTACTTAGTGCACAAACCATGCTCTAATATCAAAATGATATGATACGTGTTTTGTGCAGGTACAAGTTCAACATTCAAATTGGACAAAATAAGTTCACCAAGAGGCAGAATTAATTTTAGCAGTTGATTTTATGGAATATGATGTAAAAAATTACCGTGATTTTATGATTAGCATGTATGTAATTAATTCAAATTAAAATAACATTTTCAAAAAATATTGTAATCCAAATATTCTATTTTTAGCACAATCCTAACATTAATATCTATGTTGTACTGGGCGCTAGGCGAGACGAGGTGCCAAGCCACCTGCCTCGCCTAGGCGCCCGTCCAATTTTTTTTCCAGAATTTTATTTTATTTTTAGTGAAGGATTTGTTTATTTACTAAAACAATTTGTTAGGAACACTTGAAAATAGTTAAATTACATAATAATTTCAGTGAAAAAGAGTTCACAATACTAAATAGAAAGAGAAGGAACAATAGCTCGAAAGTATCCATTATTCTAATCTTCATCATTGCTTCCTTTATTATTCAATTCTACATACGAACATGCATAAGCAATATATTAGCAAATCTATGTGATATTCAACAGTAATCTATTGTCTCCAAGCTGATTAAAATGTGTCACATGGCTTAATATATATACAATTAAATTTTGTTTGAAGAGTTGATAATGACCAACTGTCCGCCTAGGCGCGCCTCTGAAATTCCCCGGGTCGCCTCTAGGCGCCCGTCGACTGCCACGAACATTTTCTCCTCGGGTCGAGACGAGCTCCCCCTGACCTGGACGCCTAGGCGTCGCACATGACAACATAGATTAATATAGAGATGATTGTTATTTCAAGCAGAATTATTCTCTCAATATTAGTAGACAACATAAATTAATAATATATTAGAGATTTTTTTAGACTAATGATACCTAACAATATTTAATAAATTAAAAAAGAAAACCTAGTTCATTATCTGACACCTAGTAGAAACTCGACCGTTAGTTGATTAATGTTGGTTACGAAGGAGATAGTCGACGGTGACTATGGCAAACGGGATGAGTTTCGGCAAAGGTGAGAGTGGCGATGTCGACAGCAACTTGGATAAACGATGGTGGTTAGATTTTTTTCTTTTAGAACAGAAAATAAAATTTATTGAATTAAGGCAGGGTTCACCCTCCGCACCTAGGTTGGATTGGACTTCACACTTAAATGGCAATAAACACACCAATAATTAAAAAAGCAAAAACCATGCATTTAATATTTGAATATTTTTAATTGTCTTTTCGACAATAGACCTACCACCTTTATATAGGAGGGACAACTGGAAAAAAAACTACTACTGATATCAGACTAAAAAAGGAGTAAAATCCAACTAAATGATAGCTACTAACAAGATTATAGTTTATCCAAATAAAATAAAATAGAATCACCATATCAAAGCCAAATCTGGTTAGTGGTAGGGTTAACCATACAACGTTTTCTGCGTCTCGTGTACATATGCCAAGGGTGACGGATATGCGTCTCGATGTCCTCATCACCAATGTACTGACACTCGACCCTATAAGTGCCGGGAATCTTTGGGACATTCGGAGGAACTAGAAGCTCATCCACCTAATTGAAGCACTCGGGTGGTCTTGAAGCTTTTCTTTTCTAGTTTGAATATTTCATCGAAGTCTTATTTTAGTTTATTTTAATAAAATAATATAATGTATGGAACAAAAGTATTTCAAAAGTTGTAAGCCAATTTTGGCAATTACAGTCGGCTATTAAGGGCATTTTGTAATTTTGCTACAAGTATCAATAAAAGAAGTAATTTTGCATGGTGTACAATCATTCGGTTCTCTGCTTGGAATTATATTGCATCAAAATTTTATTTTTCATGTTTTATATTTATTGTTCACGTTCTTTGTCATGTACAAGCACAACTTAGGATTGAACAACATCAAACCCAGTAGCGACTTTTCAGTCCTGCGGGATCCGGGTATGACAGTAATTGTTAATAGGCAGAGAAGTAAACAATCCAACTACCCCAAGGTTTTGCAATTTGAGTGTTGCCAACCACCATCAATCTGCCATGATTGTTGTCTCAACCATACTGTAGCTGTAATGCTGCGCATGGGCTGGTTGGTTGGCTCGAAGGACTTGGTTGGACTTTGATTCTTGTAGAAAAATCGTGCAGAGATTTTGGTATTCGAGTTGAAGGCTATTCTTCGATGGTGGATAGTTTTGATCATTCTTTCATTATATTCACACTTAATAAAATGATGTTGTTAGTCTTTGTTTATATGCCATGAGATAGTTAATGCTATGTAAAAAAAAAGATAGCTAAAAGAAAGTGATATCATTACCGTTAACTTGCTACTATATAACATGGAATATTAAATTGTTGATATAAACTTGTGTAATATAGTACTGTTGATTACATTATCATATGGAATATTATACTGCTGCTTTAAACGGGTAGAATATCGTACTGTGGATCTGAGATGGAATTTGTATAGAAAATGTTTAGGATCGTTGAATCGTCAAGGCAGTATCCTTGGACTATAAAGTAGGTAAATATGGAAATCCTTAGAATAGGAAGTATGAAAGTGTGAAAGATGGCTCGAGGAATATGTGGTGACAGCAAAGAGATATGTTGCATAGTTATTTAAGTTTGTGTATCATGTATATGTTCTATAGTCAATTATTCACGCATTTGTATGGTCATGGACAACTTGTGCACAATATTTGGTTCCTCGAACGATTGTCGGGACACTGGAACCATGTCAGCCTAAGGGGAACAAGGACAATAAGTATTAAGCATATGTATTTCGGGAGATTCGGTAAGGCTAGCTACGTGCACGCGAAAGGATCGTCGTCTTACCATGGATAGTCCAAGATGATGCGTCATCAGTGACCTTCATATAGTTAGGCTGAATGCTAACGTCAATCTGTTTGCAAGAACGAATTCACGACACTTATATTTTATGAAGGCCAACAATTGATATATGAAAAACATTTATGACATATATTATAAATATTAACATAATTTGTATGGAAGGATGGTAGCGTTAGACAGTGTTCTAAAAATCGGACTAGACGGCCACCTAGGCGCTAGGCGGCCGCCCACCGCACCGAAATCCCCCAATTCGGCCCTCCTAAGCGCCTGTTCGACCATTTCGGCCACGTTCGGCCATTTCAGTCAAGGCGGAAAAATAAAAAAATTTCAAATTTTGAAATTTTGAAATTTTGAAATTTGAAATTTCAGATTTGAAATTGCAAAAAATATTCAAAAAAAACTCAAATTTCAAAAAAAATTAAAAGAAATGCAATAAAAATTCAAAAAAAATCAGGAAAAAAACCAAATTTAAAAAAAATTCAAAATTTTTAAAAAAAATTAAAACTGAAAATTCAAATTTTCAAAAAAAATTTCTGTGCACCCGCCTAGGCGGCCTAGGCGGTAGGCGGCCCTTTGGCACACCGAATCCGCCTAGCGCAATTTATAACATTGGCGTTGGATAAGATTAATTGTGTTCATATGTGTATGTCAGTTTATGAAAATTGTTTCTGATGTCACATGTGCGCTTTTTATAATTGCTTATAAATGTTAACTAATCCTAAGACAAGAATAGAAAGACCATATAATAATGTTATATGCTCTCACATGATTACCGTGTTAGTTTAGTTGAGTTGGCTAGAGACGCACTCATCAGTGCATTCAATATAGTCACCACCCAGGTGCGGAGTTTGCTTGGACATGCTGAGGCGTTGGAGTTCGAAATGGCAACTTAAAGATGTTCAGCCGAAAATGATTTTCCTTTGTATATAAAGGACAATGTATGGAATATCATTGTTTGTACAGTTCTTGAGTTGTAAGCCTTATGGCATGTTTTATTATATTGAGAGCTAGTGCTTATAATGGAGTTGTTTTTTGGTCTCGAGCCATTGTAATTATGTTGCACTATTATCAATAAAAAGAATCATTTTTATATATCTTGTGTCAATTCAACTTGTCTGCTTATTTTTGTTGCAGTGACTTTGTTTCTAAGATTTTTATCGACCGTGATTGATCTTGACTTGTACAAGTACAAATTAGGCTTGTACGACATCACGCTCAGTGACAAATTTCGGTTCTGCGGAACAGGAACGTGACACGAGCCACCATGGAGTACTAGCGAAAATGTTTGATTGAAAGTTGTACACAAATTTGTCATATATTGATTGGGTATGCCCGAACTCCTAAAGACCGGCTTTTGTCTAGGTTTTGTAAGACTAGAGCCATGCTAATTTTCTTGGCTCGAAATATTTTGGGCCGAGCTTGGACCTAGCTCAGTTCCGTCCTGCCCCACACCCGTAATCATCCCTACCCTGGTCCCGATTTCCTGCTTTGTTCAATTTGATGACTAATGGACAAGTGAAGTTTCAACTTTGAAGCAGACAGGATAAGAGAGGTAAGATTATATCAGAATTAAAATAAAAATGTATAGTGGAGGGGCCAATGACCTTTGTGACATCCTTTCAGGCTACAACAAAAGTCTTGCTTGCCTTTCCAGCATTTGCTACTTACATGAAGTAGGTCCAGGCTCCATCATTGGATACATACTGCTGACAAGGAGAGCATCACTCCTCTCACCAAGACTTCCCCGAGAATAAGAGATCAAGATTTTCCTTCGGCTATATCCTTGAGCTTGACTCTTCACTCAGGAGCTATGTTGAATTGACACATCAAATTGGCATACCTATGTCTGTATTTATGCAACATGCCAACATAGGTAACTACTTTGTACCTACTTGAAAATGTATGTATCATGTATACTTACCGTGTCTGTATCTATACCCATGTCCTTATTCGTGCAACATAGCTCGAGTCACTGGAGATAGTGCTATATTTTCGAAGCATTTTGACACCTTAGCATGTTTCTCACCAACTTCAAGCTGGTGAGCATTTTTTTTTATACTGTGTGCTAGTTTTTATGCTCATCTTGGAAAATTTTACTAACTACTAGACAAGTTTCTATTTACCTTATGTGAAGCACGGCCACCCAATCGGTGCCATGTTCATGCAGAGTCGTTTTGGATAATAAACATGCCAAAATACACTAGGACACATTAAACTCAATGTCGTGTCAGTGTCGGTGTATCCATGTCATGCCATATTGGTGTCTATGCAACATATGATATCCTTTCTTGTTTCTTTGAGTTGTCTTGTAGTAAACTGCAACAATGTCAAAGTCCTATCATCGGGTTCACTTGAGCAGATATGACCTAAGAACGATCTCCTGGAAGTTGATAGCTACCTATAGAAGTTTAAATAGTAGAGACAATCAAATAAAAAGTATGTACAATGATTACACAGACAAAAGTTTAAACCAGCATTTGAGTCCAACAGCCTTATTTCTTCTATTGTTTCTTTGTTTAACTTGTCTTGCAGAAAAGTCTTAAGGACCATAGGACAACTCTAGAGAGTGGTGAATAGAGTGCAGCGGAATAATCTACCCAATTAAAAATTAAGCTAAGTGAAGGCAGCTAACAACTAACAATAATAAAGTATGGAAAGCAGTAAAGTAAAGAGAGAGCAAACGCAAAAACCGCGATGTATACTGGTTTTTCTCCAGTCCCGAGAACTCTTGTTCGGAGTTGTATCAACTATAATCATCAATAGTGAATCACAAGCTTTGATTCAAAGGCTTGCCACTTCTTTACAACCACGAGTTTTGATCTGAAGGCTCGTAACTTCACACACGTGTGTTTGATATGAAGAGCATGTAGACTTCAAACAGAAGAGGGGCTTGATGAACCAAGCTGTTACAACTCTGACAGACTTCTAACCGAGATCGCACTTGGCACTAGAAGGCTGGGAGTTAATCTTGGAGATAGAAAAGTTTAGACTCTGAGGGTTTACTCACTATAGGATAGAAAGAATGAGAATGGTTGAGTTAGTTGGAATGTGGAAAACCAATCATATTTATAGGATATTAGCAAACAGAATTCGGCCAGAGTTCGAATAGGTTTTAATTCAAATTTTCGAACATTGGGCCAAGAAATCAAGGGTTTAATAACTGGATGATGTCATACTAAATAGGTGACCGAGTTCGGCACGAATTCGGTCCGAGTTTGGTTGCCTATTCTAGTCAGGTTTGAGCTTGAATGTGGGTTGGTTTGGTGGATAGGTTCAAGGGTTTATTTGAGTGGACTTAGATTATGCGAGTGCGACTCGATGTACATAAGTCCTATACTCAATAAACATCAAATTATATTGTTAAAAACCAAGAGCATTTGATGACGCCAATTCTTCTGAACCCTCGGGTACGAGACTCCGGATAAGTCGTAGGTGGTTCAGAGAAATCTTCTGGTATAACATCGTCTTTAGCCCATCATTATTTCATCATAGCATATGTCCATGCTGATCTAGCTTATTACTTTCTGCACATACATGTTAGACGAACAAACAATATACATAAGCAAATATTATAACATTAATGCATATCTGGACAATGCTGAGTTTAAGTAGAAGTTACGATAGTGATTGATCGATTATCATAATGCTAAACTTAATCGATTAGCCATATTCAAAAACTTAATATAAACATTGGGCTAACAATCTGCCCCTTTTTATTATGGCAAATCAGTTAAGTTTAAGACAAATATAATCGATGCATATATCAAAAACAATAAGCACAAATCACTACTTAAACATACACTTACATACTTAAACTTACTTCTCCCCTGTTGACATGATACAAAAAAAAGCTCCGTCGTAATAGGAGATATTACCTAAGCCTCTACATGTACATAAGCTCCCCAGTAGTACATGAGTCGTTTGGCAAATATGCACATATTTGACATAATTCCTTTGTCAAAATAGCTAGTTTACGGCTCCCCCGCAAACGAAGAATGTATCATGAAGACAAGGTAAGTAACATAAAGCATATAACTTTATCATGTATTAAATGAAGAGTAAGTAGCTAAAATGTCAATATAAGGAATCACGTAGAATAATGACTTGCTTATCATAACATATACTTGTCAAATAAAGATAACTAGATACAGACATATTAAGTACATAGCATAAACATTGGGTAACAATAATGCAAGAGAAGCATAAATGAATATTTAATCATATGCAATAAACAATTAAACTCATCCCAGATATCTCATCTTAGCATTAAACTATATATCATAATCTAGCAACGAATCATGTAGTAGAAAAGAAATATGCAGATCATTGTAACTAGCCAAAGTCCAAACTAATTGGCATAGTTCTGAAACAATTAGAAATACCCAAAGTGACTAGTAGTGCTTTACTAAAAGTCATAGTGTCACAATCTATACTAAGAGTTGTCAACTTTAAATTCAAGGAGTAGGGCTCAGATTCACTGTTGTATTCTGGAAACAATTGCAAATAGACCTTAACAAATCATTATTCAATAAAGTGTTGATCATCTTGGGTTAGTTGTAGGATCCGGATCCCAGCTAGCGGTGGTCCGAAGACACTTAAGTACCGTGTCGCTTAGGCTATTTACGCCTTTTGACAGAAGAACCATTTCGGCTTATAACCAAAAATAATTTTAACTTTAAAGAACTTAGATTTAATGGGTATATTGTTAATTATAACATCATACAACATCATAATACAGAATCCCTAATTCTTGACGAATAAAGTTCACTCAAAGATATAAAGCATGCATAGACAATTGTGTCATATTAAAGTAAATGACTCCATAGTGTGAACTAATCAATAACCAGTCATGAATCAAAAGAGAATTAAACTAATCATGCTAGTTTCATATATATCTCATATTGATTTAAAAATAAATACCAACTAAAGACGTCAATAAGATATAGTAGCAAATATTGATTAAAACATGTTAGACTCTATAATTATAGCCATTTACGAAGAATCAATTAGCACGTTACCAAAGTGGCTCAAGTAACCATATTTATGTTGGTGCAATTGCTTGAAAGATGACATTTGTAGCTTTGCAATCATTAATGTTCTTCTCAGTGCTAAATTCTGACACAAAGCGTTCTATCTACATCATTAGGCAAAAACTTTGGTATCCAAGATTTGGATCCATATTTGTTAGCTTTGTAAACACACTTATACATATTCATATCAACCAATTTTCTAGCCTTGCATTGATGTGAAATATGTCCTTTGAAACCACAATAATGACATGTAGCATAGGCATTTGTGTTAGGTGTAGAAGGGTAGACATTAGTATGTGAAGTGGTGTGTTGTGTCTTCCTTGGATATTTGTAATAAAATGCATTATTATGTAAAGCGTTTGGTTTGCTTGCTGGTGTCTTGTTGTGAGTGCTCTTTTGTTTAGCCACGTGTCTCGTGTTAAACTGAGTAGTAGGTTGTACGACCTGCTTTTCTAATCTAATCTCTAACTTTTTAGAGGTGGCATATAAATCATCATATTTAGTAGTAAGAGCATCAATTTTAAGTGAAGTAATATAATACTTCTTCCTCTCTTGTTCTAAGTCCTCCTTAAGTTTAGCATTTTCTTGATTACTTTCATCAAAGCAGTCAAGTGCTTCTTGTGAGCTAAGCTTAAGTTTGGAGATATAAACAGAATCATCAGAAGAGCAATAGTCCCTAGCTTCATTTAGTAGACAAGTAAGCTTTTCATTCTCAAGCTGATGAGACTTTATATCATTTCTAGCTTGCTTATACTTATTTCTAAGCTTCTTGTAATCTTCAAATAAATCATTGAAAGCATCAGATAATTCATCTTTTATGATGCACCTTTAATGCGATGGTCTTCTCTTTGGGAGTTGACTCTTCAAATTCTTCGAAGTCTAGCTCGTGAGTCATCAGCTTTCCCATTAGTGTCTCAAGAGTCATGACGGTGAGGTCATTCCCTTCAATGATTGCAGTGGCCTTGGAATTCCAATTCTTAGTAAGTCCTCTGAGTACTTTGTGAATCTTTTCATGGTTGCTATACTCCTTGCCAAGAGGATAAAGGATTGACGATATCGAAAAATCTTGTAAACATCTGGGTGATTGTGTCGTTCTGCTTCATCTTGAATGCTTCATATTCTTGTGTCAGTCGACTTATTTTTTATTCCTTCACTTGCGAAGTTCCTTCATGAGTGACCTCAAGAAGTTTCCAAACTTCGTACGAAGTGCCACAAGTGGAGACCCTGTTAAATTCAGTTCTGTCTACAACACAGAATAGAGCGTTAATAGCTTTAGCATCAAGACTAGCATGTTTCTTCTCGGTGTTTGTGTACTTATCATGGAGCAAAATTGTCGTCTACTACTATTCTATGTGACTTCTTGTATCCATCTACTACAACAGACCAGAGATTAAAATCAAGTGACTTCAGATAAAAGCTCATTCGTGTCTTCCAGTACGTGTAGTTGGTACCATCAAATAGGAGTGACCTATTTGTGGACTGGCCTACACCATTGTTGGTGTGGATAGATCTAACAGTTGCCATAAGTCTCTTAGGATATTAAGCCAATATCAAGAGAACTAGCTCTAATACCAATTGAAGGAGCAATTGGGAACAGAAACCAATTCAGAGAGTACATGCTCTGATACCAATTGAAGGACCGTAGCACAAACTCTAGAGGGGGTGAATAGAGTGCAGCAGAATAATCTACCCAATTAAAATTAAGCTAAGTGAAGGCAGCTAACAACTAACAATAATAAAGTATGAAAAGTAGTAAAGTAAAGAGAGAGCAAACGCAAACACCGCGATATATATTGGTTTCTCTCTGAGAGGACTAGTCCAGTCCCGAAAACTCTTGCTCGAAGTTGTATCCACTATAATTACCAATAGTGAATCACAAGCTTTGATCCGAAGGCTTGCGACTTCTTTACAACCACAAGTTTTGATCTGAAGGCTCGCAACTTCACACACGTGCATTTGATACGAAGATCACGCAAACTTCAAACAGAAGAGGAGCTTGATGAACCAAGATATTATAACTCTGACAGACTTCTAACCGAGATCGCACTTGGCACTAGAAAGATAGGAGTTGATCTTGGAGATAGAAAAGTTTAGGCTCTGAGGGTTTACTCACTATAGGATAGAAAGAATGAGAATGGTTGAGTGAATTGGAATGTGAAAAACCAATCATATTTATAGGGTATTAGCAAACCGAATTCGACCAGAGTTCGGATAGTTTTTATTCAAATTTTTGAACGTTGGACCAAGAAATCAAGGATTTAATAACTGGATGATTTCATACTAAATAGGTGACCGAGTTTGGTTCGAGTTGGCACGAATTCGGTCCGAGTTCGGTTGCCTATTCTAGTAAGGTTTGAGCTTGAATGTGGGCTGGTTTGGTGGATAGGTTCAAGGTTTATTTAAGTGGACTTAGGTTATGTCAGTGCGACTCGATGTACATAACTCATAGACTCAATAAACATCAAATTACATTGCTGAAAACCAAGAGCACTTGATGACGTCAATTCTTCTGAACCCTCGGGTGTGAGGCTCCGGATAAGTCGTAGGCGGTTCAGAGAAATCTTCTGGTATAACATCGTCTTTGGCTCATCATCATTTCGTCATAGCATATGTCCATGTTGATCTTGCTTATTGCTTTCTGCACATACATGATAGACGAACAAAGCAATATACAGAAGCAAATATTATAACATTAATGCATATTTGGACAATGCTGAGTTTAAGTAGAAGTTACGATAGTGATTGAACGATTATCATAATGCTAAACTTAATCGATTAGCCATATTCAAAAACTCAATATAAACATTGGGCCAACAAAGTCTTCTAAAAATTCAAGATTCCTATCGTCGGCTTCACTTGATAAACTTGTCCTAGAAAGCCACAATCTCCTTGAATTAGCCGGCAACCTCAAGAACTTTAACTAGCAAAATTATCACATAAACTTATGCATTACGCAGGAAAAGCTTTAACCAGCATTTGTTCAAACATTAGGATCTTGTACAAGTACTAACAAAAAGAAAGAGATTGCATAGATGCACTTATAATGTCAGAGTTTTAGGCATTAACTCTATTTTATGTTTCAACAAAAAAACATGAGCAAATTATGAAATACAATCATAAACTTGAATACACAAAAACATTCAATAGATATCTAAGTTGATCACATACTAACTTCTTGCTTTGTGGTAACATTGAACTACGTATCAATCTGAAAGCAATCAGAACCATAAAAATACAAGGTTTAGAGGAAGTCAGGATGCTCATTCTTTCTAATGCACATGATAAACTATTTAAGGATTCATGATTTCGTCGAAAATTAGATACGAGGACAAGTACATTGTTTTAATACCACTAAAATTGATCAAACTCGATACAGGTTTGCTTGTTCATTCCTCAAAAATCATAATTTCTTGCTAATGGCACAGGCAATTGAAAATGATTTGAAATATGATCTTTTAGAGGTGAGAGTATCTTACTTATAAAGGCGTCTACATCACACACCAGGGGATCTGTGCTTCCTTAGGTGAATATAGCTGCCTCTTCAATGAATATATAGGTCAGAAACAGAATTCAGTGTCAGTTAGTTGCTGATTGATTGTGCTCCTCTTCATCAGAATATAAGATATTACCAAGCATCACTATTCCATAAAATGTCCCTCGGCTGATTTAAAAGACTCCTTGATAGTTGTTCCATGAGTGAAATATAAATACAAAGCATGAAACAGAAGGCTTCTAAGATGTTGGTACAATAAGAGAAGAATTAGAATCTCAGAACTTAATATCAGCAATTCAAACTTCTCATTATGCTGCTAAGCTCATCGATAACCATGGGAGGCCTAGCGTATGATCCAGCAAGTTTAATGGCATGGTACTCTAAACCTTTCCACTGGGAGATCAACGCAAAATGTGGCCGTCGATAAAAGCTGCTAATAATTTCAAGGACTATGGTGTCTGGTGTTGCAGCAACCAAGTGAGTGAGACCAGCCCCATGAGCACCTATAACAATTGAAGCCTCTTGAATGGCACGGAGTTGCTCTTTCATACGCATGTGAGCAAAGAGGCCATTGACAACGTTTATTTTGCATTTTGTCTGATTGGCTGCCCAATCCTTTATTGCATCAAAAACCTCCTGCTCATTGCTCAGTCGAGACTCCACTCTCCCATTGTGACGTGGATGGGCTAGATAATCCTCACGGCGCACGAAAAGGACATTAGGACCAGTAGACGGTTTTGTTGGCAAGTCCTCATCCACCAGGAGATCAAAAGCTGCTCTAAGCATTTCTCCAAATTCGGATAACCTGGCAGTTTTCTCATTATCAGGGTTTTCTCTTAGGATGTTAGCAGTGGTGCCCTGACAGCTTATCTTCTTACTCAGCCCTTCGAACAAAGCTGTTTCATATCCCAAGGGTGATAGAATAGCATGACGAAAACAAACTGAACCAGAGAAGTTTTTGGCATATCTAACACTTGAAAAGAGAGCCTCCCAAGTTTCTTCCAGAGGAGACTGAATAAATACGTCCAATCAGTAAATAATGTATACACAGAATAACAATAATTAAGTTTTTACAAAATCAAGTTACTCAAGTATAGCAATATGGAACTGTAAACAGAATAAAACTGTGAGTCTTACAGATAGGGGTTTCTAATGCAAAACATTGTCAGATCTCTATGAAATGAATCCTTATAGACCACCAAGAATACACGTTGGGTATCCCTCATGAGTGAAGCATTATATTGTTCCAAGCCCAATGCCATGCTAAGTGATCAAGTGTGACATGTCAAATCAGTACTGCCCTGGTGAACCTTGCACAATGCCAAGTGAGCAAGGGTGAACAAAGATATTCCACAAAACTATATGGCTTTTTGGATGTGGTAATAAATAGGCAAAGGTTTACAGGATATACGGAGCTACGAGCCAAGGAGCTAGTGCCTGAGAGTGATTAGATTAGCTACTTGGAACATAGGAATGCCAAGGGGAAATGGAATGAAATTAGTGAATATAATAATTAGAGGGAAAACTGATCATTTCTTTAAAAAAAACTTGGTAGAACCATGTTGCTTGGATGTAGCAACAAATAGGCAAAGGTTTATAGGATATACAAAGCTACGAGCTAAGGAGCTAATGCATGGGAGTATGATTAGATTAGCCAAGGGGACATGGAATGAAGTTAGTGAATATAATAATTAGAAGGAAAACTAATATAATTTCTTTACACAAAACTTAGTTGGTAGGTGAGAAATCTAGGGAAAATGACAATAGTGGATTAAAGTTTGGTACACATGTAAGAGACAAAGAAATAAGATATGAATAGTTGCGATAAAATTTTAAAACAAAGAATTGCAGATGTAGAGAGAAAAAGAAATTTAACAAAAAATGGTAACAAGGGATGCTATTAATTTTGTTAGTGCATATGCATCCAGAAGGATTAGATGAAATATTACATGTGAATTTTGGAAACATATGGAGAGTTTGATTCAATAATTGCCTAAAACGGAAGTTATATAACAAAGAAGATTTAAATGACCATGTTGGACATGATGATATTCATATCGAGGTTTAGAAATGTTTAAGAAAAAGATAATAAGGCTAACTGACTTATTCAATCAAATTCTAAGGCCTAGGAAAATGTACGAGGAATCGAGTAGTGTTATATACCTATATATATAAAAGGAGATGTGAATCAAGCTTATGAGCCAATGCCAAGGAACTTTAGGAGAAATTATGAAAATAATAAGAAAATAAACTACAATTTCATAGTATAATTTAGTTTTGTGCAGTGAAGATCGACTATGTAAGCCATTTACTTATTGATAGAACTTTTTTGAATTACCCCCAAAGGGATTGGACTCCGGATGTCACCATCCCTACCAGAGCTACCTACCTTTGGTTACTTATTAAGAAGATTAATCTGATAATTAGTGAAAGAGAGAGATCTATATGCATTTCATTGAATTAGATAAGTCCTATACAGAGTATCTAGGGAGATAATATGACGAGATATAGAGAACAAACAAGTCTTTAGCAGCTAGCTATATTGGGAATATACTATAATGGAGTTACTACCACTATGTAGACAATAGGAGATAATGTACGGATTGTCGTCATCATTGACTGACATCAAGGATGAACATTAAGTTCTTACATTTTCCACTAGTTATGGATAAAATTATTGACCATATTCAAGATGAGGTTATGATGTTTACTGATGATATGATGATATTATGATGTTTGTTGATGATATTCTACTAGTTGATGACTAGGGAGGGTTAGCTTCTAAAATAGAATTGTTAGGAGGAACTTTGGAATCTAAAAGTTCCATAATTAGGACATGGACAAAGTGCAATATATATACAATGTAACTTCAACCAAAAGTCAAAAAGATGAGGAAGTAAGAATTTGACGGACAAAAGACGGGATAGCGAAGAATGATACTTTTCGGTATTTAGGGCCACTCGTACATTGTTGACCCCTTGTACACTTGCATCAGTTGCAAATATAAAACATCACTATCCATAATCATCTCTTGGAAATTCACAAAGTCTAAAGGCACATTAGAAACTAGACCTTACACCTGCCACCTAACATAAACTCTTGTCCTACATCAAGTAGAAGCTTACTAAAACTTAAAAGTGTAAATGAAATGATGACTTAAGGAGCACAGATCTTGAGGCGCCATTAACATTTCGTGAGTTGGTACTAGATATTTCTTCCAGAATCCACACTCCCAACCCAAGACCCCTCCTGCCATCAAGCATTCATGCCAAAATGGAAAAAAAAAAAATCTTTAAAAATCCAGCATGTGCACCTAAAATGATGCATAATATACTGTCATATAAGTTATATAAGAGACGACCTAAATGCGCAATGTGAATGTAAAGTTCATGCCTTTTTGTAGATCCAAGATATTTGATTCTATGGATACAAGTAAAAAGATCAACAAAGATATAATGCATTCATTACCAGTAAATATGGTCCGGCCTACACACCATTAAAAATTGTCCTTAGTTCTTTGCATGAAGAGCACAAATGTAACATAGCTTATGCTAAAAATCCATTGCTATACAACCCCAAAACCATGCCAAGACTCATAATGACATCATTACAAATGACAAGCAAAACAAAAATAAACACCTCAGAAGTTTGAGAAACTCTACAATCACATTTAACGAGTACACGGAAATAAGAGAGTGCAATATGTTCACAACTTTCTAAAAATACAGTACACTACACGGACATTATGCCACTTCTATGAAGGATGCCATAAAAAATTTATCTTTCTAAAAAGATTTAACTTAAAGAATCATATACCATACCTTGCAATGGCCATCCACAAAAACCAGGTGTGGCCTAGCCGGCAAGTTCGTAACTCTAGAAGAGACGTATGCGTTGTACCAATCCGTAACCGTGTGGAAAAGGTTTGCGTACTCGAAACGTGTCACCAAGAGTGTCGGATCCTCGACCCACTGCAATTAATACTCACCAAAATTATATTCTTTCCAACTTCATAAGTAATTATAACTACAGTTAATTGCACAAATGGTGCATGAGGAATGTCGTAGTCGTCGTTTTGGTGATTGAACTTTTTTTTGGTTAATTTGGTATATAAACTTTGCATTGTGGTTTAAAGAGTGCCTGAACTTGGTTCCGTTGGTGCATTTGGATGAAAACCATTAAAAATGGTGTGATGGTCACGTGTCTTATTTTTTATGATTATTTTGTCACGTTTTTGTTGTTGAACTATCATTTTCATAAGAATATTAGTTTTCGAAGAAATTCTACATGTACAAAATAATGGCTCTACATTCAAACATAGACAATGTAGTGGCTGGTTAGGACAAAAATAACCCTAAATATAAGACACGTGATTATCACATATACATTTTTAACGATTTTTATCGAAAAGCACCAATGGAACCTAGTTCAGACATTCTTTAAACCAAAATGCAAAACACAGATACCAAATTAACCAAAAAAAATCCAATCACCAAAACAGCAGCGAGTACTACATTCCTCATGCACCATTTGGACAATTAACTCTTATAACTAATCTATGAAAACAAAGATCCAAGATTTGCCCCACAGTTCAGTTCTCTCACCTGAGAGCACCGCAGCTCACCGCGCCCGACGCTCCGCACCGACCTGACGAGTGCCCGCATCGTGTGGTCCTGTACCTGCCCGTCGGGCAGGTACTTGTCGAGGAACCCCTCGTCCGCCACTGCGGAGCCCCGCCCGACGGCCGGCGCGGCCTCGATCTCGAACGCGCCAGCCTCGAACCTCGGCATCTCCTCCTGGTCCCCGCGGCCGACCACCGACTCCAGCCCCTCCCCTCCCGCCGACATCCGGATCCGGGCCGGGTCCATGCGGATCCGGCCCGCCTCGCAGACGGAGCTCCGCAGCGTGCCGCTGCGGAAGCAGCGGAAGAATGCGGATCCGGGTCCGAGGACGTCGACGCGGTCGGTGAAGCCGTTTCCGAAGTAGGACTCGCAGGAGCCGGGGGGGAGTGGGGTCGATGGTGGGTCCCACGGGATGAAGGAGGGGAGAGGAGGCCATGGCTTTAGGGTTTCTAGCGTTTTGGTGACGGGGATGGGTTCGGTTAGGGTTAGTGTTAGGGTTTGTGGGGAGGGGTGGGGGCTGAGGAGGAAGTAGAGGGCGAAGGAGAGGGCGTTGAGGCAGAAGAGGAAGAGGAGGGTGTGGAGGAGGAGAGCTCGCTGCCTCCGGCTCATGGTCTTTTTGGGGGTTGGGCCGGTGTAGGGGTTCAAACGGAGGTTAGTCAATCAATTTGTTTGGACTCTAGCAATCCTAAGAGCATCATTAATTTCTAGATTCGGAATTTAGGAGTTCAATTTAGAATAGTAAAAACAATACTAAATTCTATTTTTTAGATTCTCAGATCTAATCCATCCATAGGAGCTATAGATTGGACCTGAAAATTTTTAGATTCAAAATGTAAATATTATTTTGTATAATAGTAAATCTCAATTTGGAATCAAATTCTAGATTTATATTTTTTTCACATTAATTTTTGACTACACAATTTTTAAAATTAAAGTTCGTTTTATCATTCTCTATTATTTTCATACAAATTCTACTAATTCTATATTTACCTTTTTTTCAAAATGTTGGACCTTAAGATAAAATTTTGAACACCATCTACGCATGATGCTCTAACAAACTTTAACAGGAGAAGGGGGGGGGGGGGGTGATGGTACATAAATTGTGTTCAATATACATAGTATGAATTGAGTTCAAATTTTGCCTAAAATAATGAGTAAAATGATGTTTTTTCAAAATATAAGTAAAAACAACTTAAGATAAGGCGTGTCAAAATCTAGGATTTGCATTCTATTTTGCTAGTAGGTAAATAGATTGTTTTGAGTTATTTCATAGTGCCCACTAAATGAAATGGCCGCACCCAATGTTTCCTATTTTTTGCTAAATAACTCAAAACAATCTATTTACCTACCAACAATATATATATATATATATATATATATATATATATATATATATATATATATATATATATATATATATATATATATTTATTTATTTATTTATTTATTTTGTGTGTGTGTGTGTTGTACGTATTTTTATCATCATTTTAATTAACTTTTTTTATATAAGAACGAAAGATATGAGCAAACTATAGTTTGCATAATTTTTAATCTATAAGTAATTACCTAGCTATCTTTATTAAATTTAATAAATAATTTTAATTAATAAAGTTAGATAAAGACATATTTAAAAGAAAAAAATTAAGGTAAAACCAATTTTATATATATATATATATATATATATATATATATATATATATATATATATATATATATATATATACACTAGCCGTCTAGTCTACCGGTTAAGACGTGGGTCTCCGGTTGTGAAGGCCATAGGATCGAATCTCATCCACCTTTCGTGGGTGTCTCCGGCGGTGAAGATCACGGATCGAATCTCATCTCCCTTCTGTGAGGATAGGACACATAAAATACATATCATAAAAGAAAAGTACAACGCACGTACCCATACATATATATGGGAAAAAATTCAATCCAGATTAATTCATCAAAAACAACTAATGTCCCTCCCTGTTGGACTCCGCTCGGCCCAGTAACGAAGTGCCACGTCAGTGGTGGCCAATGGCCTCCAGTAGCCATTAAGCCGATCTCTTGATTCATTTCAAATCCTTACATCTCTTAAAGGACATTACGCCTTTCACTGTAGACATGGATACTTGGGCAGAGAATTTCCCGAAATAAAAACACCTTTTGGCCCGGGGGAAAGCCCCCGCTGATTTGCCCCCACCCCCCATTGGCTCCGGGCCTCCGCCTTTAAATTTCGGCCCTCCTCCAATTGAGAACTGGCATGGGACCATGCCCCCCGGGAGTACCCGTCCTTTGGGCTCTATTCCGGATTGTCAAATGATGCTTCTGGATCCTACAATTCATCAAGGACAGAGGGGACATTAGAGAAGGATGTGGCGAAGACATGGAACGTACGTTGATTGGTGCAGCGAGAGGGTAACGAGGAACGGACGAAGACAGGGTCAGGTCAGCCATAGACTGACTCGGTTTTGGCCGCAGACTCCGCTTCCCGGTCGGTTGGTTGGGGTCTTGCTTCGTCGGGGATGGTCGCGGGTGGTCAGGGGCTTCGCTGGGTTGTCGATGAGGAGTTCGCCCAGAGCCGCTCGTGCAGGCTAGGCTGGGCTGCTGTAGAAGAGGTGAGCAGAGCAGTCCTGACACGAATCTCCTACTGTCGCAGCTGTTGTGGAAGCGGCTAGCATGCTCATAGCTCGTCGAGTTGGGTAGTGGCGGATGTAGGGCCGACCCAAGGGTAAGCCTTGCAAGCCATCGAACTTGGACAACCTCCTGGTTAGGACAACCCTCCAGGTCCCTAAGTCTCCACCTCTCCGTCAAAGAGCCTCAGCGGTCCATTCCAACTCATCTCCGTCGGTTGAACTAGCAATCCACTAGGCCCATATTTTGAGTTTCAACTGGGAATGTCTCGAGTAGCTAGCTCAAGGAGAAGAACTCAAAATTTGAGCTCCACGTCACCGTCAGAACCAGAGATTTCGATGTCGTTGCCAACCCCACTCGCCATTAAATTTTTTATATCTTCTTTTGGAATCAAGGACAAGGAACAACCAAATTTATCTCCAGCTAGGACAACCCAATCCCCTGGGTCCACCCTGGGCAGATGCAGCGAAGGATCGAACAATAGTTGGTAGATTTTGTAATGCACAATAGCTAAAGCCTAATGCTAATAAGAAGCTGCCAGGCATGAGGCAGACAACATTATTCATATAAGATGTTGCTACCACACCATAAGGTGTCACGTCCCGATTCTGTGGAATCGATAGTCGTTCCCCGGGCGTGACATCGTGCGTGCCTATATTGCGCACCGCATAAGGCTAATGTATTTTATATAACGAGCACATATTCAGAGTACGCAGATAATTAAAACATGAACAAGTTCTCTTTATTGGTAATGAACATCATTTACAAACTCTTGAACGAATCGGATAATTGCCGTACGGGCTTACAAAAGTGGACTCAAAATGAGATTGTTGTCCTGTACATTACATCATTTTACTAAAACTTTAAAATATTAAAGATCTTCTGGCGAAGCTATCGCCTTCCCACAAAGCTGCATAAATTTAAAGCACGAACACCTGGGTCTTCAAAATGCTTCTACTAAGGCACGATCAGGACGTGCCGGTTGGTGGACTGGAATGAGAAGTAGCTTTAGCTCCCCGCAGACTTGGATTATTTTGTACTTGTCAATCAAACTTAGAAATGGTTACCTTGTTGCATGCTTGTTCACTTAAAAATATTCTTTCATAGCATTTCAATTCAAGTTAGAATATATATACTTCTTCTATATTGTGCTATGTATAGAATACACCTTGTTATGCAATAAACTGATCAAGGAGACTATGCAAAATAAATTATGCCATGTTACTTGTCTTGTGCTCGTGTTGCCTTAAATTGCATGAATTGATAACTTAATATAGACGTCGTTTGATCACGGACAACTTGTGCACAAGTTCATAGTTCATACGGACGGTCGATGGGGCACTGGCACCGATTCGATCCGGACAGAACTTCGTGTGTAGTCATCGTGTGCTGGATGGGATGGCTTGTAGCGCATTGTGTGCTCTCGTTGCATACCATCATCGTCATTGACTAGGTCCATTCTTGCGTCATGCTAGTGATTTCCACATATATTTAAACATGTGCAAGCTAACTTGTATCTTCGTGGCAGAAAATGACAAGGTAAGTATTGTGTAGGTGGTTCAGACGGGCAGGTAAAAGTCACCGAACGGTGGCATATTTATTTCAAAAAAAAATTATATCTATTCTATGCTTGTAAAATGAACTAAGACAAGATAGAAAGACCACAAAATGACTTGCATGCTTCATATAAACAACTTGTGATTTGGTATAGTTGGGTTAGCTCGCCTTCACCAGTGCATTTTGATGTACTGACCCTCGTTGAAACAGGTTTTTCGCACCAAGGAGATCCTGCGAGGAGCTAAAGTTACTTCCCATTCTAGTCCACCAACCGACACGTCCTGATCGTGCCTTAGTAGAAGCATTTTGAAGACCCAGGAGCTCGTGCTTCAAATTTATGCAGCTCCGTGGGAAGGCAATAGCTTCGCCAGAAGGTCTTTAATATTTTAAAGTTTTAGTAAAATAATGTAATGTACATGACAGCTATCTCATTTTGAGTCCACTTTTGTAAGCCCGTGTGGCAATTATCTGACTCGTTCAAGAGTTTGTAAATGATGTTCATTATCAATAAAGAGAACTTTTTCATGTTTCAATATTGTGTTTCAATTATCTTCGTACTTTGAATATGTGCTCGTTATATAAAATATCTTAGCCTTGTGCGGTGCGCAACCTAGGCACGCATGGCGTCACGCCCGGGGGACGACTATCGATTCCACGAAATCGGAGCGTGACAAGAAGCAATCCGAACATTAAGGGACTATTTGGTTCTATGAACCAGAATAAAGTAGAAAATCTAAATTTTCTCATTTTGCATATACATTGTATGTATTGTAGTAAAATGGAGCGAAGTAAAAATATTTTGCTTGGGTGCTTTGAAGAAGTAGAGATTTAAAGTGAAAAATTCTATAGTTTGGTGTTTGGTCTATTGTTGAAGTGAGAAAAAAAGTGTTATCTTTTTGTTAAAGTGATATGAATAATAAATCTTTTTTCATTTTTAACTAGAGAAAAAGTTGTCCTCCAACCAAACGCACAAAGTGAGAAGTAATCAAACGCGCGAAGTGGGAACGCGAATTTTTCACTTTCCTTCGGGGAAAAAATTCCAATGTCAAAACTTAGATTTCGTGGCAGACAAGATTTATTATTCATGTTAAGTCACAGTAAATTTTGTCTGCAAATTCTACAACAAAACACGTGAAGTAGTCATAAATTCAGATTTTGGCCACTTTCGCGTTCCAAATCCACGAACAAAATAACCCCTAATTGGTGAGAGGAAGAGAGAAGAGAATAGCATCGCTATAGCCTTGGTTGATCAAGAGCCTAATTAATGGACATACATACCAAACAGGGCTTGCCTAGGTGGTTGGGTTCCCTTAGCCAAAGCTAAATTTGGTTGGCCCTTCCCTTGACTCCAAACATCGACATCTAAGTCTTCGGTTATGTCGGTGACGTGGAACTCGGATTCTGAGTTCCTTTTCTTGAGCTACTCGAGACATTTCTAATGAAAACTCAAAATATGGGCCGGATGAATTGCTAGTTCAACTAACATAGAAGAGTTTTGGTGGACCGCAGAGGCTCAATTGGTGGAGAGGTGGAGACTTAAGGGCCTGGAAAGATTGTCCTAACCAGAGGAATTGTCCAAACCCGATGGCTTGTCAGGCTACCCTAGGGCCAGCCCTACATACCAGTGGACCTAAGATTATGAATAGATACCTAAATAATTGCTACCAAGGAAATAAAGGTTGACGGACTCTTTAATGGTTGGTTGGTTGGTTGGTTGGTTGGTTGGTTCTGTTGTTGTCCTTCTAAAACATGCTAGTCAAGGGAACATGAGTTGTGCATAGAAAAAAAATCTTCTGATATTGTTGAAATATAATTTAAATTAAAATTTATTATAGATATAATTTGAATATATAAAATATATTAAATTTATTTTATATAGTATTTCGTATACCAAACATCACAAATCTTTCTAGAATCAGATGTACGCAAGAATCTACCATGAAATAGTGCTTCTATATGTCTTCATCTATATTATTTTTTGACTAGAAGATCTAGAACTATGGAGACCTTGGACTATTTGAGCACATATTTTGAAAAATGGTGTAACCGGACGCAACTAAATTAAGTTGGTAACGATAAAAAAAATATTTCTTGAATATATGGTAGAGAACATGCCCAACCTTTTATCCATTTTAGTTCCCAAAACTAAACTACGAAGCTTTGTTTGGTAATTTATAAGGGCACTGCCAAATTTACTTGGGGCTAGCCCATTGAAAAAGTAGAAAAAATTACAAGTTTGCCATCATGAAAGTTACTCGGGGCTAGCCCACTGTTATAATCAGGACTGTCGGGAATTTGACAGTCCAAACACTTGGAAGGACTGTCAAAATTCTGACAGTCCAAACACTTGTAAGGACTGTCAAAATTTTGACAGTCCTAAAACATGTTTGGACTGTCAAAATTGTGACAGTCCCATTTTTAAGGACACTGCACATATAACTCAGGGCTAGCCCATCGTAAATTTACAAATAATTACAAGTTTGCCATCATGAAAGTTAATCGGGGCTAGCCCACTGTTATAATCTGGACTGTCAAAATTGTGACAGTCCTACCACTAGGAAGGACTGTCACAATTATGACAGTCCTAACCTTGTTAGGACTGTCAAAATTTTGACAGTCCTAAAAATTGTTAGGACTGTCAAAAATTTGACAGTCCATTTCCCAAAATTACAAGTTTGCCACACTTGGGCTACCCCACACCAAAGTATAAAAGTGGAATGGATTTCTATTTTTGGCATTCCACCTAGACCTAAGAAACCCTCATTCCACCAAGCCCATACCTAAATTTGGAAATAGCTAGTTGTGGTTGGAGGAGTAATTTACTTTGGTGATACTCCAAGGAATATTCTTCCGGTATGTCTTCGACAAGCTACGTTGAATAAGATTTGCAATTGTGCGAAAAAGATTTAGTTTATTTTCATTAATGTAGGAACAATGCATGAAAAATTGTTCGATGACGAAGTCGGATCGTCCAATTCATTAATTATGCACTCCGGACGTTCCGAAGAACAAGTTGGTTGTTCCGAAGCACGTACGGTACGTAAAACGACAACCCGAATTTGACAGTCCCATATATATTTAGGACTGTAGGAAATTCGACAGTCCTATATATATATAGGACTGTCGAATTTCCTACAGTCCTAAAAATATATGGGACTGTAGGAAATTCTACAGTCCCGCTCGATACTGTTCGACAATGTCGAGCAGTCTCGACATTCTACGCCCTAAATTCATGTTCCAAACGACTTCTATGTCTAAACTACATCCTAGACTCCGCCAAGGACTAGTATGCCCTCATTTGAAAGAAAATAACTCAAAAAATTTCAACATGCAAGAGGATTTCTTAAAATTTTTGGACATTTTTTCAAATACAATAGCACAAGAAGAATGATGATTTCTACCTTGGTACTTTCGAGACTTTGGGAGCCATCGACAAGGAGGAGGAGGACAACGGAGAACGGCCGGCGGGAGGGGGGTCGGCGGGAGGGGGGAAAGCACCGGTCGGGGGGGGGGGGGGGGGGAGCTAGGTTTCCAGAATGAGAGAAGGGGAGGGATGTTTTCAAATGCTGGGCTAGCCCCAAGTAAAAACTTGGGCTAGTATGAGTAAGGTTTGCTCTATAGTGGGCTAGCCCCAATCCTGGGCTAGCCCCAAGTAAAATTGGCAGTGCCCTTATAAAAAGCCCTTTGTTTTTGGTTGCCATGCCAGTCACTTGAATTACGTCTGTTGGCTTGATATTTCAACAGTGGACTGGTTAAAGCTAAGGCCCCGTTTCGTTCGCGAGAATGGTAGGAAAGAAAATCTTTCCTTTTTCTTTTTTTTTAGAAATTATAATTTTTTTTTTCGACGTTTAGAAATACCAAAAAAAATTTAAAAAAAAAGTGAGTACTTAAATGTAGAAAAATGAATCTTTGGATCGTTGGAAAAAATGCCATTTTTTTTCTATTTTTTTTTTTGTTGGAAATTGCTTTTTTTTCTCCTACTTTTTTTTAATATCTAAACATAAGAAATAAATTATTTTTCTTTTCCATTACTCTTTGATTTCGAGAACCAAACGATGCGTACTGGCGCCACAAAGCATAACATTTTTTTTCGTGCTGCATCAGGCCTGCATCAGGCCTGCCAGCTTGTGGAGAATGTAGGAAAACGAAAACTTTAAAAACTTCTTTACAACATTTCCATACCTACTTCTCACAAAGTTCTATGACATGCTATTATATTTTAACATGTGTATGCTATTATATTTTAACATGTGTTCGCGAAAAAAAAAAAAGAAATAAAAGGAAAAAAAATTATTTTTTTATTTTTTGTTTGTGTGAAAATTTGCTATTTCTGTAATTTTTTTAGTGTTTGGAAATGTGAAAAAAATTAGAAGAAAAAGTAAATTTTTGGTGTGGAAAAGTGAATCCTTTAGTGGGTGGGGGTACTATTTTTTTTTTTTTTTCTATTTTCTTTCCTTTAGCAATCATTATACTTTCCTTCTGCTTTCATGCATCCAAAATAGGAAATGAACAACTTTTTTTTTTCCTGGATCATGATTCCGTGAACCAAACGTGAAATGTTAACATATTGATAAATGCGTATTTTATATTAGTACTTCCACCAAAACATTTATAAATACACATTTTATATTTATCAATAGATATTTTAAATGAAAGATACAATGATAAATGTGCTGATATAAATACTAATATAACATGCACATTGATCAATGTATTAACATGTGCCCAAAGGCACATGTTAACAAAATCCTTATATCATTTGTTTTCAACTATACTGGGATACTGGTTTTCTTCGTCCTATGGAAATGATATTTTCTGATATGTCTGTCACAATTTTAGAAATATTGGGTAGTGTTAGTCAATACATAATGCTCGATTTTTTTAGATCCTATTGCATATATTAAGGGGTTGTTTGGTTCAGCGAATGTGGAGCGGAATAAAAAAAAAATTTTGAAATCGACATTTGCATACGCATTGCGATAAAATATAGCGAAGTAAAAATACTTCGTTTGGGTGCTTTGAAGAAATAAAGGTTAGACATGAACAATTCTAAAATTTGATGTTTAGTTGATTGTTAAGTGAGTGAAAAAATATAATTTTTTGTTGAAGTGACACGAATAATATCTTCTTTTTGTTAAAGTATAGAGGAAGTGATCCTCCAACAAAATAAACTAAGTTGGAATGAGAATTTTTTACTTCTGCGCTTCACTTAGGAAGAAAAAAATTTGGTGTCAAAACTTCAATTTTGTGGCAGACAAATATATTGTTCATGTCAAATCACAGTAAATCTTATTTGTAAATCCTCAATCCAAATATGTAAAGCGGTCCAAAATCCTATTTTGACCACTTACACGTTCCAAATCCGCAAATCAAATAACCCGGGACTTGTTTGGTAAACATGAAGTGTATTTGGATTTAAAATTTGGAAATTCATATTTGTATTTTGGCCCAAATCCTCTTGAATTTAGATTTTGGACCACTACAAGAAAATTAGCTTTTATTGACCTTTTTTCAGTCAAGAAAGGATTTTCTTGACGGTTCTGGATCCGTCATCTAGGTCAGAGTCAAGAAAAGTCTCTATTTTTCTTGATGGTTTCTGGTTTAGTTATTTTGATTAAACTGTTAAGTAAAAAAAATTGTCTTGACGGTTTTAAACCGTCAAGAAAACATAGTAAAATATCGTCAGGGTAAATATGAATTTTTCTTGACTCTGACCTAGATGACGAGAAAAAACTGTCAAAAAAATTGTTTGGTAAACTTGGAATTTAATATTGAAAGTGGACATAATCAAAATTCTTTGTTTGGATCGTAGGATGCATTTACAAGAAAAAAATATTATGGTTAACTAATTATATAAAAAAATTGATATTAACATAATATTATTGTTAACTAATTAAATAACATAATTTTATTAAGTTAATATTTCTTAATATTATAGTTTACTAATGATCATTATTCTTATGGTTAAATAGCAATTACAATTACTAAGTACTAATAATTAATATGAAAATATATATTTTATTAGTTAATTATAACTTGAAAAAATAATTAATTAATTTAAATATTAATAGAACATTTAAGTTTTAATTAACTATTCTAATTATATAATATAATACATACTAAATTATTATCTAATTTAATTTTTAATTACATATTAGTATTATATTTAATTTTTCATTTATAATAATTAAATATCCTAGCAACTTATTTATATCAATTATTTATATAAATTAAGAATTAAAATGATTATTTTGTAAAAGGGTACCAAGTTTAGAGCATAATTAGACTTTGGATACTCGGTTTGTCCTTTGATGGATTTGGGTACTGGACCACTAATTGACCGGATTGACCGTCAGTTGACCGAGTACCCAAAGTCTAATTAGGTTCTAAACTTGGTACCCTTATACAAAATAATCCGTTAACCGAGTACCAAAAGTCCAATTAAGTCATAAACTTGATATCCTTATACAAAATAATATGTTGGTTAATTGACGGTCAACCCGGTCAACTGATGGTCCAGTACCCAAATCCATCAACGGACAAATCGAGTATCCAAAGTCTAATTAGGTACTAAACTTGATATCCTTATACAAAATAATCCAATAAAAAATTATATTTAAAATATTAACTAAATATTTGTTAATTGTTAATTAAATTATTAATGCATTCATTATTGATTAGTGTTAACTAAGTATTTAATAGAACTATAAATTATTTAAAAAACAGCTTTCTTTCTTTCTAATTTCGATAGTGTTGGAAACGAAAGTGCGAAAACCGTTCCCCAAATCAGAGAGTATCTGCGAGAGAACCGAGCAAAATGTACAAACCAAAAATGCTGAACACAAATCGCAGACACAGAGATTTTTGACGTGGAAAATCCTTGGAAAAAAACCGCGGGACGATCGGAGTCCAACCCTGAAAAGCCTCCACTAATGGAATAAGAAATACACTGACTCCTTACAAACTTCTCACCGATCCAAACGGATCACCACAACTCTTTTGGAATAGAAAATATATTATAACCACGAAGAAGAAAGACAACGAGAAATACCCGAAACTGATCTCCTTCTTCGAAACGGCCTCCAATCCTTCTTTCTCCTCTCCAATGTTGCAATGGCACTCTTGCCTCCTTTTCTCTCCTTGTTGCTATATTTTTTTTTAGAGAGAGATATATATTTTAGGGCCATGAGACACATATATATAGCCTCAAACCCACAACTAGCATTCCTATTATAGATAGGAATATCCAATCCAAATCCATTGACATATTCATATTATATGTAGGAATATCCAATCCAAATCCATTGAGATATTCCTATTATATTTAGGAATATCCAATCCAAATAAATTGAGGTATTTCTATTATATGTAGAAATACTCAATCCTACTCCGGGATATTTTTCACATAGGTTGGGAACCCCACCAACTCCAACAAATCTTCCCCTTCACAACTATGTGGAGGGGGTCGTTATCCCGACGATCCGCCTGCAGTACTCAAACTTTCTCCTTAGTAGAACCTTTGTGAACATATTTGCTCCATTATCTGTATGAACCTTCTCAAGCGCCGCTTCCTTCTTGTCAACCACATCCCTTATCTAATGATACTGGGTATCAATGTGCTTGGACCGGCTATAAAATATCTAGTTCTTCACAAGGTGAATAGCACTCTGACTATCGCAAAGCAAAAGATACTGCTCCTACTTTAGCCCAATTTTCTGCAGCAACTTCTTCATCCACAATAACTTCTTACAAGCCTCCGTCGCCGTAATGTATTCTGCCTATGTCGTCGACAAGGCAACACACTTTTATAAATACGACTACCACGATACTGCTCCACCAGCAAATATTATCACATAGGCCGAAGTCGATCGCCTCGTCTCTACATCTCCAGCCATATCAGCGTCGGTATATCCAACCAGCTTCGGCTCATCACCACCAAATGAAAGTCTCCAATCGGCAGTACCCTGAAGATATCATAGAATCCACTTAACCCCACTCCAATGTACCCTTCCAGGATTGGAAGTATACCTGCTAACTGTGCCGACTGCGTGAGCAATGTCTGGCCTCGTACATACCATAGCATACATAAGACTTCCCACGGTTGAGGCATATATAACTCGCTCCATATCTTCCTTCTCGTCCTCAGTAGATGGACACTACTCCTCAGTGAACTTAAAGTGATCCACAAGGGGGTTACTCACTTTCTTCGACCCGTCCATCCCGAAACGCTGAAGCACCCGATGAATGTACTTCTTTTGGGATAAGTGTAGCAGCTTGGACTCTCTCTCTCGGCTGATCTCTATTCCAAGAATAGTCTTTGTTGCGCCCAAATCCTTCATAGAGAATGTCGCGCCCAGTTGGTGCTTCAACTCTGATATCCTAGTGGCATTCCGATCCACCAACAGCATGTCATCAACATAAAGCAACAAAATGATGAAATCATCCTCGGCGAAGTACCTCACAAAAACACAATGATCCGACGTCGTCCGTGCATAGCCATGCTCCCCCATAAATGACTCGAGCTTCCTGTACCACTACTTCGGAGCCTGTTTCAGACCATACAAGCTCTTTCTTAACCGGCAGACCAAATGCGACTTGCCCTTCTCACAGAATCCCTCTGGCTGCTCTATATACAAGTCCTCCTCAAGATCACCGTAGAGGAATACCGTCTTCACGTCCATTTGCTCGACCTCCAAGTCAAAACTGGCTGCCAATGCTAGCACCACCAGTATAGACGACTGCTTGATGATTGACGAAAAGATCTCATCATAATCTATGCCTTTTTGCTGAACGTAGCCTTTAACTACTAGACTCACCTTGTATCGAGGGCGAGTAGCATCATCTGTCTGCCTCACCCTGAACACCCATCGATTCTTCAAAGTCTTCTTGCCATTTGGCAACCGTACCAGATCATAAGTAGAGTTGGCCTCCAAGGAACTCATTTACTCCTGCATGGCCTCCATCCACTCATGCCTGTGTTCATCTTCCGTAGCCTCTGTGAAACTTTCGGGTTCTCCCCCGTCAGTCAGTAGCACATACTCACCCGGTGAGTATCTCGTAGATGGTCGACGTTCTCTATCGCTCCTCCTCAACGGAACCACTGGTGCTGGCTGTATATCTACAGTCTCCTCCCCTCCAAGAACTGCCTCTTTGGCATGCTCATCCTTCTGAGGGTCACCCTGACTACCATCAGCAGGCTAATGATCAAGGTTGGAAGCAACTCCATGTACTGGCTCTCCCATAACTGGATCCTCTGTGATGTCCTCTGGAAACTGTTCGAAGCAAAATAACTCTAACTCAGACAATTTCTCAGCCTCAGAAGGTATCTTGGAATCCTGAGTGTTGGTCATGGTCTGATCCTCGACGAATACCACGTCCCTGCTTCTGTAGAACTTTTTTCCCACTGGATCGTAGAGTCTATAGCCAAACTCATCCCGACCGTAGCCGACAAAGACATACCATCTCGTCTTTTGCTCAAGTTTGGATCTCTCGTCCTTCGGTACATGCACGAAGGCCTTACAACCAAACACTCGCAGGTGATTATATGACGGCTCTTTGCCATACCATACTCTGTCAGGCACATTATCCTGCAAAGGAGCATTAGAAGATAAATTAATAACATAAGCAGTTGTATAAAGTGCCTCACTCCAATAGCTGCCTGGCAAGTTTGCTTCTGATAGCAAATACCGCACCCTCTCCATTAGCGTCCAGTTCATCCGCTCTGCTACACCGTTGAGTTACGGTGTCTTTGGTGGAGTCTTCTAGTGTCGTATCCTTTGCTCTCTGCAATAAGCATCAAAGGGACCGATATACTCGTCGCCATTGTCCGACCGAACACATAGCAGCTTCTTACCTGTCTTCCTTTCAACAGAGGCCTGAAACTCCTTGAAAGTGGGCAACACTTGATCCTTGGTCTTTAAGACATAGACCCAAATCTTCCTAGAACAGTCATCAATAAATGTTACAAAATAAGAAGCACCACTAATGGATTTTACCTTCATAGGACCGCAGACATCCGAGTGAATTAACTCGAGCAACGCTGGCTTCCTTGAACTTGGGTGACTTTGGAAAGACACCCTATTTTGCTTTTCCGCCAAACAGTGCATGCACTTCTCCAACTTTGTAGACTTTAGCCCTGGAATCACCTTTCTGTTCACCAAGTAGTTCATCCCCTTCTCGCTGATATGGCTGAGCCGCCTGTACCATAACTCAGTAGATGCATCAATGGCTGCGTTAACCTCATATGCCCCCTGTGCGCTCCCTTCCATATAGTAGAGTCCGGACCTCTTGCTTCCTCTGAAAATCACCATCGAACCTCTGAAAAACTTCCACTGATTATTCCCAAAGAGACTGAAGAAACCCTCTGTTTGGATAAACAAAATTAGAAGAAATAATAGGTTTATAAGAAACCTTTCTTTTTTGTTTACAAACAAGAAATAAAGTACAATTAATCCTATACTAGGATGTTAAGTACAATAAATATGATTCTGGAGAAGTATTGATATAGGAGTCTGATATGCGGTCGATCACTTTGTCCCTTGGGCCACACGATGATGAAGAAGTGCTATAGAAGAAGATAAAGCTTTAAAGGTTGCAAGTGAGATTGAACTATCAACCAACACTCTCTGTCTGTGCTCTCTCTCTCTCTCTCTGATCTCTGATCCTTTGATTCTGTGCCTCGATCTGATATTCGATGTTCGATCTCCCTTATTTTTCTGATCCCTCCTGCGCCTTTGATCCTGTGACCAGGTGTCTCTATTTATAGAGATCATTCAAGATAACTGTCCAGTTGACGTAGAAGCCAGACTGTGAAGAAAGTTGCATCTTTTACGCGGCGGTTATAATAACTGCTGCCCATGTTCCAATTGTCTTCTGAATATGCGTATAACACGTGTCCCTTCATGAGGTAATGCGTATAACTGCTTCTCGAAGATCACGACATGCAAGCCACGTAGGTAACAGCCCCTGCGTAAAGATGGTTGGCGTAAAAGCCAAATAACTGTCTTATAGGCGTAAAAGCCTGGTTGGCGTAAAAGCCTAGCTGTGAAGAAGACTGCCTCCTTTATGCTGCGGTTATGACAACTGCTACCCACGTTCAAATAATCTTCTGAATCTGCATGTGACACGTATCCCTTTATTAGGTAACGCTTATAACTGCTTCTCGAAGATCCTGACATGCAAGCCATATAGGTAACAGCACCTTGCGTAAAGATGGTTGGCGTAAAAGCCTAATAACTGTCTCCTTGGCATAAAAGCCAAATAGCTGTCTTGTTGGCGTAAAAGCCAAACTCTATCTTGTTGGCGTAAAAGCCAAACTCTGCGTAAAACTTGATGGTTCATGAATAATAGATAACCAGCGTAAAATAGCCAATTATCCATCACGACTGAGGTTTTGAGCGTATTCTGGGCTAAATAGCCTTATTACATACCTTTGCAAATATGGCCGAGTTGGCGTATTTCGAGGAGATAGCATACGACATACTTCTATAGTTAAAAATAGCCGAATTGGCATAAAATGCAAGAATGGTGATGTGAGCGTATTAGTCACAGTTTTAGCTTTTCCAGTCAATTATCCATCACGACTGAGGTCTTGAGCGTATTTTGGGCTAAATAGCCTTATCACATACCTTGGCAAATATGGCCGAGTTGGCGTATTTCGAGGAGATAGCATACGACATACTCCTATAGTTGAAAATAGCCTGGTTGGCATAAAATGCAAGGATGGTGATGTGAGCGTATTAGTCACAGTTTTAGCTCTTCCCCGTCATGACAAAATCTGAAGAATAGAACCAAATCTCATGCATTAAATGCAGAGATATGCCTCTATCTCGTGTATTAAATACAGAGATATGCCTCGAGCTTTGTGCAGGAAGCATCTTTTTACGTGGCATCTAATTTTGTCTTATCTTGAGCGTAAAACTCCTTTTTGTCCATGTAGAATAGGCAGCGAATTCTTTGAATGCGTAAAAATGACTTGTATTAAAATATGTCGCTAAACAACAACCTGGGTCTCTGTGCAAAATTATCATCACAGCCGTCCTCTTGATCATCGTGCAGTACTTTTGTCAGGAGTCAGGTTCACTGATCTGTCTGACAAATTCATCCGAGGAATACGAAGAGTTCCTCGTACAACTTTACGTTGCATTAAAAACAAACGTATTTTGAACTTTACGCACGAGGGTAAAGCCACCTTTTACGCGGAACAGTCTTGAAGTGCTGCTTTACGCGGGTAGCTCTGAAGCTAGGTTTTATGCGTACAGCTCTGAAGCCATATTTTACGCCACACGGCTCTGAATCTCTGTTTTACGCGTATTGCTTTGAGACCATATTTTACGTCACACAGCCTTGAAGCTTTATTTTATGCGTATAGTTCTAAATCCATATTTTATGCCACATTGCTCTGAGGCTCTGCTTTACGCTAACTTCATGTATGTTGGAGAGTTTGACTGTATAATATGCGTACAATTTCCCAGCATATTTTATGCTTCTACAAGACCCCCTTCAAAGTTTTCAGACTTGGCTAAGTCTGGAATACTTTGAATAAAAAGCATAAAATCGGCACATATTCACTGTCCGAACTATCTTTCTTGAGCAATGATGAAGCAAGGCTGGAACTGGCTCGTACAAACATTTTAAACTCCAGGAATGAGAGGATGGCTGCTTTGGCGCAACAGATCAGGGATTTAACTGCTCCTCCCCAATGATGTACTTTTTTGTTTCTCTTGTAATTTCTCAGAGATAATAAAGATATATTTTCTGACTTTGTGGACCCATCACTTTAGAATATAAATGATAGGCTAAGATGAAAGTGATATAAGAGGTAATATGAACATGATATACTTTCGGTAAGGTTTAGCTGAATGTAAATCTATTCAGAGATAATATGAACCTGATAGAATATAATCCAACTAAATTTGTATACCAAACACTATCAGAGGTAATATGAACATGATAGGTTTACAAATTAGTTAAGCATATCTATTCAGAGGTCACATGAATCTGATAGAATATGATCCAGCTAACCTTTGTACGTAGTATCGTCAGAATAAGATCTTCATCATACTCCGTTAAGCAAAGGAGATCAAGTATAGTACTTCTTTAGGAATTTGCCGTTGATAGAAGCCATTGCTAAATTTCCATTAGGCTTGGCTAATTTGTAAGCGCCATTTGTAATCATATAAGGGCCCTCCATTTCTTTACGATTGTTTGTGAGAATTTGGACATCGTACCAGAGGTAATATGGACGTAGTACAATACTGTGTTTGTTGAGGACATCCCACTGGGAGATCTTTGGTGGACCTATTATTTGTTGTGCACGTTGAGTGCAAATAATAAGTTCGAAACAAGCCCAATCAGAGGAAATATGGACGTGGTATGTTTTGTAGCTAGTAAAGACATCCCGCTGGGGGAGATTTTTGTGGACCCATTACTTTTTTGCACACGTTAGTACAAGTAATAGGTTTGAGACAATTCCTGCCAGAGGTAATAAAGCCGCGGTAAAATATGACTCTGTGGGGATAGTGGAGAGACATAGTCCAGAGGTAATATGAACATGAACTGACTTTTTCTCTGCTGGGGAAAATGAGGATAGTTCAGAGGTAATATGGATTCGAACAATCTGTTTCTATTGCGGGCATCCCACCAGGGTTTTTTTTTTTGACCTATTACTTCTTGTGCACGAGAGTGCAAGTAATAAGTTTAAGACAAGCCTTGCCAGAGGTAATATAGACGTGGCAGTTTTTGTGGACCTAACACCACTGACGTACTTAGAGTTAAGTACGGGTGCTAAGTTGAGATGACAACCGATATCAGAGGTAATATGGACATAAAAATCGATAGCCAAAACTCGAAAGATTTGCTCAGAGGTAATATGAACATGACAAACTCAGCCTGAGAGAAATATTATGACAGTAGTTCAGAGATAATATAAACATGAACTAATGTCCAAAAAACTCATTAAGGAGTGATTCGTTGAGTGTGGTCTATCCAAACATGAAGATAGACCAAAGGATCGCTCGGCTGGAGAGATTGATGGGACGATAGCTCAGAGGTAATATGAACATGGCTAGCGTCTAACAAGATTGGTTTGAATAGTCACTGTGGGAGTGTGTAAGTAGACCTAATGATGGCTCCGCTGGGGGGAATTTTGAGGATCCATCATCTATTGCGTACCCGGGATTCTTGGATACGGATGATGGCTCTTTACAAGAATTTTGTAACGAATGAGAAAATGTTGCATATAGGCATTTGCTGGGGATGAAGAACCAAGAGTTGATTTGTACATCTTGGTTGTGGACTTATTACCTATGGCGTCCCTTAAGTACAGATAATAAGCTGAAACGACTAGCACTATCAGGGGTTATGCGAACGTGATAGTAGGAAGTCGAAGAGAAGAACTTCACTCAGAGGTAATGTGGACATGGAAAAGTTCTGAAAATATCTTACTCAGAGGTAAGGTGGACATGGTAAGATATGACTCAGTGGAGATAAAGAAAAACAAGGCAGAGGTAATATGGGAATGACTATTTTTGTGGTGATAAATTTACTCTATTGGAGAAAGTGGAGAGACGTAGTTCAGAGGTAATATGGACGTGAACTAATCGATAGCAACAACCTGGAGGGTTTGCTCAAAGGTCACTTGGATATGGCAAACTCAGCTGGGGGAAAAATAGTTTGGACGTGAACCCATGTCCGAAAAATTCATCGGGAAGTGATTTGCTGAGTGGGGATAGACCTGAAGGTTGCTCATCTGGGGAGACACCGTCTACTCGTTATAAATGCAAAGTGATGACTTTGGCGTCAATCAACTCCTAGATTTTCCTTTTCAGCACATAACATGCCTTCGTGGGATGATGAATGTACCGATGAAGAGATAATATTCTGGGTCATCGACCTTGCCAGCCTTTTCAGGGTATCTGATATTGGGTAGCCGAAGTTTGTTTTCCTTCATCAATATATTAAAGATTTCAATGATGTCATCATCATTGAAGGAGAAAGTCCCCTTTGACTTTCGGACTCCCGATACCTGGGTCGTACGGTCTTCAGGGAAGATGGTCATAGTTGCATCATCTTTGGATTCAGAGGAAATTCTACCCCCAGTTTTGGATGCTGCTCTGTTTTGTCGAGGGAGACCACCCCCAGACATGTCATTGTCTGGTTCTTCTTCTTGTAATGCCGAAGAGTAGTTCAATCGGTCGAAAACTGACCGTTTTGCTTTAGAATAGCAACGGTTAATTACAACCTCATGACTATTACAATTAGGAGATCCCCTGTCTTCGCGTTTCTGGATCAAGAAATCACGTAAATCAGGAAAATTATCAGAAGAATAAGAAGGCTTATTCTGCCTTTTTACATCAGTGGAAATGTATAAATTAGGGACCATAACCCTTTTCCTGCCATAGGAATACAGCAGTTCACCCATGTGAGTGGCATATGATCCATCATCTGTCTGAGGAGCGTATCTTCCCGTAAGACGAGTCTTCTTTATGCGAATAGACCTCTCCTGGCACAATTTGGAGTTTTGCACAGGTTCTCGTGAAACAGGAAAAGTCTGCGTAATATGAAGAGTGGGATTTTTTTTCTCTTGTGGGCGTAAAAGCCTAGAGGTTGGAAGATTTGCCACTCGCTTTCCCTTAATATGATCAAAGGGTACATTTGCCTCATCATAGACGGGAGATGTATTTATACGCACAGGGCATGTTTGAAATTTTTGGATTTGCACTGAGGCATTGTCAGAAGTGTTGTCTGCCACGTCACAGACGGAAGATAAAGTTTTACGCACGGGACACGTTTGGAACTTCTGGATTGGCACTAAGGCATTGCCAGAAGTCTTGTCTGCCACGTCACAGATGGGAGACAAAGTTTTACGCGTATGGCGTATTTAAAACTTCTAGATTGGCACTGAGGCATTGCTAGAAGTGTTGTCTGTCACGTCACAGACGGGAGACAAATTTGTACGCACATGGCGTGTTTGAAACTTCTGGATTGGCACTGAGGCATTGCCAAAAGTGTTGTCTGCCACGCCACAGACGGGAGACGAATTTATACGCACAGGGCGTGTAGGCGCAACTTTGTTGATCAGAGAGTGAGAGCTTGCAGGAAGGGTAGAGGACGTCTTAAGCATCCATACTTTATGCAGCTTCCTGTTGTTGTGGACAGAGGAGGAGGGAGAGCTACCCCTGCATGAAGCAAGTCTTCATAAGCAGATTGGTCGAACTGGACGACCAAAGTCTTCTTCGTTGATCCGATGGATATAGCATCGTGTTGAGCAATTGCTTTCTCGTCAGAGGAGAAAGTCTTCCCCAGCAGAGTCGCCATTTTTGTTTGGATAAACAAAATTAAAAGAAATAATAGATTTATACGAAACCTTTCTTTTTTGTTTACAAATAAGAAAAAGAGTACAATTAATCCTATACTAGGATGTTAAGTACAATAAATATGATTCTGGGAAAGTATTACTATAGGAGTCTGATCTGCGGTCGATCACTTTGTCCCTTGGACCACACGATGATAAAGAAGTGCTGTAGAAGAAGAAGAAGCTTCAAATGTTGCAAGTGGGATTGAACTGTCAACCAACACTCTCTGTCTGTGCTCTCTCTCTCTCTCTGATCTCTGATCCTTTGATTCTGCGCCTCGATCTGATATTCGATGTTCGATCTCCCTTATTTTTTTGATCCCCCCTATGCGCCTTTGATCCTGTGACCAGGGGTCTCTATTTATAAAGATCATTCAAGATAACTGTCCAGTTGGCGTAGAAGCCAGACTATGAAGAAAGTTGTATCTTTTATGCGGTGGTTATAATAACTGCTGCCCATGTTCCAATTATCTTCTGAATATGCGTATGACACGTGTCCCTTCATGAGGTAACGCGTATAACTGCTTCTCGAAGATCATGACATGCAAGCCACGTAGGTAACAGCCCCTGCGTAAAGATGGTTGGCGTAAAACCCAAATAACTATCTTATAGGCGTAAAAGCCTGGTTGGCGTAAAAGCCTAGCTGTGAAGAAGACCGCCTCCTTTACGCTGCAGTTATGACAACTGCTACCCACGTTCAAATAATCTTCTGAATCTGCGTGTGACACGTATCCCTTTATTAGATAACGCTTATAACTGCTTCTCGAAGATCCCGTCATGCAAGCCATATAGGTAACAGCACCTTGCGTAAAGATGGTTGGCGTAAAAGCCTAATAACTGTCTTCTTGGCGTAAAAGCCAAATAGCTGTCTTGATGGCGTAAAAGCCAAACTCTATCTTGTTGGCGTAAAAGCCAAACTCTGCGTAAAACTTGATGGTTCATGAATAATAGATAACCAGCGTAAAATAGCCAATTATCCATCACGACTGAGGTTTTGAGCGTATTCTGGGCTAAATAGCCTTATCACATACCTTTGCAAATATGGTCGAGTTGGCGTATTTCGAGGAGATAGCATACGACGTACTCCTATAGTTGAAAATAGCCGGGTTGGCATAAAATGCAAGGATGGTGATGTGAGCGTATTAGTCACAGTTTTAGCTTTTCCAGTCAATTATCCATCATGACTGAGGTCTTGAGCATATTCTGGGCTAAATAGCCTTATCACATACCTTGAAAAATATGGCCGAGTTGGCGTATTTCGAGGAGATAGCATACGGCATACTCCTATAGTTGAAAATAGCCTGGTTGGCGTAAAATACAAGGATGGTGATGTGAGCGTATTAGTCACAGTTTTAGCTCTTCCCCGTCATGACAAAATCTGAAGAATAGAACCAAATCTCTTGCATTAAATGTAGAGATATGCCTCTATCTCGTGTATTAAATGCAGAGATATGCCTCGAGCTCTGTGCAGGAAACAGCTTTTGATGTGGCATCTGATTTTGTCTTATCTTGAGCGTAAAACTCCTTTATGCCCATGTAGAATAGGCAGCGTATTCTTTGAATGCGTAAAAATGACTTGTATCAAAAATATATCGCTAGACGACAACCTGGGTCTCTGTGTAAAATCATCATCACAGCCATCCTCTCGATCATCGTGCAGTACTTTTGTCAGGAGTCAGGTTCACTGATCTGTCTGACAAATTTATCTGAGAAATACGAAAAGTTTTTCGTACAACTTTACGCTGCATTAAAAACAAACGTATTTTGAACTTTACGCAGGAGGGTGAAGCCACCTTTTACGCGAAACAGTCTTGAAGTGCTGCTTTACGCGGGCAGCTCTGAAGCTAGGTTTTACGCGTACAGCTCTGAAGCCATATTTTACGCCATACGGCTCTGAAGCTCTGTTTTACGCGTATTACTTTGAGACAATATTTTATGCCACACAACCTTGAAGCTTTGTTTTATGCGTACAGTTCTGAAGCCATATTTTATGCCACATTGCTCTGAGGCTCTGTTTTACGCCGACTTCATGTATGTTGAGGAGTTTGACTGTATAATATGCGTACAATCTCCAGCATATTTTATGCTTCTACACCCTCATCATCCAACCTTTCAACCGATACCAGGTTAAAATGGATAGCAGGGACATGACAGACATCTTTGAGAATAAGAACTGCACCTGTCTTTGTCCTCAAATGCACATCTCCAATGGCAATCGCCTTCGACAGATCTCTATTGCCCATCTTCAACACTCCAGAGTCGCCTGTTATGTATGTAGCAAATAGTGCCCTTTTGTGAGATACGTACGCTGAAGCACCTGAGTCCACCAGCCAAGAGTTGTTATCGCAGGCGAGTTTCATAACTACCTCATTACCTATAATGATCACGTCGCCTCCATGTGTCAAGACCGTCGCTGTAGTGTTCTCACTTTGCTTTCCCTTGTCGCCCTTCTTCTCTCTCTTCCAAGCGAAACAGTTCTGCTTGATGTTGTCACGACCCGCACCCGATGTAGGGATGCAAGTCGGAAACAACGCCCAGCCTACGCCGTAGAATCGGTGGTAGAACGCTGTCTTGGTCTACTATACTATCTAAAATCTCACAATAATATGAAGTCTGCCAATAAAATCTTAACACAAAACTCAATCACATTCTAAAGCACGAGAAGATATCAAGGAAGTCTTACATAACTATCCATTCAATATATATAAACAATAATAGAAACAATATCCAATCTCATACTCTATGCCGAAAATAAATCCGGTACCAAAATGCTAAAGAGACTAACTATGAAAACTAATGATCCGAATAAACCTCCCGGCAATCACTTCAGAACTAGTGGATCCAAGTCTGCACCATCTATAAGTCGAAGTCTATAGTATGTCGGACACCAATCTCTCGGATCCTCTGAAAAATATTTTCTAGTCAGAAATAGAGCGAAGTACATACCTCTGAAAGCAGTTCCAATAACATAATCGAGCATATATAACAAATATAGAAATGAAATACAAGATCACTAAACATATGAATGATGAACAAGATATATACAGGTAATGTACGAGAATATATAGATCAACAATATGAATATCACAATATGATGAAGTAAACTACAATCTAAACTATCTAATGTGCCTTAGAATACGAGTTCATTATGTGATCGGGTTGGGTGGACATGATCAGGTAAGACGGATTACAAGTGAAGTATGTAATCAGAATGTACACGATTTGTAACAATGGCTTTGATCACATAATCAACTCCTACTCTCCCACCCCCAACTAATACCGATGGATCCAATCATGACATGCTACGAACACGAAAATATAACCACTGTCACGAGCAGTGGGTGTACACGAATATCATAACCACCGAACACGAGCGATGGGTGTACACGAATAAGCACACTGAACACGAGCAGTGTATGAACACGAAGTAATATCAATACCCAGTATACACGATGAGATACAATGTACACGAGTACCCGCTGAACACAGTAGGGGATAACATCTCATGACGGGATCAATATAGTACCAGTCCGTAAAATCACTGTGTCGGGATCAATGTATACAATTCTAGAACATGCATATATACAATATTATGAATTGAAAACTATCAGAGAAATGTACTCGCCTGTGGTCCAGAGCAATGAATGTCAAACTGTCCGAACTGGTGTCACACAAACCTATATATAGAATATTGCATTAATACAAGGATCTGGAAGAAAATAAGTTAAACTAGTCAACTTCTAGGTCATAAAGTCATTTTTAAGTCAAAAGTCAAACTAGGTCAACTCTAAGTCAAACCGGTCAAACTATAGTCAAACTATGGTCAACTATGGTCAACTACCTATTTCTAGGTTGCATAAGTCTAACTCAAAATATTGGGCTCACACACTATGAATCTAGGTCATACAAGCTACAACTTAGGATACTAAGATACCGTATCTCAGGATACGCAAACAATAGGAAAATATCACATATCTATAATAAAGCAATATTAAATATATAAATCATAATTACAAATGCTAAATGATTATCTTGGTTTTGAACCAACTTGGTATCGCAATACTATACCTCTATCTTGAAACCCAAATCCAATACCTTAGGTATCCTTAATACCTTGGCATTTACCTTAGTATCTCAAGGTAATGTTACTCTAGTATATATATATTAACTATCCAACTATAACTATAAACTACCATGTATTTAGTATTTATACCATACTATATACCTTATTTTAGTCATCTTAATACCAACCCATAATTAGTTTACAACTATCATATTACTATGCTCATACCTACTACTTATACCTTGGTATATCTTGATACTTACCTTGGTATCTCAAGGTAATTGCCAAAACTTCATATATGTACTAACTACCCAACAATAATTACATATATCAATCCAATATAACTCTAGTATGTACTAATAGAATAAATACTAACTACCAACTACACACTAACTATTAATACATATATACGTACATACATACCTACAAATATATAATATATAAAATATACTCATAACCATTGATAACTAAAATATACTAACTTACTCAATAATATTATTGCTACAACTAAATATATACATATATAGTATAATACAAATAGCAATTAGAAACATATTTATATATATATTAATTACCATATATATATTTAAATACATATATATAACCCACCATATATATTTATATAATATATATTTAAATACATATATATAACCCACAATATATATATTTATACAATATATATTTAAATACATATAATCCACAATATATATTTATACAATATATATATATATATATATATATATATATATATATATATATATATATATATAACTATACATACACTTATACATAGTAAATTATATAAAATACCACATAGTAACATACACACACATACATATTAATATGTATATATAACTATACATATATGTATACGTATATAAAATCATACACTATATAAATACATAACAATATATAATATAACTATATATATAACCACATATAAATATATCTACTATATTATATATACATATACTACCACTTATAAATATATATCTACATGTAGAAAAATAGCTACATAATAAATATACACATATAGTATATGCATAGGTACATAGATCTAAGACACAACATTACATAAATATATATATACAATATTATATATATATATATACATATATATAATTATACTTCTCCATGAAATAAGAACACAAAAGAATTAGATCTACAATTAAATTGCACATACATAGACCGTATCACCCCGTATCCCACTAGATTTTGGATACGCATGCGACACGAGTCCACCACACATCCAAACGTACCCCAAAGGACACAAACAAGTCATATATATTATTTATGAATAATACGAAGAGTCAAATATAAATCTACGTGTCTGTATCAAAATGTGATATGCTCAAAGTCCCGTGTCGGAGAAAAAATCTCCAAATTAACACGTATCACCAAATTGATGGGATACGACCTACACGTACCGAATTGTGGATACGACACTAGCCCCAAACACACAAGCATATGCCAAATTGATCTATAGGACCAATTGACACACACAACAAATGTCAATTTCGAAATTCTCCAAAAATTGACACAAAAAGTACCATAACTTTCTCAATAGGCCTCCTATGAACACAAAATCAAAACCTATGGGTAGTCTATGCATATGGATTGATTTTTCATGGTTAAATCTCATATTTAGAACCTAAATTAAGGGGAAAAACTGAATTATACCTATTGGGAGATGGATTCTCAATGAAACCTCCAAAATTGATAAAATTGGCCTCCAACTTGTAGATCATTGCTCCTCTTTGTAGATCCATGCTTTCTCCTTGTAGATCCTTGCTCTAATAGCCTCCAATGGTGATTTGGAAAATAATTGGGTGGAAATTTGGTAGGGATTTGGTTGAGAAAATTTTCTAGATCTAGATTTGGAATGAAAAATGAAGAGAGAAAGTTTTTATCACATTTATATAGGCCTCACTTGCCCCCTCCCTCAAGCTACTATGTAAAGTCTAAAATACCCCTTGGGGCCTCTCATAAAGAAATTAATTAAGAAGGAAAGCTTCTAGTCTAATGAGTTTAACATAATTAATCATCCTCCTAATAATTGGGCTTCTAATTATTGGGCTCAATTCTAACTAGAATTAAATGTTGGTCCATGAGACTAAACTAAACTAGTTGGTCCACTAACACATGTCAAAAAAAATAAATCTAACATGTTAATAATAAATAAATAATATAATAAATAAAATTTAATATGCACAATATTTATTTAATTACCAAATGACTAAAATATCCTTTCCTAGAAAATATGGTAGTGACAAATCTACCCCCCTTAGAAGAATTTTGTCCTCGAAATTAAAACTCTCACCCCTCTCTCTTGGCTAGTCATATTCTATTCATACAAATCTTACTATGGTCAAATCCCATCCATCATAGTCTAAAATAGTATATATCCTATAACATACAATCATATCATTCTACTGAAAGAGAAATCATACTTGGATATAGTCTCTAACTATCATAAAATCAGTCTCTGCCCTGCTGAGTTGTCTTCCTTTACTGGTAAGATAATCTGTTATGCCACATGTGGCCTATTCCCTCAGACACAATTAATCATCAATCTTTTCAAGATATTCTTAATACTGAGGGTTACTAAATACTAGTGATATACTCTAATTCTAGGTCATGGACATGCTTAGCTCATTGGCACTTGCTACTTAGATTACTATTCAAGATACTGCTAAGATACTACCCCTTGTTCTGTTTTAATTACCAAAATTTCTCAATCATTCTCTTGCAAGAAATACTTCTATACCTTTTTAATCATGTGTTTTATTAGCACACCCTCGTCCAACTTATCACTCCTTATAGGATGCCTTACTTAAATCTTGTTACTGTCTACACAAGACATCAGCTCTCATATGCATTTTGATGATATTCGTATACCAAGTTACTTATGTCTCTCCTCTATATTATTATATTAGTCACTAAAATGCTTGCCTAAACTTTCATAATACTTGAGGTACTTTGTTTCTTGTTACTAGGGTATCTCTTTCTATCTGATACTTAGTGCAACTCATCCTCTAATATTTGTTTAATCATCTTAAGCTTCTCATCTGTACATTAGTATCACAATACATACATAATTACCTTCTAGCCATTACAACACCATGACATCTCACTAGTATCCTTATACCCCTCGGAGTATTCTATGATACATAAGACCTCTATACTCAAAATTGGCAAGGTACTATACCTACTAAACTTACTTTTCTATATATATATTGTCTCCCTCCTCTACTGCTTGGATCACTTGTACTATTACTCTCAAATATCTTTCTATCTATATTAACTGATACACCAATCCAATGTCACTACACAATGTACTTACTGTTACTAGCACATTACTCAGCTAATCCCTGATATAGAAATACTAGCACTATTGATATAGTAACACTAGCTTCCTAACTACACAACACATGTCCTTAAGGTTCTAGGGTACTAGCTTCATCATTAGATCACCTCATAATACTCACTGAAAATCATGATCACTTGCATCCAATGCACTAGTTATTAACTTCTATAATACACACATTTCACTTCACTCTCAAAGGTCGACATATGATTCTATATCTCTATTGATGTATATGTATCTCTCCTTAAACCTTACAGACGGATATGCAAATCAGTGATGCACTATATATCTTCTATGACTAATCTTGATATTTCTCAACCCATGACATAATATTAACACTCAAGCTTTCACTTTCTGATACTCATGAACTTCTACGCTGACACTTATCATCCACTATACATCATGCACACAATTTCTCGATACTTCTCCCACCTATTGCTTTCAGCACATCACTAGCCTCAATATTAGGTGAGATACCCATCACTAATCATATACTGGTACACTCCTATCTACTCACAGTAATGCTCTACTTTATCTTAACACAAGTCTTACTACTTTAGCACAATGTATTATTATTCCCTCATGCTCTCCCATACACTTATGGGTACCCTTCCACTATGGCACACTCATTAATACTCTTGATGCATATACATATCTATACTCTTGACACACCCAAGTATCAACCACCAATTTGAATATCATACTTCATTGATTTCCAACACAATTTTTTTGATACTTAATTGTTACATGGATCACCCAACTACATGAATGCATGATTATCCTAAATTGGTATACTGACTTTGATACTAACTCATGGAACCACTATTGATATTCTCTACTCCCTCTTCTACCTATAGTAACTACTAACTTATAATTACACCTATCATAGAACTAATGCTATAAAGTACTATGCTATGGGTTATCCCTAGATTTATGCCTATTGCTCACATGCCTAACCAAGAACCACTTACAGACTCATAAGTCACACTCTCAATAGTCAATACTAATACTCAAGATACAGACCTAATTGTAACTCACCAATTATCACACTAACAAGGACTCTAATAGAAATAAGCTCTATAAGGAACTAGAGAACTGAAGGTATCTCTACTGCTTAGCTAAAGAATGATGGAACAAAGTCCTACAATAACAGAAATGAATAAGTATTGAGATGATACTTTAAGAACCAATTTAAGATATAATCTGATAATCATACACGTCTGTCCGAAATTATGACACTCAGAATCCTCGTCACGCCAATAAACATAGCTGCGATAAACGATAGATTCCATAACTAGGGTATGCAACTCTATAATCATGTTATCTAGAATCCTCACCACGCCAACCGGTATGGCTGCGAGAAACTCTAAATTTCATAACTAAGATATGTACATCCGAAGTCAGGTCCCTACATTTTTCGCTACGCCAGCTAATATGGCTGCGATAAACTCTAGGCTCCATAACCAAAGTAGACGTTTTACCTTTCTCACTGTCCTCATCAACATATGTCATAAGATGATACCGTAACTTAGTCCGTAAAATTTCTCTCGACATAAAACAAACTAAATAATGATCACCAAGAATTTTGAATCATTCGATCACCACGAATCAAATTCAATAATAGATCACCAAGAATCAATTTTAACAACAACAAGTGAGAGCAAACAGAAACAAGAGAAAAGATTTAAAATGGAAATTGTAATAAGATTCTCAAGGGTCATCCCAGGAATCTCTCAAGAGATTTGTGATTGAGTATCCTCTCTCATCCTAATATCCTATATCCTATCGCAGGCACGTAGTAGTACAACTAAGTTATCGCACTACCACGACATCGCAAAACTTGCGAAGCCTGACCTGCATGGGCCACCACTAAAAACGTGTCACGACCCGTGTCACGACCCAATTCCGTAGAATCACTTGAGGCGTCCCCCGAATCGTGACCGCCGTGCGGGCCTGGGGTTGCGCCCGCACAAGGCGTTAATGATTTGCATAGCAAGCACATATTCAGAGTACGCAGATAAATTGAAACACAGATTTGAAACATAGAAAAGTTCTCTTTATTGATAATGAACATCTATTACAAACTCTTGAACGAGTTAGCTAATATGCCGAACGGCTTACAAAAGAGATGACTCAAAATGAGATAGCAGTCCTGTACATTATATCCCTTTATAAACTCAAAACGATAAGGACCTCCAGGCTGGAGGACGGCTTTGCCACGGAGCTGCATTTGTGTATGAAGAGTTGCAGCTTCGGACTTCAAAAGGCTTTGAGGCGCGGTGAAGATGCGCTAACAGCTGGACTGGATCGGGAAGACGACTTTGGCTCCTCGCTCGGTTCGCCTTGGTGCGGAGAACCTGTTTCAACGAGGGTCAGCATATCGAAACATGCTGGTGAAGGCGAGCTAGCCTGACTATACCAATCAACATGTTGTTTAGTGAAGCATGCATATTTTGTGGGTTTCTATCTTGCCTTAGTTCATTTACAAGTAAGCAGCATATTGAATTTACTGAAAATGAACGTGCCACCGTTCGGTGGATTTTACCTGCCCGTCTGAATTACCTGCACAATACTTACCATGCCTTCCCTGAAACGAAGACACAAGTTAGTATGCAACAGGTTTAAATATACAATGGATCACTGGCGTTTGCCATAAAGGACACTAGTCATAGACGAGAATAGGTTGCAGCGAAAGTACGGTGGGTGCTACAAGCCATTCCGTCTAGTACAGTTGACTATACAGTAGGGTTCCGTCCGGACCGGATCGGTGCCAGTGCCCCAGCGACCGTCCGCAGAAACCAGTTACCTTGTGCACAAGTTGTCCGTGATCGAACAGTACGTTGCTAAGTTAACAGTTCATGCAGTTGAGGCAAACAGTAGTACGGGACAGTCGGTATTGAATAATTCATTTAACATAGCCTCATTGAACAGTTTAGCGCATACAAGGTGTTCCATACTTAGCACGATTTATAGAACAGTTATGAACGAACTAGCATACAGTATGATAACAGTTCACATATTCGATTGACAAGCATAAGAACCAAGTCTATTTTCTTTTATCTTGGTTTCTTTTATTATTACTTGGTATCGTTTGATCGGGGCAAAGAAGAGTGCAGATTGATTAGCTGTGAAGCTTGGAAGCAGGACTAGCTAATCGGGTTGGTAGCCACTCACTTAGATTTTGGAAAAAAGAAGAAAAGAGGCACTTCACGACTCCGCTCGCAAGCCGCCTACTGCTCGTTCACCTGCACATGAACAGCTCGATTTAATACTTCTTCCTCTCTTTCCAATCTCGGAATAGAAGTGCAAGTCAATGAACGAAAACAATGAAAACCATCGAAATCGTTCAAAAAAAACAAGCAAATCCCAAAACCAACTCAAAGCACGAAAGCAACAAGCGACATCGAAAACCGAGGCAATAAAAGATAGCAGCGGAGAGGTCCCTCCTGACTCTGCCGCTAAGCCGATCCTTGGGGCGCAGTCCACTGAATATGGGAATCGATTCCGAAGAAACAAATCCATAACGAGGACGAGTTCTTAATTCAATCTATCCCGATCGAACGATACCGTCTTGTGTTTCTTAGCCGCGATCTCCACACCGGGAGAACGGGGCGCTACAACCCGCACCCGATGTAGGGATGCAAGTCGAAAACAACGCCCAGCCTACGCCGTAGAATCGACGGTAGAACGCAGTCTTGGTCTACTATACTATCTAAAATCTCACAATAATATGAAGTCTGCCAATAAAATCTCAACACAAAACTCAATCACATTCTAAAGCACGAGAAGATATCAAGGAAGTCTAACATAACTATCCATTCAATATATATAAACAATAATAGAAACAATATCCAATCTCATACTCTATGCCGAAAATAAATCCGGTACCAAAATGCTAAAGAGACTAACTATGAAAACTAATGATCCGAATAAACCTCCCGGCAATCACTCCAGAACTAGTGGATCCAAGTCTGCACCATCTATAAGTCGAAGTCCATAGTATGTCGGACACCAATCTCTCGGATCCTCTGAAAAATATTTTTTAGTCAGGAATGGAGCGAAGTACATACCTCTGAAAGCAGTTCCAATAACATAATCAAGCATATATAACAAATATAGAAATGAAATACAAGATCACTAAACATATGAATGATGAACAAGATATATACAGGTAATGTACGAGAATATATAGATCAACAATATGAATATCATAATATGATGAAGTAAACTACAATCTAAACTATCTAATGTGCCTTAGAATACGTGTTCATTATGTGATCGGGTTGGGTGAACATGATCAGGTAAGACGGATTATAAGTGAAGTATGTAATCAGAATGTACACAATTTGTAACAATGGCTTTGATCACATAATCAACTCCTACTCTCCCACCCCCAACTAATACCGATGGATCCAATCACGACACGCTACGAACACGAAAATATAACCACTGTCACGAGCAGTGGGTTTACACGAATATCATAACCACCGAACACGAGCGGTGGGTGTACACGAATAAGCATACTGAATACGAGCAGTGTGTGAACACGAAGTAACATCAATACCCAGTATACACGATGAGATACAATGTACACGAGTACCCGCTGAACACGGTAGGGGATAACATCTCATGACGGAATCCATATAGTACCAGTTCGTGAAATAACTGTGTCGGAATCAATGTACACAATTCTAGAACATGCATATATATAATATTATGAATTGAAAACTATCAGAGAAATGTACTCGCCTGTGGTCCAGAGCAATGAATGTCAAACTGTCCGAACTGGTGTCACACAAACCTATATATAGAATATTGCATTAATACAAGGATCTGGAAGAAAATAAGTTAAACTAGTCAACTTCTAGGTCATAAAGTCATTTCTAAGTCAAAAGTCAAACTAGGTCAACTCTAACTCAAATCGGTCGAACTATAGTCAAACTATGGTCAACTACCTATTTCTAGGTTGCATAAGTCTAACTCAAAATATTGGGCTCACACACTATGAATCTAGGTCATACAAGCTACAACTTAGGATACTAAGATACCGTATCTCAGGATACGCAAACAATAGGTAAATATCACATATCTATAATAAAGCAATATTAAATATATAAATCATAAATATAAATGCTAAATAATTATCTTGGTTTTGAACCAACTTGGTATCGCAATACTATACCTCTATCTTGAAACCCAAACCCAATACCTTGGGTATCCTTAATACCTTGACATTTACCTTGGTATCTCAAGGTAATGTCACTCTAGTATATATATATTAACTATCCAACTATAACTATAAACTACCATATATTTAGTATTTATACCATACTATATACCTTATTTTAGTCACCTTAATACCAACCCATAATTAGTTTACAACTATCATATTACTATGCTCATACCTACTACTCATACCTTGTTATATCTTGATACTTACCTTGGTATCTCAAGGTAATTGCCAAAACTTTATATATGTACTAACTACCCAACAATAATTACATATATCAATCCAATATAACTTTAGTATGTACTAATAGAATAAATACTAACTACCAACTACACACTAACTATTAATACATATATACGTACATACATACCTAAAAATATATAATATATAAAAGATACTCATAACCATTGATAACTAAAATATACTAACTTACTCAATAATATTATATGCTACAACTAAATATATACATATATAGTATAATACAAATAGCAATTAGAAACATATTTATATATATATTAATTACCATATATATATATTTAAATACATATATATAACCCACCATATATATTTATATAATATATATTTAAATACATATATATAACCCACAATATATATATTTATACAATATATATTTAAATACATATAATCCACAATATATATTTATACAATATATATATATATATATATATATATATATATATATATATATATATATATATATATATATATATATATATATATATATATATATATATATATAACTATACATACACTTATACATAGTAAATTATATAAAATACCACATAGTAACATACACACACATACATATTAATATGTACATATAACTATACATATATGTATACGTATATAAAATTATATACTATATAAATACATAATAATATATAATATAACTATATATATAACCACATATAAATATATCTACTATATTATATATACATATACTACCACTTATAAATATATATCTACATGTAGAAAAATAGCTACATAATAAATATACACATATAGTATATGCATAGGTACATAGATCTAAGACACAACATTACATAAATATATATACACAATATTATATATATATATACATATATATAATTATACTTCTCCATGAAATAAGAACACAAAAGAATTAGATCTACAATTAAATCGCACATACATAGACCGTATCACCCCGTATCCCACTAGATTTAGGATACGCATGCGACACGAGTCCACCACAGATCCAAACGTACCCCAAAGAACACAAACAAGTAATATATATTATTTATGACAATACAAAGAGTCAAATATAAATCTACGTGTCCGTGTCAAAATGTGACATGCTCAAAGTCCCGTGTCGGAGAAAAAAATCTCTAAATTAACACGTATCACCAAATTGATGGGATACGACCTACACGTACCCAATTGTGGATACGATACTAGCCCCAAACACACAAGCATATGCCAAATTGATCTATAGGACCAATTGACACACACAACAAATGTCAATTTCAGAATTCTCCAAAAATTGACACAAAAAGTACCATAACTTTCTCAATAGGCCTCCTATGAACACAAAACCCAAACCTATGGGTAGTATATTCATATGGGTTGATTTTTCCTGGTTAAATCTCAGATTTAGAACCTAAATTAAGGAGAAAAACTGAATTATATCTATTGGGAGATGGATTCCCAATGAAATCTCTAAAATTGGTAAAATTGGCCTCCAACTTGTAGATCATTGCTCCTCTTTGTAGATCCATGCTTCCTCCTTGTAGATCCTTGCTCTAATAGTCTCCAATGGTGATTTGGAAAATAATTGGGTGGAAATTTGGCAGGGATTTGGTTGAGGAAATTTTCTAGATCTAGATTTGGAATGAAAAATGAAGAGAGAAAATTTTTATCATATTTATATAGGCCTCACTTGCTCCCTCCCTCAAGCTACTATATAAAGTCTAAAATACCCCTTGGGGCCTCTCATAAAGAAATTAATTAAGGAGGAAAGCTTCTAGTCTAATGAGTTTAACATAATTAATCATCCTCCTAATAATTGGGCTTCTAATTATTGGGCTCAATTCTAATTAGAATTAAATGTTGGTCCATGAGTCTAAACTAAACTAGTTGGTCCACTAACACATGTCAAAAAAAATAAATCTAACATGTTAATAATAAATAAATAATACAATAAATAAAATTTAACATGCACAATATTTAATTAATTACCAAATGACTAAAATATCCTTTCCTAGAAAATATGGTAGTGACAGATGTGGCCCTTCTTGCCATAATGGTAACACTCCGAGTCCTCATACCGACCCTTGGACCTTCCCCTGCTTTTGTCTCTGCCACCGCCTGGACCCCTGCTTTTACCCCTTCTGCGACTCTCTGAAACAAGAACCTCTGAGTAGGATATGGATAAAGTGCCCTGCGAACTTCTCCGTATCTCTTCATTCAGTACCCCTCTTATGGCAAACTCTAGACTGACCATGCCTTCTGGAGCAGAAGCGATCATAGACACTCGTACGGTCTCTCATGAGTCTAGCAATGTACATAGCAACCATAGTCCATGAACCACGTCGTCGAACTTGACTCCCATCGAGGATAGCTGGTCAACCACGATCTGGAACTCACTCAAGTGATCCGCAATAGACGCCCCATCTTTGTACCGCAGACCCATCATCATCCGGATCAAGAACAATTTATTTACTCCGGTCTTTTTTGCATGAAAAGATTCCAGCTTATCCCACAGTGTCCTTGTAATACCCCGTTCCGCTCAAGCGGACTGCTGATAAAAATGACAAAAGTACAACGTCCCGACCCGCTTTGCTTCAGCGAGAATACTCATTTGAGGCAAAGGATATCCAGACTTATCCCTTCAGGAGTTCGGCTTAGGCTTTTAGAGGCTCACTCGGAGTATCGCTCGACCGAGGCGAATCATCGCTAAGGTGGGTGGCTACGATGAACTTATTTTTGCTTAGCCGGCACATTTAAAATATGGAATGATATATGCTAGTTGCTAGGTGAATCACCCCCTACATGCTAATAAGAATACAACGCACCTAGCTAAGGGAATGATTCCAACTTGTATTGCTTGTACTTGAACATGAAAATAAAATATTGCTTATAATCATACCCTTGCATGCTACCTTTGCCTTGTGCAACCAGACCCCGCTATGCCTTGAGTAAGAATGATATACATTATACTCTTCGTAGTGCATTGCTTCATTTGCTACACTGCACGACCCTAGATATGCCGCTCAGTAAGCCCCTTTACGGTTTGACTTCTCGGCTTACATTCGGGCCTGAGCCAACGTAAATACTTAAGTTTCCTTATAAATGCATGCTTGCCTGGTTATATGTTAACTTGTAATGTTGCCTCAACTCAATGATTGCCATACGAAACTTATGCCACAAGCAAAGTAACACTATCGCGTATCGTGCATGCATTGAGTCAGCCAGAAGACTATCGAATAGTCCTTCTGTGCAAATTGAACCTGCAAGTACCCGAGATCGTTAGGTCACCAAGGCAATCCCCGCACCTGGGGCATGCATCAAGGAAAGTTGAACACTGAACTGGAATCATGTCAAGTTTACAACTGAATGATAATCATATCAAGTTTACCTCTGAACGAGAATTATGTCAAGCAAATCAAGAATCACAGCTCGTGGAGCAAATGCTCGGTTCAGAACAAGAATCACGGATTATCATGTCAAGTTATGGATTTGAAAAAGACCCTGACCTGTATGTCGCGGACAACTTAAAAAAAAGGTGACCTTCGGATCTCAGTTCCCCGGGCGGTCGCCGGGGCACCGGGGCCGATCCGATCCGGATGGAACTTAACGTTTAGTCTCACGTGATTGACGGGATGGCTGTAGCGCACCATGTACTTTCATTGTATTGCATTCCCGTCAATGACTAGGTCCTTTATGGCTATGCTAGCAACAATTGTTCATATAGATAAGTCATCATCGCTTAGCAGCTATCCGCGTGCGAGTCATTGCATCGGGTCAAGAATATCAGAAATGCCTGAACGATCATGGATATAAGATACTTGTACATCAATTGAACACTTTAATATCTTATGCAATACACCTGATATTTCGTGTAACTCGTATACCCAAATCGTAATCTCGTTCACAACACAGTGTTTGCATATGCTATTGCCCATGAATGTTTATATATATTCGTGCTTGAATTAACTTGGTTTACCTTGGGACAGAAAAGGACAAATGGTAAGTTGGTAAGTCTTGCCGTGTTTCCTCTTATGTCGCATGGCGTACTGCCATACTAGTTAGACTTTTCATCATTGCCATAAAACTGATCCTAAGGCAACTAGAAAGACAATATAATAGTTGGTGCACGGAACCTATATTATGTGTTTGGATTTGTCGAGCGGGCTAGTAGCCTCTCCACCAATGCATTCATGTATTGATAATCCACCAGATTGCTTGCAGGGTGCGGGAGAACCTCGTTCGGTGCGGATGACTCCTTCATGCGTGCTAAGGCATGGAGTTTACTTGGGAGCCTTGGAGCGTTGCATCCGGAACTGAAGCACATATACAAGACATAATATTGGAACATCGCTTGTACATCATTCCACAAATGTAGCCACTTGGCATGCTTTTACTGTTTCAGAGAGAGAGAGAGGCTTGAGCGACTTGTAATCTCGGCTATATGCCGCTTGTAACACTTGTTCAATATAAATAAAGAGCTTGTTTTACTTCTATACTTGTGTTATTCAATGCTTTCGCTATTGTTGACTCAGTGAACTTGTTACCAAATTGTCTATGCATTTATAATTCTGCTGCACTCGGACAATCTGTGCGACTATGTGGTTTAGACCTCTTACCGCCAGCCAGAACCACGACCTTGTATAGGCACGGCTTACGCTCGTGCGGTATCACGCCCAGATGGGTCAACCGATCGACCGCAGGAGCGTTGGCACGGTGATTCTCGCCTAGCGGGGACGACCGATTAGCCAACAGGAATCGGGGCGTGACAATCCTCGCATGCTTAATACTAGCAACGTGGTTGTACACGTTCTCGTCAATGAACTGCCTGGTGTACCCACACACCTATATATGCTCGAAATTCCAGTCCTCTTCGGATTTGTCACTGGGCCTCTCGGAAGCAAATACCGACAGATGCAGCTTCTTGATAAATAACAAATCTTTCATCTTGTTCCTCCAGTAATGATAGTTGGTACCGTTCAGGTTTACCGTGCTTACCGGCTTCACGTCCATCTCTCCTCCCTGGTTTTGTAAAACCCCATATTTTAAATATTATTAATTAGTTAGTTATTTAATTTATCCATATTATTTCGTAGTTAATTAGGTAATATATATTATTGATGTAAGTACCTAGATAATTAATCATTAAGAATTGTTGCACAAAGTCCTATCTTTATTTTAGGAATATTTGAAGAAGGATAGATATTTTTTAGAATTTAATTTGGGTACAAACATATTTTTATATATGCCTTAAATATATATATAAGTAATATATAATAATAATAATAATAATAATAATAATAATAATAATAATAATAGTGTAATAATAATTTTAGTAATAGTGTTAAGAAAAGAAAATAGAAAAGAAAAAGAAAAGAAATAAAATAGAAAAAAAAGACAAGAAAAAGAAAAGAAAAAAAAGAAATGAAATAGACTAAAGAAAGAAAGAAAGAAGAAAAAAAGAAGATTAAAACCTAATACCTAAACAGTAGCTAATCCCTCCCCCCCCCGCGGCTGAGACCCGCGCCCAAACTCACCCGCGACTAATCCCTGCTCTCTCTCCCTATATATATATATATATAATTCTATTATTCCTAACCCAAACCCTAGCCCAAAACCCTTCTCCCCTCGACCTAGCCGCGACCGCCACCTCCAGCTCTACCGCCGGAGCACGCCGTGCCGCCGTCGGAAGTGACTCGCCGTCCGCGACCACGCCGCGCGCACACTGCAGAAATACACGGCAACGAAGCTCTGTTCACGCGCTGTTTTTCGTCTCCTCGCTCGACCAAACTCGACCCCGTCTTCACCGGTATAATCCCCACATATCCCTCTCTAAATCACATATTGAGTTTCTTCCAAACAACACACAAAACTAGGTAAAAAGTGATGCCAACTTTAGGGAAAAATCACGACTTTTAGGCTGCAGAAAACTGCCCCATCGACCCATGTTCAAGGACTCGTATCTCCCACCACAGAGATCCAAATTTAGATTTTCTTCTTGCTATGTGAAGACCACCTAACCGAGATTATTTTTTGCAAGTAGATTAATTTATTTGGTGTTATATGCAGAATTAAATTAGATTGAAAATCACTAAAAACCTGTTTTTTCAACTTCCAAAACTTGTGATACGGAGCGCGTCCCGCCAAACGGGACTGCCCCGTCGTGTACCAAGTGCACCGAAAGGTATGCACGGTTTACCCAGACGTGTGGGCTTTCGCGAAAACTGGTTCAGATGCGTGTGCACGTCGAAATCATCCCGTATCTGCAAAAAGGCCCCCCGTCGTAACTTTTACAAAATACCGCACCATTTAGTGTACGCTCGTCAGAACGTGATGAAACTTGTTCCATTGGACTTATGGTATCACGCTGGTCCTGTGACCCAAGTTTCACGCAATTCTGAGATAGTTGACCAAGCTGCCTATTTGTAGGCCCTACGGTTGACTTTTTGGACGAATTTGTGTTCGGCTCACCGGAATCCAAAATTGGATGTACCGTTGAGTTCGTATTGACGTTTAAAATTGGTTTGACCTATAATTTGTCCCATTTAGAGACATTTACCCGTGGCATACTTTTCGGTGCAAAGTGGGCCACTTGTGGATCTCGCTTTGATCCAAAATTACCGTTTTACCCTTGTGTCCAAATTGGACGAAAGGGTAGTATTTTCTAGATATCTCGCTTATTCTAGGAACGTTGGTGATGTTTATTTCAGCATCCGAAGACGTTCATTCGGAGGCCGTAGTTTCTGACTCTTGGTGTTTGACATCTGGACGTTACACTTTGCAGCCTTTTTGCCAGGCAAGTATACATTGCCAAATTGTTTACAGTACTTTGCATGCTACTTATATTTCTGTATATTCATTGCATGCTATTTATATTTCTGTATATTCATTGCATGTGTAGTTTCCTTCAGTCATTACTATATATTAGATATGTTGACACACACTTGACACTTAGTATCATGAGAGGACAATCATTAGGCGTATGGGCTATAACCACTCTGGTAAACCATAGTATCTAGCACGCACTACGGTACTGTATCGCGCTGGTCGCTACCCCCGAGGTATGTTAATTTCTGGTGTTGTGCTGGTCGCTACCCCCGAGGTATGTCAATTTCTGATGTTCTAGACGGGTGTGTGAGTTGTGAGGTTTAGATCGAGTAGCCTACCCATGCCCATACGTCGAAAAGTTGTCCTCATTTTGCATTCATATAGATTATCTTGTACATCGTACTTATATATTTTCAAATATTATGCATGTTTACTGTATTCAATTGTCTTGCTCTATGTATCTTGTTACATCCCTCTGAGGACCTGGTCCCTTGCCAGGTATAGACGACCAGGAGTATCCGCAGGAGTACGGGCCTGGACCTGATGCATTACTTTCTGCCAAGGAGGTCCTACCTTCTGAGCATCTTTGATTATCTCTAGTGATGGATCTTCTTAGCTGATACACTTTTGTCATCACCTTATTTTATATTGGAGATTTTACTCTTCTCTCTTATTTTAGTTTTGATATAGTCATTGGTAATGGATTTGTCTCCACCCGACTATTATTTTGGATATTTCAGACTCATTATTCTAGTTTAGTTATTTATTTTCTATGACTTGTTGTGTGGATGAGATTAGTATATCTGTGACTTGTGACCATATATATACCACATATGAGTTTATATTCATATTACAGCGTATGTGTGTATTATGGTATCCATATATTGGAGTTGCCATATACATATGCCTGGCATTCTTACGTGTTCCTAGTCTTGTGTATTTTGGGACTGGGGCATGACATATTTTTGTGGTGGCCCATGCAGGTCGAGTTAGCCATTTCGGTTACGTAATTGTACCGAGCGGGCCTGCACTTAGGATTAGAATTTTAGATCTCATCCACACTTGACTATAACTTACCTTCCTTCCAACATGTCCTACTTAAGTGCTTGCATCCTGCTTGATTCATGTACTCTTCCTAATCCTCTGTCCATCTCTTACAGAGAGATGAATTTGCGTAACGATCATACCGCCACCGGGGACAACACGTCTCCAGGGGTCAATGGCCAATCACCAGGAGAGGCCTCAACGACACCTCTTCTTCCGGGACTGGATGGACTGACTAGCAATCCAATTCCATCAACTCCTTCCACGATACCTAATGGGACTGTTCCAACTCCACTAGCACCGCAAGATATCCAGACACAATTATTCTAATTCTTCCAGATGATAATACAGGAACAGAGTCAGCAGACAGCCGCACAGGCTGCAGAGCAGAGGCAGCAAGTGGCAGAGCAGAGGTTAGAATTTCTGGTAGCACTTGAGAGAATGGCCGCACTAGCCCCTGTACCAGCCCAGACACTAGTTTCAGTACCACAAGCTCGGGTTGGTTCGGTTAAAACTTTGTGCAGATGGGCCCCAATGTATAAAGGTAATGAGAGTCCAGAGGAGACCACGAACTAGATCGCCAATACCAAGAAGTTGTTAGAAGCATCCCAACTACCTGCAGATCTATGGATGACAGGCATAAGGACTCAACTAGAGGGTAACGCTCATTACTGGTGGGAATCAATGGAGTTCCAGTTGGATACGTGTCAGACTTGGGAACAATTCTTGGAGTGCTTTAAGAGGAACTACTTCCCGGACACTGTAAGGGATACGTTGTACGATCAGTTCCTCCATCTGGAGCAAGAAAATAAGACAGTTGACGAGTATGATGCAGAGTTTAGCCACCTCAGTAAGTATGGCACCATCCTAATACCTAATGACTTGGAGAAGGCTAAGAGGTTTTATCGTAGGCTGACTCAGGAGCTCCAGCACTACACTAGCTCACAGTCCCGGATCTCTTATGTCGAGTTATTGACAGAGGCCAGGATCCAGGAGGCCACCAGCAAGAAAAACAAAAATTAACAGAGAATTCACCAGGGACTAGCAAGGACACAGCAAGGAGGACCCATTAGACACCCTTTGACACGCCAGCAACCAGATAGTGCCGTACCATATCCAACCAAGGAGCACCGTACTTGTCACTTTTGTGGTATATCAGGTCATATTCATAGAGATTGTCGTCGTCGATTGGGGCTGTGCATGATATGTGGATCGAGTCACCATCAAGCCCGAGAATGTCCTCAGCAGAACCAGAGGCCTATGGTATTAGAATCAGGAACACCGCATACACCCTTAAGTATAGGAGACTAAAGGGACCCACTACTGCTTCTACAGTCTGCACAAATGGAGGAGACTAGACCCCAGCTGGATAACCAAGGACAAGGCCAATCACTCATTATGACAAATATGGAAGAGCAGACACATGAAGCCGTAGATACAGGTACGACCTTTTAGTTATAATTGTCTTTGCATACTCATAACCCAATTATGACACAAGATCTTAGATGTACAAATAGATGTAGAATTATATATATGGTAGTTTAGTAGTTATGAGGATATGTTGATATTCTACCCAGATAGCATACACGCGATGCTAATGGATGATGCGAGTAGCAGTAGCAGTATTCTCTTTCTATCATCATCCCGTCCGCTTGGGTGACTTATCTTCTCTTCCATCTCCATTCCGTATCTCGTGCTTAATTCTTCCTATCATAGTCATATCTTTTCGTGCCATTATGAATTATTTGATTATATCAACCTCACCCTTATTTTGTTAGTTAACACATAAATGTGTTAGTAATAATTGATAACTAAATGATGAGTTAATAATAATAACCCTTATGTATATGTACTATAGCAATAACTGTATCCTCTTATTATTTTAAACCATGAATAGAATCCCTTAGTCTAAACAAGAATTAGTTAGATTGTTTGAAATAGTTCATGCTTCTAATAGTTTTATGAAGTTAGTCAAGACCTAAAGTATTGCCCTAAAACTTAGACTATGCCTAGGAAAGAGTTGAAGGCACTTGTTACGAACTGATGACTATGACAAATCGCTGGCGAGGTAGCGACAGTTGCAGCCAGACAATTATGGTAGAGTAGTCGAATTACTTGCAGCCATACTGGCCAGTGGCATGGCAGTATTAGACTACGATACTTGACAGTTACGGGAAAAAAAATTATAGTTATGAGATTCTAGACAGGTATCCCAAGATTCTCGACCCAATGAATAAATTTGCCTTACAACCTAGACAATAGCTTAAGACACTTTGACTACTGGTAGAATTCTTGTAAGTTGGGTAGTGTAGATGAGTTAGAAATAGAATAGTGTATGGACAATAAATGAGAAAGTGTTATAATGACAGACCATGACTTTTAGGAAGTACTGCTAGATACCAATGTAGTGTAATAGATATAGTGATTATTATGAATATGGGTTAATGTCAATTTCGAGGACAAAATTTTTGTAAGTTGGGTAGAATATAAAACCCCATATTTTAAATATTATTTAATTAATTAGTTATTTAATTTATCCATATTATTTCGTAGTTAATTAGATAATATATATTATTGATGTAAGTACCTAGATAATTAATCATTAAGAATTGTTGCACAAAGTCCTATCTTTATTTTAGGAATATTTGAAGAAGGATAGATATTTTTTAGAATTTAATTTGGGTACAAACGTATTTTTATATATGCCTTAAATATATATGTCAATAATAATAATTTTAGTAATAGTGTTAAGAAAAGAAAATAGAAAAGAAAAAGAAAAGAAAAAAAATAGAAAAAAAAAGAAAAGAAAAAGAAAAGAAAAAAAGAAAAAAAATAGACTAAAGAAAGAAAGAAAGAAGAAGAAGAAGAAGAAGAAGAAAAAGAAAAGATTAAAACCTAATACATAAACAGTAGCTAATCCCCTCCCCCCCCCCGCGGCTGAGACCCGCGCCCAACCTCACCCGCGACTAACCCCTGCTC